>JAJGRW010000032.1:371815-471864 GCA_025461045.1 Carex parvula
AAGTAATTTAGCTTATTTTAGTATATCAAAGAAGTAATCTAACAAATATTTGAAAAAAAAAATATTCTCAACGGCCATTTAATGGCCGCTTGAGAAAAAAGGAGGACCGGTCATTAAATGGCCGGTTCAGATATTTTAAAAACCCAGCTAACGTAGGTATATTATTAATTGTAATTACTTTGGATATTAATAAAAATGTAGGCAAATAGAGCACCCCCTTTCAAAATTTCAACATTCATTGTACTTGTACCAGATATGACGAGCAATCACTTTCAAAATCATCGCCTTTCTAACGCTAAAAAGAAAAATAAAAATAATCAAATGCTTTCATCCTTTGGCGTGCTGGGCAAAATTGGTACGGCCTTTTGTTGGCGCATTCATGGTAACATATTTTCATTTAAAAAGCAGTCCAATGCAACAAAAAAAAAAAATCGAAAATGATCAGTACACAACAAGTTGTTTTGTCTTGTGGTTCTTATTAGCGTTAGTATTATATGTAATAAAACATTTGGTCTGACACTGGAACAATAGTTACCTGCAACTCAAAATGAAGTTATTATGATTTCAGCAATATATTTTTCCCTATATGATTTTCTGAGTACTTTTAGTTCTTCAAAATAATAAAAAAAATTATTCCTCCAAAGCAATTTCAAAAAGCATCGAAAAATCTAACGGTGTAAATGTAATCCAGATTTAATCCATGCTAATTTGGGATAAGAAATTTAACATCCTCCTCATTTTCTTTCCTTTCTATCATTTTTCTTTTTCTTTTTCTTCCTAAGAAACAAAGCAACCGCATTTCTAATATTTGATGATTACTTTCAGGTACAATGCGTTTAAAATATGTTATAATAATTCACTTAATTATTTTCAAATTTCTCATTTCGAGGAAATATCTCATCTCGTCTTAGCATGGCTGAAAAAAATATCTAACTATTGAATTGTCAAATATATAACTAATTTAATTTAACTCGTCAGATTTATTTTATATTAAGTTAGGTGTCGAAACAGATTAAGAACTCTCTTCACATTATTTTTTCTCGTACGGGAAAAATATAAGTAGATAAGAGAAAATGCGGCCAAGAGTATATAAACTAGAAAGTGTGAACGAAACCTAAAAAAAAAAAAAGCTTTAATCAACCATAACAATTAATATTAATTGAAACAATTTACTTAGTGAAATAGTGATACAATTGAACTTATTTTTTGAAAGAGAAATATGAAGGTCTAGCCTTCATATTCTATTGACAGGGTCATCATATATTGATATATAAAAAGTGCACACAGTAGATAATGAAAAAAAGGAAAATAAAATAAATTTTTTAAAAACTTAAAAAAAATTACAAACCAACTAGCTGGTGGATGCGTGTAAACACAACGCCTGTAACATATTCTATTTTACAGAACCTTTTTATCAATATATATGTTCGTGAGCAAGGCTCACTGACCTTAAAAAAAAAAGGAAAAAAAAACCTATGAGGTTTGCTATCTCCTATGAAAATCCTTTTACATTTCTCTCTTCACAACAAAACAGACTGCTGTCTGAATTTGTCTCAAATCCTTCTCTTTAGAGATCTATTGATTGATCTATTTTTTTAAAACATTATTATATTATTATTTGCATAATGAACTACTTGAGTTGTTGCACACAGGCTGTACCTCCAAAGAGATCACTTAAGTTTAAAAAAAAATACAAAAAATATAAAACATAAAAGATAGATTTCCATGAGAGCACCAGGCGCATAGCTCCACATACACCACATAGTACATCTTCTATCACTAAACATAGATTTCCATCAAGCTTCTTCAATGATGTATTTGACCTCACTCCACAGCTGGAAAAATCACAATAATTAATGCAATTGCTTGAATTATATATACTGCACAAAAGAACCGTGATGCTATTATATGCTATGACTCCGAATATGTGTATTTTCAATCAGTCGGGTTTAATTTGATCCTCGTTTCGTATTCAACATCTATGATGGCTACATTCTTTGTACCGGTGGATAGCCATAAAATGTATGACAAAATACCTCAACGAACAACAGACAACATTACTTTGTTATTGTGATGTAAACCTTGCATGGTAAACATGTTGCTGATATTAATTACTCTCAGTTATAGTATTGTAGAAATCAATCTAATACAGAAATATGATTCAATGAGAAATATGTGTGTGTGCTTATGTGTCTTGTTGGCATATAGGCACCAGGTACAGGATTGCATCACTGTTACTAAGATGTCCTGTGTGAGAAGATTCCTCTGTATTACTATAAGAAAAATGATTCAATGACAAAATTCAAAATAATGTAGCAATGAGATAATGTACCTCGCAAATGATGATACTTTAGGATTGTGCTGAGAAACAAGAGATTTTGCATGATGAAATGAACTGAGTTAGATCTCCTCTTTTGCTGGACCGATCTCGATATCCAATGAGCACAACCGGGATTTCAGAGATTAGGTGCCAATACTTTCCTTGCTTTTGAAAATCCCTCTCCAAGAGGGGACACCCACTGATCCACAACTCATCAAGGCTCCTTAATCGCTGTAATAGGCCTTCCGGCAGGATCCTTATTTTGGGGCACTGATAGATTTGAAGAGTCTTGAGCGCTTCAAGCCCTTGCATCCCTTCTGGCAAAGATGCAATGTTCATGCAATCATCAATGTTGAGCCTTTCAAGAGCAGTGAGGCCTCCAATGCTCGATGGAAGGGAGTTCAAACTTTCACATGACCAAATTGATAGTGTTCGGAGAGCCACCAAGCTACCTAACTGTTCCGGTAAGCTTTCCAGCTTTTTGCACCTCTCAATATAGAGCCATTGAAGGCCAGTGAGGCCTCCAATACTTGATGGAAAGGAATTCAAACTTTCACAATTTTCAATAAACAACCCTTTGAGAGCCACCAAGTTACCTAACCATTCCGGTAAGCTTTCCAGCTTTGTGGACCCAATAATGTCCAATTGCTCAAGAGATCTTGGGAGTTTGGGAACTTCAACCATATTTGGACAATCCCTTATTTCTAGAGATTCAAGTTTGGGTAGTAGCATTTGCCTAGATGACATCGTTGGTGGAGGCTTTGATCTTGATTGGAGAAAGTTTTTGCAAGAAGAAACTTCCATAATACGCAAGCAGTTTAAATTACGGAGCTCTTCCTCTGGCCAAGAGGTAAGACCATCGCAGTCCCGAATGTATAGCTTTTCAAGAAATGTGAAGCACTTCCACAACCACATGGGTGAGTTTGATGGAATAGTTGAGAACCAAAAGTTGCTTGAATTAATATATAGGTTTCGAAGAGCTGTTGCATTAACTTCAACACTCAGCTTCTCACATTCTCTTTCATCTTTTGGCGGTATGACGTGGTCGAATCCTTTGATAGTTAACTTCTCGAGAGACACCCAAGGTTTAAGGGATAGAGATTCCCAAGATTTAAAAGAGAGAGTTTCTTCTACAATATTTTCCCTTCCACCTATGCTTTCAAGGGTGAGGCTTCGGACATTTGCTATTCCAGTTGCAAGGTTTGATAGGGTCTTGTTTCCTCTAATTGTCATTTTTTCCAGTGAAAGTGTGACAGGTATGGCATTCAGTTGGGGACAGTCCATAATCGACAGCTCACTTAGCACAGGAAAAATCAGTAATGTCTTTTCTCCAACATCGCCTTCACACCAACAATCCAAATTTGGCATGTCCTCCAAAATTAAGGATTTTAATGCTGGAAAAGTTTTGGGTGCATCGTCACCACCTTCAACATTCATCAATACACCACAACAAAGATGCCTCACATTATCCATATAATTTATTTTCAAGATTTGGAGAAGAGGTAGCCTATGTAATGGTGGTAAATTGATGCACATTGTACATTCAATTATATACAGCTCAACTAGGTTTTCCAGCATCTGATACTCATTCATCCAGACGGGAAACGTGTCACCTCTGTATTGTCTGATTTCCAAAACCTTTAATTTGTTACAAGGTTTAAGAGCATCAAACACCTCAAGATCAATAACCACTGCCTCTGAACCATTAGATCTGACACTCTCTGAATAATTGTCTTCCGGCATGCCCCAACATAATGCCAAATGATCCAAATTTTGTTTAGATTCCATATTTACTTCTCTTGCTTCTCTAGCACTCCCAACTTCTCCTAGATTGTACACCTCTAGTTGGCCGCCTAGATTTAAGGTCTGGAGCTCTCCAATTTTATTCCCAACACCGGTGCCTACTACGTAATGTGTTAGTGTTTTTAAATATTTTAGTTCTCCGAGGCCTGGTGGTGTGCACTTCAATCTACGACATCCTTCAATGTGGAGATGCCGAAGGCTCATCATATATCTCATTCCTTCAGGTAGTTGTAAAAGATCATAACAATGAGAGAGCCTAAGAGTTTGCAAGAGATAAAGTGTGGTAATTGCTTCTGGTATTGTTGTCACCTTCAGATACGAAAGATGAAGATATCTCAGGTGCTTCATCTTTCCAGGGGTAATCATAGTGTCATTAACAGGAGGACATTGTGACAAGTCAAACACTCGTAAGAAGTTAGATTTCACAAATCCAATTTTACGTTCAGAGGATGACCAGTATTTACTATCTGGAATAATAGTACGTGCAGCAGGATAGCATTGAATGACATCATTAATATCCTTGGGAAATTCTCTGAGCGTGATATGTCGCATATTGCATGGTAAATTATTATTAATTTGTAATGGTTCCAGCAAAGAAATACAATCGTCTCTCATTACTGATTGTGCAAGGTCGTGCATAAGATCGTGCATTTTGCACGTGGTCTGAGAGTGATATCCATGTTCACTTCTGCCTTCATCACGAACTTGCTTGACATCTTGGAAGAAGGACCTCCAAGCCAACTCTTTGAAAATATAATTACCCCCCATTTGCAGATCACCCGGACAGTCGGATGGAATAAATCCATGGGCCATCCAATACTGCACCAGCTTCTCTTTTTCCATCACATGATCCTTTGGAAACACCGCACAAAAAGCAAAACATTGTTTCATGTATGAAGGCAAGTGGTCGTAGCTTACCCTCAATACCGGCAAAACAACATCATTATCATTACCATGCTTATTTTCCCATATCGTGTTTTGTTCGAGTATTGCTAACCACTGGCATACCTCATCCTTATAACTCATTAAGCTACCGAGTGCTTTAATGGCTAGCGGTAGTCCCCCACATTTCTGAACCAACTTTCTGCCAATCTCAACCAGCTCTGGGTGCTCCTTTACCCCCTTGCTAAATGCTCTGTTTTGAAATAGGCTCCATGAGTCCTCCTCACCTAAGCATTCCAAATTATAACTCTCCATGGTACCCATTATTTGAGCCACTCTGTCGTTCCTTGTCGTAACTATAACAACACTCCCTGAATCACCACATTCTAATAGAGCTCTCAAATGCTCCCACTCATTGACATTCTCATTCCATACATCATCTAGCACCAGAACATATCGCTTTCCATTTAAAATTTCTCGTAAATGCCTCTGGAGTAGCTCCATGTTGTCAATAGAAAGATTGCATTCCCCGTTAACTAATTCAATGATTGATTTAAAAAGACGGCCAATATTAAACTCTTCGGACACACAAATCCATAATTGTAAATTGAAGCATTCTTTCACTTTAGAATCGTTATAGACCAGCTGGGCAAGAGTGGTTTTGCCGAGTCCACCCATGCCGACAACCGGCAAGACCATCAAATTCTGAGTTGGACGCACCTCAGTCAACAATTTCACCAAGTTTTCCTTGTCGTCCCTCCTCCCTACAACCTCCGACTCAATTACATAAGAATCGGTTATGACATGATGAACAACACGCCCTTGCCGGCCATGAACAAATTTGAATCTCTCCATCTCAGTGACCAGCTCATTAATCCTCCCTACAACCTCCTTCAACTTTCTACTCATCTTGAACCGAAACAGAATTGGATTTTCATGAGAGAAAAAGCCACTTACATTCCCCACCTTGTGGCCGCGTCTCACGGCTTCCCGGCGTAGCTCCTCATAATGGAACTCGTCAAGAACGTCGTCAGCATCATAGGCAGCTGATTTCAGCTTGGCCAGCCAGGACTTCACGGCGGGATTAGCATCACCTTGCTCCTCGGCATCGGTAAGTACCGCCTGGACTGCGAGCAGCTTGTCGTGGAGCTTCTCGCGCTGGTCAGCAATGCCCCACATCTCACCCATCCGCTGCACAAGTAAGTCTCCTGATTTCTGCACCACGATTCGGACCAGAGGTGATAGCAACAGGTCTGCCATTGCTGATTTGGAAATTGGAAGTACTTCAGTGACAAGAGTTATTTTTCAGGGTTTTCTTTTTTATTTCAGAGCAGAATGCTTTAGGCGAGAAGAAAATTGGGAATTTGGTTTGTGAAAGGGAAGTGGAGATAGTGCGATGCAAAGTCTGGAGATTTTGTCGTTATTATTTCATCTTTTCTTTTCTTTTTTTCATTGCGTTAAATTTCTTGGATACCTTGTGGGGCAGATAGTGCAGATATCCTTTTAAAAGCTCCACGTGACATGTCCAATAGAATTCTAGATCGATCAGTGAGAAGATATCTACTTAAAATTTCTTGGCGATGTAATAGTTTCATAATTATATATGAAAAAAAAATTCAATTTTAATTTGTTAAAATCAAGATCAACATAATGAAAAATCATTGTTAGTTGCAGTTCATAGCAGTTTAATTAAGTTCAACGGCTCATTTTGGAAGTTTAATCGTTCCATCATGTTGAATATCAAGTTGGAATATAAGGCTAAATGTTTAATTATTTGCAAATTGAGGGTAAATGTTTCAAATTTTTACTTTTAATGGTTGATAATTTTGTGCAAAAAATATTACGATATTGACGATGATATTTTCATCAAGAGATTTCTAATTACCCTCTGTGAACCGTGAGTTATGACTCTAGCTAGTTTTATAATTTTTACTAAAGCAAATAGGACACGTAATATAGAACAAGATCAATATTTTGGAATTATTTTTTAAATTAAAAAATATTTTGGAAAATAAAAAAATATTTTCATGATGTCTTATGAAAAATTATGATAAATTACTTTTCATATAAATTTCTGTTTGAAATGTTGTCAGACTGCTCGCATGAAAAATAATGATAAATTACTTTTCATAACCCAAGAAACCATATTACCGTGTGACAGCCACTTGCCAACTTTCAGAGAAGCTGCCATACAAAATAAAAAAGATGAATTGGATTATTTCTTCATAAACAGGATGATATTTGATATTAGTGCGCTTCTTCTTTGCTGAAATATAGCTAGAAAAAATAGCTCCCCATGAAAAAAAAAAATCATTCCTAACATTTTTTTTTCTTAAATCAGAATAAAAACTAAAAGGCTTTTAGCGGTTAGATGATTGAGAATTGGGTGAAGAGAAAATAATGGTCAATAATTGCTAGTAATTTTGGCATATTGGATAGGTTTACTTTAGGTGGAATCCATCCTCTGAGTTAACAGAATATTTGAGTTTGGATTTGGACCATCCGATTAGAATCCAGATCAATCCGGTTCGAGATGAAATGCAGGGGACTCCTTTAAAATTCGTGTCAAAGTAGATTGGACAGTTCAGATCTAAACTCAAATATTCTGTTATCATTGGGTGAAATGAATTCACTTTGATTGTTTGCTGCCCTGCAATTTTACATACTGGTCATGCATGAATTATTGTGGGACATTTATTTATAGGTCCCTACAATAATGAAGAGTAACATTCTGGTGATGAGTTATTGTCAGACGACATTCAATGCCAAAACATACTCTGTTCATCTCTTGTATGCTTTTCCATTATCTAAGTTTGCAACGACAGCGGCCCATGTTAGAATAGTCCCCATCCAAACAAAATAAAAGAAGACAACAACTACAAAAGCCTAAATAAACCAAGGCATTCAACACAAAGCCGAAAACATCAATCAAGTATAATGAAAAATGAAACGAGAAAAATGAGAAAATTAAAATTAAAATTTCAAAGTTAGTTCCTATTGCAGTAAGAAAATGATTTATTCAAAATTAAAATAAAATCAACTTTGGTTCCGGATCAAAGTGAGCAACTTTCCAGATTAAATCAGAATATCCCCCCTTTTTTAAAATGCTCCACTAACCAAAATCATTATTTCGCCATTCTCTTTACCAACTTTGTGGGTAATTCATATCATCTAAGGTTACTCAAATTTTGAGTTCGAATCCTGACCATCCAATTTGCTTTGGCACAAATATTAAAGGAGTCCCATTAATTTCACCTTGGATCAGGTTGACCCAAATAAAATCCTGATCGACAATCTGAAACCAAACTCAAGATTTGAGATAGACCTTATAGGATCCGAACTCATATGTGGAGGCAGCGTGAAACTTTTTCTCAATTCTCCGATGTAAGTTTTACTCCTTTGTAGGGGGCACAGTGGAATGTTTTGGGTGGTTTGCGTTAGATCTGTGTAGGAATTTCTATTGGAAGGTAATATTTTGGTTAACCATACAACAATCATAGATTTCAAAATTGTTCAAGTTTTGAAGTTAGTAGATTATATTCACATGATTTTGAAATTAATGAGTTTCAGTTATGAGTTTTGCCTTTTGCGAGTTTTACTTTCAATAAAATTGTCTTCATATATTTTTGTGGGAAAAAAAGTAACCACCAATTTTATTGTATATAACTAATTGAGTAACATATTATTCTTTATATTAGAAGTCGCAAATTTAAAATTTAGTATTCATATCCAGAGTGATCTCATGTTCAAAATAACAGTTCAATATTTCTATGTATTTTGACAATTTTATATTCTTTCTTTCTCTTGATTACCCTTTTTTTTCTCTTGTAAATTTAATTTCTAATAGTTGTGCTTGGATTGTTGTTTGTCGTAGTTCGTTTAATTGTTGTGGGCCTTGTGGCATTGCCAACAGGGTTGATTTAGGAATAGGCTAAGCGACACTCATGATTTTTGTTAGAGTTTAATTGAAGTTTAATTGCCCCTTTTCATAAAATTAATGTATTTGGCGAAATAGTCATTCTACAGTTAAGGGACCAATCAAGCTACCAATAATTGATTAACAACTTTTCGATCGATTAAAAAATGGACTTTAACAACTTCAGAAAAAATAACCCATCGCTCTAATTGCGGATTTCAGATGCATCTAAGGACGTTAATTTGTGTCTTGACTTGAGTTATTTGTAGTCACATTAGTCATATTTAACTATTTATTTTAGTTTTAAGGTTGTTTAAAAATAAAAAACTAGAAAAAATATCACAAAAGTGAAAATTTTAAAAACAATTATAAAATAAAGAAACATTATTGTAAAAAAGTTTGTGTACAAAAATAAATTTGTTGTCCGGAATTTGAATTATTGCTTGAAATAAATGAGAGCATAAAATTTGTGTTATTTTATTCATGTGTAGTCACAGTTGGTCACATATCATGACATGAGATATTCCTTGTCGTGCCACGTTGTGACCAAACAGGGCCGCGTGTCGTGTGAAAGATGATCACGGCACGCAACACCATGTAACTGGCACACATACCGTGCCATACAATGATGTTTATGGTCACACTATGACTTTTTTACATCTGTATGTGCATCTCAAATATAGCATACTTGATTATTCTCTTTGTTTCTGCTGCTTCCATACTAAAATGCCAATTAATAACAGTGGTTGTTTTCAAATAAAAGCCAACATTTTGAATTTTTGTCAAAAGGAATCGGATATTCTCAAATTTTCAAATTTTCAAATTTTTTAAATGATAAAATCGAATCTTTCAGGAAATACAAGGAAAGTTTGTTCATTTAATTGACAATCATAATTAAGAATTGTGAAAGTTGATCGTTTGACATCCAAAAATTATATTTTTCTTTTATCAGTCAGGATCAACAGACTCATTTATATTTTAGGAAATCTTCCTAGTAATATAAATTTCTAGTAAAATATGTCAGGATCAATACTCTATTCCAATTTTTGCTCTTCTGAATATTCTTTTCCGCTGCTTTTTTTTTTAATTTTCTTTTGTCATGATCAGGTCCTTCGTTGAATCTTCCGAGTAAAGAGGAGGCTTCAAATGCCTCTATTTTGTGTACCTCCATTATGCCTCTATTTTTAAAATGTTAATAATTCAAAATTTAAAACACAAACATTAAAACAAAACCATTAGATGTGACATATGTTATTTTCTCTATATGCTCATAAAAAAATATCACAATTCGATTTTGCTTATATGTGAATCAAATAAGTTGAAAAATCAACGTCTATAAATTATCCACATTAGTTCATTTTTATAAGCTCTTGATTACAACCAAAACAAAGTTGAAATGTTATAATTTTTTGCACGTGCATAGATAAAATGATGTAGATCATATCCAACGGTTTTATTTTGATTTTTAAGTTTTAAATTTTAAGTTATGTAAGTTTTTAAAAATAGAGGTATTTGAACCCTCCTCTTGAGTAAATATGTCCTAATAATTAGTGGGGACCATAGTACAATTTTTCTCTAATGTTGCTGCGGGGACAGAGGGGGGATAGGAGTACGGGGAGTAATATAACACTACTAGAATTTCTATTTCTACTAAGGGTGGTAAAACGCATTTCCAACTGTGTGAAGGATTCATGGAAATAAATCGACTTCTCTGACACCGTAAACTATTTCCAAAGGGCAGCCCATGGAAAAAGTTACGCATGGAAATATTTTCTGGTTGTCCATGGAAATGTATCATTTTTGCCCTTGGAAAAAGTTTGGCATGACCCGCGACTCGCCAAACAGACCAAAAATTATATTTTATTGAAGGTGCATGGAAATACTTAACCACTTGCCATAAAATGGCTCTCGAGTTTTCGATTTCAGCAAATGATCACTTTTCAGAAAATTTGCGAAAAAATACATGCATCAGTGATAACAATGTCACTTTTCAAAATTCAGAATTGCCAAAAAATAAAGGGAAGAGCCTCAAAACTTGAGTTGAAGTTTCCGATTAAAATTTCATTTCTATTATTCAATCTAAGTAGCTCAGTAAATTGGTTATATAATGAACTTCTAGAATACCAATTTTTACTATTTTTGGAATTTTTTTACTATTTTTTATGATTTATGGAAAAGGCAAAATCGGCCAAATTTAGCGTAATTTAGCGTTATTTTAAGTTAACTTAGCTTAATTTACCGTAATTTGCCTTTTTAGTGTAATTTAACATAATTTCAAGTAATTTAGCTTATTTTAGTATATCAAAAGAAATAATCTAACAAATATTTGAAAAAAAAAATTCTCAACCAGCCATTTAATGGCCTGTTGAGAAAAAAAGAGGACCGGTCATTAAATGGTCGGTTTAAACATTTTTAAAAATACCCAGCTAACGTAGGTATATTTATTAATTTGTAATTAACTTTGGATATTAATAAAAATGTCGGCAAATAGAGCGTCCCCTTTCAAAATTTCAACATTTATGGCACTTGTACCAGATATGACGAGCAATCACTTTCAAAATCATCGCCTTTCTAACGCTAAAAAGAAAAAGAAAAATAATCAAATGCTTTCATCCTTTGACGTGCTAGGCAAATTTGGTATGGCCTTTTGTTGGCGTATTCATGGTAACCAATTTTTATTTAAAAAGCAGTCGAATGCAAAAAAAAAAAAAAAAAAGAATACGAAAATGATCAGTACACAACAAGTTGTTGTTTTGTCTTGTGGTTCTTATTAGCGTTAGTATTATATGTAATAACATTTGGTCTGGAACTGGAACAATAGTTACCTGCAACTCAAAATGAAGTTATTATGATTTGAGCAATATATTTTTCCCTATATGATTTTCTGAGTACTTTTAGTTCTTCAAAATAATAAAAAAAATTATTCCTCCAAAGCAATTACAAAAAGCATCTAAAAATCTAAGGGTGTAAATGTAATCCAGATTTATTCTATGCTAATTTGGGATAAGAAATTTAACATCATCCTCATTTTCTTTCCTTTCTTTCATTTTTCTTTTTTCCTTTTTCTTTTTCTTCCTAAGAAACAGAGCAACCGCATTTCTAATATTTGAAGATTACTTTAAGGGACAATGCGTTTAGAATATGTTATAATAATTCACTTAATTATTTTCAAATTTCTCATTTCGAGGAAATATCTCATGTCGTCTTAGCATGACTGAAAAAATATCTACTATTGAATTGTCAAATATATAACTAATTTAATTTAACTCGTCAGATTTATTTTATATTAAAGTTACGTGGTGAAACAGCCGACATTTTTATTAATATCCAAAGTTAAATAGAAATTAATAAATATACCTAGGTCCTCTCTCTGTTTTGATAAAAATATCTTTACCGGCCATTTAATGGCCGGTTTTGAATTTTTTTGCCTACCGGCCGTTTAATGGCCAGTTACCTTAATTAATTGTTTTTAGAGACACTATGAAGAGCAAGATGCTAAAATCTAAAACAAAATTCGAATTTTTTGTGTCAATATTTGTTAGATTACTTCTTTTGATATATAATTAACATATTTATACTAAAATACGCTAAATTACTAGAAATTATGTTTAATTACTCTAAACTACACTAAATTATGCTAAATTATACTAACTTCGCTAATTATACTGAAATACGCAAAATTCCGCTAACATAATTTCAAGTAATTAAATTCACTAGCCGCATGCGAACACTAAACTACGGTTTTTTAGGCACTAAGTTTTAACAATTTCACTAGTTCAAGTTGATCTAGTTGTTTTTGTTATAGCCCGTAAATTTAGACTTAATTAATTAGTTAGTGATCGAGATTTGCGACTAATTAAAACTTAAATTAATTTAACTAGGTTAAACAAAAAAATTAGATTAAATGGTTACAAATTGATTAATTAATTTAATTTATTAAATTAGGAATTTTGGTTGAAGTTAAGACATTAAGATTTGAAAATTTAATAAGGGAGTAGGTTGTTATTAAATTAAATGAACTAAGACGATTATATACGTAATTCTCTAATTTGAAATTTACGAAGTTTATATTTAAATTTAAATTTAAATTCCTGTGAGTGCGTAATTCCGAATTTAATACGACTGACTGATGAAACAAATTTAATAAATGAATAAATAATCACGACTAATGACCGATAAATACGCATTTAAATTTTGACCACGAGTCTCGTTTAATTCCTAAATTAGATGTGGATATCACCACATTGGATCCTTTTTAATTATTAGAGAAATCCCAAACCGTTCATATAAATTAACACGAATCTCAAAGCAGCATATTGTTTTGTTGTTGTTATCACTATCTTGGAAATATCCCCACCGTTCAGTTTTACTCAGTGCGGATCTCAAAGCAAATCCCCTCCCTTGTATTCCCTTTTTCCTTTCCCCTACGTGTCCCCCCCCCTTTCCTTTTTCTCTCTTTCGTGTTGTGTATCTCTGGGAGAGAAATGGAGAGGGTATCGCCTCTCTCCCGCGCGACTGATGAATGAACTGCCCCCGTCCCATCTCTCTCTGCCAGCGACGACTATATTTCGCCTAGTCGCGCGATTAGCGCACCTGCCCTCTGCGATGTTTGACCCTTGCGCCTCACCCTCGTGCATTACTGGTTCGATCGGGTTTTATATATATACCTTTCTCTATTTCGATCCGGGTTACCTTTTCTCTTGTATTTCGCTCATGTGTTGAGAAAGTTGTCTTGCCCTCTTTATTTTGCTATTTCCTCTTGATTTCTTGAGAATCCGAAAACCCTAGAACATTGGGGTTTTACTTGTGCTTGCGACTGTGTCTCTGGTGCCTTCCTTGTGCTGTACTGGTGCTCGAAGGCACTTTTTCTGGTGGTGTTGATTGCTGATTTCCTTGACGGCCAGAGGCGAGGCAAACACCTTGGTGCCGGCTGTTTTTCGCTGCCCCTCTTTGTTTTGAAATCGAAGCCTTTCCCGGGTAATTACTCAAGTCCCCTTTTTCTTTTGTATTGGAATGTATGCTCGATGAGCATTTTTGCGTAAATTTGACTTGTAGTCGTTACACGCGAGTTGTTGAATTTCTCGGTGTACGATGAATTTAAGGCGATGCCTTTCGTTTGCCCTGCATGACCACTCCCCGTATTGCTTGTTCTGTTTTCTGTGTTACTGATTTCTCGGCACTAATTATGCTGGTTGTTTTGTTTGCTGGTACGCTTGAGTGCCGTGTACCGGGTTCCCTTGCTTTCTGTGTTCCTGCTGTTGCTGCCTTACTGGCGCTATACCATTACCGGTACAGTGGGACTTGTAGGGTACTGGTTTCTTTTACCTCTTTGTGTTGAGGGTACTGATGCACATTTTCAGTCCCTTTTTCTTGATCCTTGTTGGTGCTAGATTTGCTGAATCTGTGCCTGGTTCTGTGCTCCTGAAGTTTGCTGTGTTATCGATGCTCTTGTATGGTTGTTGTGCTTGTTTTGTGATGTTAGTGCCTTGCTGTACCAGTTGGTACAGCCCAGTGATGCCACTGGTACTGGTTTTTGAATTGACAGGGACCCGAGCGTAAATAAAAATAATTTAAGGGGTTCTCGGTAAATAAGTAGGCCTTGGATGATATGTTGAATTTATGGGGGCTTAATTGAAAAATGTGAGTGTTTTAAAAGGGCCGGCCTTATATGTATGTTAAATTGGAAACTTGGGTTTTGGGCCTTTTTGGGTCTTTAATCTTGCTGGGCCGTGACTATTTAATAAAAAGGGGACTTGGCCTCTTTCATTTTCAGTTTGGGACTTGGCTATCAAATGAATTAAGGTCTTGGGCCCTTTTTATTATTAGGCTTGGCTTGTTGGCATATAAATTATTTAATCGGGCTTTGGAAATTCTCAAAATATGCGAAGCCCGATTGAATGATTTAAAAGAGACGGATTTAAAAATGTAGGCTTTCAGAAAAGTAATTAAGTGAAATAAAAATAGTTTAACACATTTAAATTAATTAGGATTTAATTTAAATAAATTAAGTAGTTAGATTTTAAAATAAATAGTTAAGTAAATATTTAGATTAAATAAAAATGTAGTTTTAATTACGGTAAATAATTTATAAATAAAATATGTTGTTAATTAATAAAGGACAATTAATTAACAACATATTAACGTTTTCGAATCATTACGATTACAAAATTTCACTAAATAGAATAATTAGTTAATCATGTATTAATTTAAAATTAAGTTAATTGACTTGCACAAATTAGCAAAAATAATGCGTACGACTTTAGAAATATTATCGATATATAGTTTACACCTATAAACTACGTACTTAGGAATTTAATTAATTGTAGCTTAATTAATTAGGAAAAAGGACGTTATTTTACAAGTAATTAAATAGGAAATTAATAATAACAAGTTAAATGTACGTAGATTATACCTTAAGTATTTTATCGTAAAAACATGTAATAACCGTAAGTTTAAAAGATACGATTTATTTAGTAAGCAGTTTATCTTCAAATTAAAAGTATAATCTATATTTAAATTACGATAGATTAAATTAAACCAACCTTGACCTAATTTTACGCTCAATCAGAATCGAATAAAATCGATCGAACTGATTGAGCAGATTTGAACCTTAGTGACTAAATTAACTAAATACGAACACTTAGTGAAATTAATCAAACGGGGTAATAAGAGTTACGAATAATTAAATTAGATTCTAATTAAGTTACGAATAAATTACAGGTCATCCGACCTACGTAGATTCTGACCCGTGGATCGATCCCGCTGACGCTTGTACAGGAGCAGGCGAGGATTACGTGGATCCCGGAGGCTACTAGCGCGTTCTATCCCCTACAGCTATCAGGTGTGGGATATCTGTATTTTCTTTCGTGGCGTACTCTCACCAGTCGACCACTTGACCTGACATCCGCACTTTAATTTTGTAGTTGCATTAGAGCATGTTTAATTCTTTTTGAACTGTAATTAGGAATTGCATAACCCCTTCAAATCAGAATTTACTGTTTTGTAGGAGTAGAGTAATTTATAAATATATACTAATTTAGGATACTAGTTGTCCTCTTCTCGTAGAGGACAACATATTATCGTAGTTAAGCATGTGCATTGGTGAGTGTGAGATAGAAGACCGAATGACTACTTTCCGTCCTCGTAGTATGGGATGCGAGGCGGCTCGTGGGTCATTGGGCTGAGGGATCACTTGATCCCTTAGAGGTCTTATTAGGATTATTATTATTATATGCATTGAGCTTTTACTATATTATTCTCGATCATTTTACCATTTCGTGCGGGCTGCGCGTCCAGAGGCACGGAGACGATTCGGGAGTTATCCCCCCTACATTAGGAGCTACAGGCCTAGAACGGAATTTTGTTTTAAAATAAAAGAGGCTGCGTGTCTCAGATTTAAAAGAAAAGAGGCTGCGTGTCTCAGGTGTGTGATATGAGGCTGCGTGTCTCGAGGCTGTGTGTCTCATGTGTGTGATACGGGGCTGCGGTCCCATGTTTTTGATACGAGGCTGCGTGTCTCATGTGTGTGTCCCATTAGTCTGGCCGGACGGTGGAGTTTCGTCTCTGCTCATGAGGAGACGGATTGACTTATTCTTACGACTTGCTTGTAGTTTTCTCCTATTTTATATGTTTGGTGATGAATCGTCTTAGAGTAAGGAAAACACATGGAATTAGATATAACCATCGGCTAGCGTGCACTTGCCTACGGGTTGAAGTCTTGTGTGGGCAAAGCTCGATGCTATTAGGCATCGGGTATCTTTGCCCCTCTGATCGCAGTCCTTGTGTTATGTCGCATTTGAGATATAAATTCAATTTGGTTGAATTTGGCACGGCACAGGGTGACAAAATTATCCGTATTATTACTATATCAATTTGTACACACGGTACCTATTGTACTGGACTCCGGTTGAGTATAATATTCATCCTCATATTTTATTTTGGGAAATTTCATCATTTTGGCATAATAGGATAATCACATCATGTCATCTATTATATGTATATTTTCTTTTGTAGTTATTATGATAGGTTTTAAATTCCGCAACATGTGCATTAAAAGTGAGTAATTACCGACTTTACGTAGATTTCAATTAAAATGTGCTTTGACTTAAGAGGATCCCTGAAGGGATAATACTGGGTCACATACTGGGCGATCATTCGCTCATCCCCTCCTTTTTATGGATGTGGGCAGGTACAGAGTCTGACGGTCCGCAGCAGGAGGCGTCAGGAGCTGTCCCCGATGGCCACACCGCCTGATATAGATTAGGGACCTTTGATTAGGGTTTTGCGAGTCCGATGTTTTTGTTATATACATTGGACTCGATAGATTATGTATCCCTTTGACTAGTTATGTTTATTTTATCTCGAGGTGGGGATTTGTATGTACCGTGTGATGTATATTATGTTATGTTTATTTTATATTTATGACTTTGGCTTTATTGTTTTATATTTGCTTCCGCTGCTTGTTTTATTATTATATTTGTTTAGCCTTGCGTGTCTTTCCGATCATTAGACATGAGGCGGGGACTGATCACGCTCTAATCCGGAAATTCTGGTTTGGGGTGTGACATCCTTTGGGTGGTATCAGAGCCAGGCTTATCGTAATCCTTCGTACGATAAATCAAATACCATTCAATAAACAAATAGGAAGCTAAGTCATAAATTGATAAATATTAATATATATATATATACGAGTCAAAGCACTTGATCGATACATTAAATAGTATCTCACGTAGGCATCGATAATCGAGCTTCCTCTTATCTTACGTCGTATCTGCTTTACTAAAACGAAATCGTATTCGTCATTTTTGCTCCACCTGTATGAGGTGGATTTACAAGAAATATTTACAATCACAGGATTATCTTCACGATTTACTTTGCCTTCAATCCAGATTATTACACACGTGACTAAGTTCGAGTGGACGGCTACGCGACATGTCCTGGAACACTCAGGAGGCGGTTAGTCACCTCGATTATCGACATTAAGAACTTGAAGCAGATATTCGTGTAGAAGAATATAGAAACTCGAACTGGCTAAGGACTATGACGTGGAGACCCGGTATCACCTCGAGAATGCCAACCTTGTTAATACGTGAAAAATCAAGTACATTGGACGACTTAATATGTGAGTAGCGCCCCATCACGATCACCTGTGGTCGATTCCCAACCACCTAATAGGTGCGAGGTCACGATACCACTTATTGTGGTACCACGTCTTTACCCCGTAGAGTAACGGGACATAATTGAGAAGATTCACCGCAGAGCTACAGGCAGACAGCCTCCACCCTCTCCGCCATCTTCACCAACCTCGTCTCATCCGCCACCACCTCGAGAGGAGTATGGACTCGACGCAGTTATGCGACAGTCTCCTTCGACTTGTTATTTTCCCACCTGAGGGACCGGTATTAGCTCATTTCCTCCACTGCAACTATCTACAGAAGATCTGCGTGTACTTTCTCGTTAGCTGTCCAAACGCAAAAAGGGGTTCTTCTTAGCACCTCGATACTTTAGCCTTCTCTGCAGTGACGATCGAACAAGCTCCAATTGATTTGTCTCTCCGAGAGAAATGTCGGAGAAAAACGTCGTCTGATTAGAACTACCGTCTGTACGAATTTTAACTCCAACTATAAAAAAAATAATAATTTGAAATATAGTGATAATGTCCTAAACCATCGATATGACATTTCATTTAACTAAATCCAATTTGACTCAAACCACGATCATTCCCTAGGAATTGATTTCCTATATTTTAGTTGAATGTTGGGCCGACCGTTAACTAAATCTCTCTCACTAATTCAATCATTTTTTTTTATCATCGTTCAAAATCCAAAATTTGAAACTCAATGCTAGTGCACGAATCCTTATATAACCATGGATCCTTAAGATGGGTTATTTCCGTCATGATTTGATAATTATTCAATATCATCCCGTAACGAGATTTATTCCATGTTATTCCAACCCTATTTGAATTGTAAGAAGGTGACTATTCTTGATTTTAACTTGGTGATTCGAGCACTCCATTTGTTACCAACTCTAGAAAACGTGTCGATAATTTGACCGTTTAAAATTCTATACATCTTAATTATGTCAGCTTGACTCCGTTGGAAATTTTCCGACCGAACTTCGAGTTAAATTACTTCGAACGAAATCAATTAGCCTTGGAGTTATAATTACCCTAAAAATGTATGGTTGAGCTAGACAAGATCAAATTAAATGAAATTAAACAATTTCTTGTGTACTAAGGAGTGATTATCGTTCCATTTGAACTTAAAGCGTACATTTGCTATCCCAATTCGAGAAATTTATTTTCATACTTGACTCCTTGACTAATTATCAATTTTATCAAGTTGTCGTTCAACTAGTCAATACAGCCTAATTCAATGTGATCCGCTACTATCAAGTTAATTATTGAAAAATAGTAAATTGGATTCTGATTAAACCCAAAGTAGATTGTGTTTCAACCATCGCTAAGACAGTTCTATTCGAGCTATCCAACATAACTCGCGTCCCTGCCGTTTCTTAAATTTGATCCGAATTAAATCATTTAGAATTGATCTCCGTTGACCGACCTAAATTGGATAAGTTATGGGATTGAATGTGGTTCACTTCCCCTCCAATATTAAGGAATTACTTACCTATATTTTGTGTGCCTATTAATCCCAAACGCAACCTCTAGCTCGAAAATTTATTCTTTGTAATCTAATCCTCGTCTAAGTCATTAAAAAGGACATACCACTTAATTTTAACCCAAAACTCTTCTCAAGATTCCGAAAGACTTCCCGTTAAAGAGAGTTCAAGGGAGATTACTATTGGTTTGAAGTTGAGTAGACCCATTTCAACATTTCTAATTCGTCATCAAAAATTTAAATCATATCATTCTGATTATGTTTAACCCCATCTTGCCATCAATCCAATAAAACTCATTGTATGACTGGATTACGTGACTTCTAAAATGGAATCATGCCTCCTAAACTCTATATATATGTCAAACTTAGCTCGAATTATTCGAATAATCACTTGACGAATTCATTCCTGATCGTACATAAATTAATTAAGTTAATTGATTCAACCCGATTTAGGTTCTTTTCATTTCCTAAGAGCTTCATTCCGTCGGAAATTATTACCCTTTCGACATTCTTACATCTCTGCTTTTGAAACTTTGTAACTCATTTGCATGACCTAAAATCCACGTACTTGAAGGCTTTACGTCCCCACATTGATTGGAGAGTCGAGAGTGGAGCTTACATTGAAGCACTCAACTACATATTACGAACCCCGTCGAAGACATAATTAAGGAACAAAATAGAGTCACGAAGAACATGTGGGATCACAACGGCTCTCATGAACACGCGTAAGAAAAGACGTAAACACTAACTAATCTAGCTCCAGCGACTATTTATTCGACGTGACGTATGCAAGGAGTGCACAACAACGGATAGCGTAATACTACATGAAATTTCATCCTATATGAATGATCTTTTCGTTTCGGGACGAAACTTTTTATTAGGGGGGGAGAATGTTATAGCCCGTAAATTTAGACTTAATTAATTAGTTAGTGATCGAGATTTGCGACTAATTAAAACTTAAATTAATTTAACTAGGTTAAACAAAAAAATTAGATTAAATGGTTACAAATTGATTAATTAATTTAATTTATTAAATTAGGAATTTTGGTTGAAGTTAAGACATTAAGATTTGAAAATTTAATAAGGGAGTAGGTTGTTATTAAATTAAATGAACTAAGACGATTATATACGTAATTCTCTAATTTGAAATTTACGAAGTTTATATTTAAATTTAAATTTAAATTCCTGTGAGTGCGTAATTCCGAATTTAATACGACTGACTGATGAAACAAATTTTAATAAATGAATAAATAATCACGACTAATGACCGATAAATACGCATTTAAATTTTGACCACGAGTCTCGTTTAATTCCTAAATTAGATGTGGATATCACCACATTGGATCCTTTTTAATTATTAGAGAAATCCCAAACCGTTCATATAAATTAACACGAATCTCAAAGCAGCATATTGTTCTTGGAAATATCCCCACCGTTCAGTTTTACTCAGTGCGGATCTCAAAGCAAATCCCCTCCCTTGTATTCCCTTTTTCCTTTCCCCTACGTGTCCCCCCCCCTTTCCTTTTTCTCTCTTTCGTGTTGTGTATCTCTGGGAGAGAAATGGAGAGGGTATCGCCTCTCTCCCGCGCGACTGATGAATGAACTGCCCCCGTCCCATCTCTCTCTGCCAGCGACGACTATATTTCGCCTAGTCGCGCGATTAGCGCACCTGCCCTCTGCGATGTTTGACCCTTGCGCCTCACCCTCGTGCATTACTGGTTCGATCGGGTTTTATATATATACCTTTCTCTATTTCGATCCGGGTTACCTTTTCTCTTGTATTTCGCTCATGTGTTGAGAAAGTTGTCTTGCCCTCTTTATTTTGCTATTTCCTCTTGATTTCTTGAGAATCCGAAAACCCTAGAACATTGGGGTTTTACTTGTGCTTGCGACTGTGTCTCTGGTGCCTTCCTTGTGCTGTACTGGTGCTCGAAGGCACTTTTTCTGGTGGTGTTGATTGCTGATTTCCTTGACGGCCAGAGGCGAGGCAAACACCTTGGTGCCGGCTGTTTTTCGCTGCCCCTCTTTGTTTTGAAATCGAAGCCTTTCCCGGGTAATTACTCAAGTCCCCTTTTTCTTTTGTATTGGAATGTATGCTCGATGAGCATTTTTGCGTAAATTTGACTTGTAGTCGTTACACGCGAGTTGTTGAATTTCTCGGTGTACGATGAATTTAAGGCGATGCCTTTCGTTTGCCCTGCATGACCACTCCCCGTATTGCTTGTTCTGTTTTCTGTGTTACTGATTTCTCGGCACTAATTATGCTGGTTGTTTTGTTTGCTGGTACGCTTGAGTGCCGTGTACCGGGTTCCCTTGCTTTCTGTGTTCCTGCTGTTGCTGCCTTACTGGCGCTATACCATTACCGGTACAGTGGGACTTGTAGGGTACTGGTTTCTTTTACCTCTTTGTGTTGAGGGTACTGATGCACATTTTCAGTCCCTTTTTCTTGATCCTTGTTGGTGCTAGATTTGCTGAATCTGTGCCTGGTTCTGTGCTCCTGAAGTTTGCTGTGTTATCGATGCTCTTGTATGGTTGTTGTGCTTGTTTTGTGATGTTAGTGCCTTGCTGTACCAGTTGGTACAGCCCAGTGATGCCACTGGTACTGGTTTTTGAATTGACAGGGACCCGAGCGTAAATAAAAATAATTTAAGGGGTTCTCGGTAAATAAGTAGGCCTTGGATGATATGTTGAATTTATGGGGGCTTAATTGAAAAATGTGAGTGTTTTAAAAGGGCCGGCCTTATATGTATGTTAAATTGGAAACTTGGGTTTTGGGCCTTTTTGGGTCTTTAATCTTGCTGGGCCGTGACTATTTAATAAAAAGGGGACTTGGCCTCTTTCATTTTCAGTTTGGGACTTGGCTATCAAATGAATTAAGGTCTTGGGCCCTTTTTATTATTAGGCTTGGCTTGTTGGCATATAAATTATTTAATCGGGCTTTGGAAATTCTCAAAATATGCGAAGCCCGATTGAATGATTTAAAAGAGACGGATTTAAAAATGTAGGCTTTCAGAAAAGTAATTAAGTGAAATAAAAATAGTTTAACACATTTAAATTAATTAGGATTTAATTTAAATAAATTAAGTAGTTAGATTTTAAAATAAATAGTTAAGTAAATATTTAGATTAAATAAAAATGTAGTTTTAATTACGGTAAATAATTTATAAATAAAATATGTTGTTAATTAATAAAGGACAATTAATTAACAACATATTAACGTTTTCGAATCATTACGATTACAAAATTTCACTAAATAGAATAATTAGTTAATCATGTATTAATTTAAAATTAAGTTAATTGACTTGCACAAATTAGCAAAAATAATGCGTACGACTTTAGAAATATTATCGATATATAGTTTACACCTATAAACTACGTACTTAGGAATTTAATTAATTGTAGCTTAATTAATTAGGAAAAAGGACGTTATTTTACAAGTAATTAAATAGGAAATTAATAATAACAAGTTAAATGTACGTAGATTATACCTTAAGTATTTTATCGTAAAAACATGTAATAACCGTAAGTTTAAAAGATACGATTTATTTAGTAAGCAGTTTATCTTCAAATTAAAAGTATAATCTATATTTAAATTACGATAGATTAAATTAAACCAACCTTGACCTAATTTTACGCTCAATCAGAATCGAATAAAATCGATCGAACTGATTGAGCAGATTTGAACCTTAGTGACTAAATTAACTAAATACGAACACTTAGTGAAATTAATCAAACGGGGTAATAAGAGTTACGAATAATTAAATTAGATTCTAATTAAGTTACGAATAAATTACAGGTCATCCGACCTACGTAGATTCTGACCCGTGGATCGATCCCGCTGACGCTTGTACAGGAGTAGGCGAGGATTACGTGGATCCCGGAGGCTACTAGCGCGTTCTATCCCCTACAGCTATCAGGTGTGGGATATCTGTATTTTCTTTCGTGGCGTACTCTCACCAGTCGACCACTTGACCTGACATCCGCACTTTAAATTTTGTAGTTGCATTAGAGCATGTTTAATTCTTTTTGAACTGTAATTAGGAATTGCATAACCCCTTCAAAATCAGAATTTACTGTTTTGTAGGAGTAGAGTAATTTAATAAATATATACTAATTTAGGATACTAGTTGTCCTCTTCTCGTAGAGGACAACATATTATCGTAGTTAAGCATGTGCATTGGTGAGTGTGAGATAGAAGACCGAATGACTACTTTCCGTCCTCGTAGTATGGGATGCGAGGCGGCTCGTGGGTCATTGGGCTGAGGGATCACTTGATCCCTTAGAGGTCTTATTAGGATTATTATTATTATATGCATTGAGCTTTTACTATATTATTCTCGATCATTTTACCATTTCGTGCGGGCTGCGCGTCCAGAGGCAGGGAGACGATTCGGGAGTTATCCCCCCCTACATTAGGAGCTACAGGCCTAGAACGGAATTTTGTTTTAGAATAAAAGAGGCTGCGTGTCTCAGATTTAAAAGAAAAGAGGCTGCGTGTCTCAGGTGTGTGATATGAGGCTGCGTGTCTCGAGGCTGCGTGTCTCATGTGTGTGATACGGGGCTGCGGTCCCATGTTTTTGATACGAGGCTGCGTGTCTCATGTGTGTGTCCCATTAGTCTGGCCGGACGGTGGAGTTTCGTCTCTGCTCATGAGGAGACGGATTGACTTATTCTTACGACTTGCTTGTAGTTTTCTCCTATTTTATATGTTTGGTGATGAATCGTCTTAGAGTAAGGAAAACACATGGAATTAGATATAACCATCGGCTAGCGTGCACTTGCCTACGGGTTGAAGTCTTGTGTGGGCAAAGCTCGATGCTATTAGGCATCGGGTATCTTTGCCCCTCTGATCGCAGTCCTTGTGTTATGTCGCATTTGAGATATAAATTCAATTTGGTTGAATTTGGCACGGCACAGGGTGACAAAATTATCCGTATTATTACTATATCAATTTGTACACACGGTACCTATTGTACTGGACTCCGGTTGAGTATAATATTCATCCTCATATTTTATTTTGGGAAATTTCATCATTTTGGCATAATAGGATAATCACATCATGTCATCTATTATATGTATATTTTCTTTTGTAGTTATTATGATAGGTTTTAAATTCCGCAACATGTGCATTAAAAGTGAGTAATTACCGACTTTACGTAGATTTCAATTAAAATGTGCTTTGACTTAAGAGGATCCCTGAAGGGATAATACTGGGTCACATACTGGGCGATCATTCGCTCATCCCCTCCTTTTTATGGATGTGGGCAGGTACAGAGTCTGACGGTCCGCAGCAGGAGGCGTCAGGAGCTGTCCCCGATGGCCACACCGCCTGATATAGATTAGGGACCTTTGATTAGGGTTTTGCGAGTCCGATGTTTTTGTTATATACATTGGACTCGATAGATTATGTATCCCTTTGACTAGTTATGTTTATTTTATCTCGAGGTGGGGATTTGTATGTACCGTGTGATGTATATTATGTTATGTTTATTTTATATTTATGACTTTGGCTTTATTGTTTTATATTTGCTTCCGCTGCTTGTTTTATTATTATATTTGTTTAGCCTTGCGTGTCTTTCCGATCATTAGACATGAGGCGGGGACTGATCACGCTCTAATCCGGAAATTCTGGTTTGGGGTGTGACAGTTTTAATGTGATTCAGGTTTCCTATCCTTCATAATCATCAGCAACAAACGACACTATCACTAGCCGCATACGGGTCGTTGTGTGTCTACCGATGATACAAAACTTTAACTCAATTTTTGAGGCACTAAACGATATTTTTTTTGCAATTCTGATTCTGTCGACTCCCTGGGGATGACCCCGAGGGTGCCATTGCCCCCGTCTCGTCCCAAGCTTTCCGAATTGGGTTCGTACGCGCAAATCCGAGTTTCCTAGCCAAAGTTATGGTCGTTTTAAGTTTAAAAAAAACGATGTTTTCGTGCAAAAACACCGATGACGCACCGATGCTTTATGCACAGCTTAACGACGGCAGAAGTGCATCGATGTTTCATTACAAAAACATCGGCGACGCACCAATGTTTCTTTAGCACTACCCTGCTTAATTGACAATGCTAAGGCTAATAAAACATTGATGTCTCATTACAAAAACATCCTCGACGCACCGATATTTTTTTAGCACTACCCAACTTAATTGCCAATGCTAAGACTAATAAAACATTGATATTTAATTGCAAAAATATTGATGATGCACCGTAATTTAGCGTAATTTAATGTAATTTAGTGTAATTCAGCGTAATTTAACATAATTTCAAGTAATTTAGCGTATTTTAGTATAAATATGCTAATTATACATCAAAAGAAGTAATCTAACAAATAATTTAAACAAAAAATTCGAATTTTAGTGTTAGATTTCAGCATCTTGCTCTTCATAGTGTCTATAAAAAAAAAAAAAAAGCCGGTAGGCAAAAAAATTCAAAACCAGCCATAAATGGTCAGTAGGAATATTTTTATCGAATCCTAGCTGATCTGGGTATATTTATTAATTTCTATTTAATGTTGGATATTAATAAAAATGTAGGTCGAAACAGATTAAGAACTCTCTTCACATTATTTTTTCTCGTACGGGAAAAATATAAGTAGATAAGAGAAAATGCGGCCAAGAGTATAGAAAGTGTGAACGAAACCTCATAAAAAAAGCTTTAATCAACCATAACAATTGATATTAATTGAAACAATTGACTTAGTGAAATAGTGATACAATTGAACTTATTTTTTGAAAGAGAAATATGAAGGTCTAGCCTTCATATTCTATTGACAGGGTCATCATATATTGATATAAAAAGTGCACAGTAGATAAATGAAAAAAGGAAAACAAAATAAAAACTTAAACAACTTAAAAAAATTACAAACCAACTAGCTGGTGGATGCGTGTAAACAACGCCTGTAACATATTCAATTTTACAGAACCTTTTTATCAATATATATGTTCGTGAGCAAGGCTCACTGATCATAAAAAAAAAAAGAAAAAAGAAAAACCTATGCGGTTTGCTATCTCCTATGAAAATCCTTTTACATTTCTCTCTTCACAACGAAACAGACTGCTGTCTGAATTTGTCTCAAATCCTTTTCCTTAGAGATCTATTGATTGGTCTATTTATTTTTTAAAACATTATCATATTATTATTTGCATAATGAACTACTTGAGTTGTTGCACACAAGGCTGTACCTCCAAAGAGATCACTTAAGTTAAAAAAAAAAATACAAAAAATATAAAACATAAAGATAGATTTCCATGAGAGCACCAGGCGCATAGCTCCACATATACCACATAGTACATCTTCTATCACTAAACATAGATTTCCATCAAGCTTCTTCAATGATGAATTTGACCTCACTCCACAGCTGGAAAAATCACATTAATTAATGCAATTGCTTGAATTATATATACTGCACAAAAGAACCGTGATGCTATTATATGCTATGACTCTGAATATGTGTATTTTCAATCAGTCGGGTTAATTTGATCCTCGTTTCGTTTTCAACATCTATGATGGCTACATTCTTTGTACCGGTGGATAGCCATAAAATGTATGACAAAATACCTCAAGGAACAAAAGACAAGATTACTTTGTTATTGTGATGTAAACCATGCATGGTAAACATGTTTCTGATATTAATTACTCTTAAGTTATAAGTATTGTAGAAAAATCAATCTAATACAGAAATATGATTCAATGAGATATATGTGTGTGTGCTTATGTGTCTTGTTGGCATATAGGCACCAGGTACAGGATTGCATCACCGTTACTAAGATGTCCTATGTGAGAAGATTCCTCTGTATTACTATAAGAAAAATGATTCAATGAGAAAATTCGAAATAATGTAGCAATGAGATAATGTACCTCGCAAATGATGATACATTAGGATTGTGCTGAGAAACAAGAGATTTTGCATGATGAAATGAACTGAGTTAGATCTCGTCTTTTGCTGGATCGATCCCGATCTCCAATGCCCACATGCGGGATTTCAGAGATTAGGTGCCAATACTTTCCTTGCTTTTGAAAATCCCTCTCCAAGAGGGGACACCCTCTGATATTAAAATAATCAAGGCTCCTTAATCGCTGTAATAGGCCTTCTGGCAGGATCCTTATTTTGGGGCACATCCAGATGTAAAGAGACTTGAGCGCTTCAAGCCCTTGCATCCCTTCTGGCAAAGATGCGAGGTTCATGCAATCAGAAATGGTGAGAATTTCAAGAGCAGTGAGGCCTCCAATGCTCGATTGAAGGGAGTTCAAACTTTCACATGACCAAATTGACAGCGTTTGGAGAGCCACCAAGCTACCTAACTGTTCCGGTAAGCTTTCCAGCTTTTTGCACCCAAAAATGAAGAGCCCTTGAAGGGCAGTGAGGCCTCCAATACTTGATGGAAAGGAATTCAAACTTTCACAATTTTGAATATGCAACCTTTTGAGAGTCACCAAGTTACCTAACCATTCAGGTAAGCTTTCCAGCTTTGTGGACCCATCAATTTCCAAATGCTCAAGAGATCTTGGGAGTTTGGGAACTTCAACCATATTTGGACAATCCCTGATTTCTAGAGATTCAAGTTTGGGTAGTAGCATTTGCCTAGATGACATCTTTGGTGGTGGCTTTGATCTTGATTGGAGAAAGTTTTTGCAAGAATAAACAACCATAGTTCGTAAGCAGTTTAAATTACTGAGTTCTTCCTCTGGCCAAGAGGTAAGATTGTCGCAGTCGTTGATGCAAAGAACTTCAAGAAATGTGAAGCACTTCCACAACCACATGGGCGAGTTTGATGGAATAGTTGAGAACCAAAAGTTGCTTGATGTAATATGTAGCTTTCGAAGAGCTGTTGCATTAACTTCACCACTCAGCTTCTCACATTCTCTTTCATCTTTTGGTGGTATGACATGGTCGAATCCTTTGATAGTTAACTCCTCGAGAGACACCCAAGGTTTAAGGGATAGAGATTCCCAAGATTTAAAAGAGAGAGTTTCTTCTACAATATTTTCCCTTCCACCTATGCTTTCAAGGGTGATGCTTCGGACATTTGCTATTCCAGTTGCAAGGCTTGATAGGGTCTTGTTTCCTCTAATTGTCACTTTTTCCAGTGAAAGTGTGACAGGTATGGCATTCAGTTTGGGACAGTTGCTGATCCACAGCTCACTTAGCACAGGAAAAATCAGTAATGTCTTTTCTCCAACATCGCCTTCACACCAACAATCCAAATTTGGCATGTCCTCCAAAATTAAGGATTTTAATGCTGGAAAAGTTTTGGGTGCATCGTCACCACCTTCAACATTCATCAATACACCACAACAAAGATGCCTCACATTATCCATATAATTTATTTTCAAGATTTGGAGAAGAGGTAGCCTATGTAATGGTGGTAAATTGATGCACATTCTACATTCAATTATATACAGCTCAACTAGGTTTTCCAGCATCTGATACTCATTCATCCAGACGGGAAACTTGTCACCTCTGTATTCTCCGATTTTCAAAACCTTTAACTTGTTACAAGGTTTAAGAGCATCCAACACATCAAGATCAACAACCACTGCCTCTGAACCATTAGATCTTACACTCGCTGAATAATTGTCTTTCGGCATGCCCCAACATAATGCCAAATGATCCAAATTTTGTTTAGCTTCCATATTTACTTCTCTTGCTTCTCTAGCACTCCCAACTTCTCCTAGATTGTACACCTCTAGTTGGCCGCCTAGATTTAAGGTCTGGAGCTCTCCAATTTTATTCCCAACACCGGTGCCTACTACGTAATGTGTTAGTTTTTTTAAATATTTTAGTTCTCCGAGGCTTGGTGGTGCGCAGTTCAATCTACAACATCCTTCAATGTGGAGATGCCGAAGGCTCATCATATATCTCATTCCTTCAGGTAGTTGTAAAAGATTACGACAATAAGAGAGCCTAAGAGTTTGCAAAATATAAAGTGTGGTAATTGCTTCTGGTATTGTTGTCACCTCCAGATTCGAAAGATGAAGATATCTCAGGTGCTTCATCTTTCCAGGGGTAATCATAGTGGCATTAACAAGAGAACGTGACAAGTCAAACACTCGTAAGAAGTTAGATTTCACAAATCCAATTTTCTGTACAAGGTGTACCACGTTACTCTCTGGAATAATAGTACGTGCAGCAGGATAGCATTGAATGACATCATTAATATCCATGGGAAATTTTCTGAGCGTGATATGTCGCATATTGTTGCATGGTAAATTATTATTAATTTGTAATGGTTTCAGCAAAGAAATACAATCGTCTCTCATTACTGATTGTGCAAGATCGTGCATAAGATCGTGCATTTTGCACGTGGTCTGAGAGCAATATCCAATACTTCTGCCTTCATCATGAACTTGCTTAACATCTTGGAAGAAGGACCTCCAAGCCAACTCTTTGAAAATATCATTACCCCTCATTTCCAGATCACCCGGACAGTCGGATGGAATAAATCCATGGGCCATCCAATACTGCACCAGCTTCTCTTTTTTCATAACATGATCCTTTGGAAACACCGAACAAAAAGCAAAACATTGTTTCATGTATGAAGGCAAGTGGTCGTAGCTTAGCCTCAATACCGGCAAAACACCATCATTATCATTAGCATGCTTATTTTCCCATATCGTGCTTTGTTCGAGTATTGCTAACCACTGGCGTACCTCATCCTTATAACTCATTAAGCTACCGAGTGCTTTAATGGCTAGCGGTAGTCCCCCACATTTCTGAAGCAACTTTCTGCCAATCTCAACCAGCTCTGGGTGCTCCTTTACCCCCTTGCTAAATGCTCTGTTTTGAAATAGGCTCCATGAGTCCTCCTCACCTAAGCATTCCAAATTATAACTGTCCATGGTACCCATTATTTGAGCCACTCTGTCGTTCCTTGTGGTAATTATCACAACACTCCCAGAATCACCAGTGTCTAATAGAGCTCTCAAATGCTCCAACTCATTGACATTGTCATTCCAAACATCATCTAGCACCAAAACATATCGCTTTCCACTTAAAATTTCTCGTAAACGCCTCTGGAGTAGCTCCATGTTGTCAATAGGAAGATTGCATTCCCCGTTAACTAATTCAATGATTGATTTAACAAGACGGCCAATATTAAACTCTTCGGATACACAAATCCATAATTGTAAATTGAAGTATTCTTTCACTTTAGGATCATTGTAGACCAGCTGGGCAAGAGTGGTTTTGCCGAGTCCACCCATGCCGACAACCGGCAAGACCATCAAATTCTCAGTTGGACGCACCTCAGTCAACAATTTCACCAAGTTTTCCTTGTCGTCCCTCCTCCCTACAACCTCCGACTTAATTACATAAGAATCAGTTCTGACATGACGAACGACGCGCCCTTCCCGGCCACGAACAAATTTGAACCTTTCCATCTGAGTGACCAACTCACCAATCCTCCCTACAACCTCCTTCAACTTTCTACTCATCTTGAACCGAAACAGAGTTGGATTTTCATGAGAGAAAAAGCCACTTACATTCCCGACCTTGTGGCCACGTTTCACGGCATCCCGGCGTAGCTTCTCATAATGGAACTCGTCGAGAACGTCGTCAGCATCATAGGCAGCTGATTTCAGCTTGGCCAGCCAGGATTTCACAGACGGTTTAGTATCCCCTTGCTCCTCGGCATCCGTAAGCACGTCCTGGACCTCGAGCAGCTTGTCTTCGAGCTTCTTGCGCTGCTCTGCAATGCCCCACATCTCGCTGATCCTCTTCACCAGTATGTCTGATGATTTCTGCACCACGATTGGAACTAGAGCTGATAGCAGCAGGTCTGCCATTGCTGAATTGGAACTGTAATTGGTGGCAAGAGTTAATAAAATTTAAGGGCTTTTTTTAATCTCAGAGCAGAATGGTTTAGGCGAGAAGAAAGATGGGAATGAATATTGATTGGGTTTATGAAAGGGAAATGGAGTGGAGAGATGCAAAGTTTGAGATTCTTACTTTGCTTTTTCATCTTTTGTTTGTTTCGTGAATTGCAATGCAAATTCTTTTTAAAAGCTTGAAGTGATATGTCCAACAGGAATTTTGATCATCCGTAATATTTGTTGACACATATTGCATGTAGCGAACTTGTGGCATAATATCCACTTGGGAATTATTTTTTAGAGATGTAATTAAATTGAGAAGACATCCACTTAGAATTTTATTTTATTACGTAATAGTTTTACAATTATAAATAACAAAAAGGAACAGCTGATCTTGTTTAATGTCTTTTTTTTTTATTGGAAGCCTCTAGGCGGATCTTGTTTAATGTCACAAGTGTAAATAATATGCGAAAAAAAAATATTACCTTTTGAATTTATTTGAATGAGATCAACATAATAAAAAATCGCTGTTATATATATAGATGCAGATTTGACAATTAAATTAGGATCAATTGCATATTTTTTTTTGTAGAGTCAACTACTTATTTTGAGAGTTTTTGTTCCTTCATGTTTGGTAATCATGTCAGAATATGACAATAAAATTTAATGATTTGTCCGGTTGTAATTTAATTAGGGTCAATTAATCGCACATTTTATCCTTCAAAAAAAAAAAAATTAATCGCACATTTTGTCAGTTTAATTCTTCTCAATTTGAAGATTATTTTCAATTCTTACTGTTAATGGTAACGATATATTCAAAAGATCTAAAACTCCCTATGAAGCGCAGGTTGTGATTCTAGTTATTATAATGTTGTATAGTACCAGATTAATACTTTAGAATTCTTTGTTGAAAATTGAAATCTAATATATTATGGGAAATAAAAAAATATTTTCATGAATGATAAGTTAATTTATATATAATTTTGTGTTCAAAATATTGCTGGACTGCTTGTACGTACATTGTACCAGTCTGAAAATAAAAAAGAGTGAATTAATTGGATTAACTTTGAGATCGGTAACATTAACTTTGAGAGAAGTTGCCATAGAAAATCAAAAAGGGTGAATTGGATTCTTTTCTTGATAACAGAGTGAATTGGCTTTTAATTAGTACCTTTTTTTTTACTTTTCAAAAAAGATATTCTAATTCTTTGCTGCTACTCCTCTCAGGTTATTCAATCGAATAAATACAACTAAGAGATTGCCCATCCGTTATCACGGTGTATATACTTCATAGGTAATCCAATTAAATGGAAGAGATGAAATAAAAATAAAAAACTTGCCAATGGTTATATGAGCAATTTTGTAATCACATGTTCAATAAATTCAAATGATAATTTAATTCTGTAAATCCTTTTTTAACAAGGTTCCCAACAACAACAAAAAAAAACAGAGAACATGGTCTGATTTTCTTGATTATCTCCGATCCACTTTGTCAACTGGACAAGTTAAAATTGTTTCAAGTAAGACTTTTTTTTTTTCATTGATGTGCTATTAAAATTTGAGATGAAATTTGAATGGGATTTCAAGAAGAAATATTTCATTAGTTGATCATAATACTAATACATATTACCATGCATCCAAGATCTATATATAACGGATACAACACATATAACCGTTAGAGAGAATAAATAAAAATAGGAAATAAAGGGTACAAGCAGTAGCTGCCAAAAAAATTATTCATAAATTGCAAATTTCGGAAAAAAGAAAAAAAGGAAAAAAAAAAAGTAAGGGGTATTTTGTAAAGTTTCACTTCTGAGTTTTGCTCGGCGTACCCAAGATAGTATCTCCAATTTATGTGTTTTATTTATTAATCTTCAATAGGTTCATTTTAGTATTTTTTTTTTCCTAGAGAAAAGCATCCAGTAGTGCTCTTTGATAGCTCTGATCTAGATGTAAAATTGTTTTTCAGGTGAGTCTAATACCAAGTTAGTAGCTTTCAAATCTAAGGAATTACCGTGCATTCCTCTCTCTTGAAAACCTGGAGGGCCCGCCTGTAAATGATGCATTTCTCTTCACTATATGTCTTTTCCAAGCTTACTAGAGCAAACAAACGGATTGTTTGAAAGGTTTTTGTTTGTCTTTCAAGAAAAATCGAATTAATAATATAACGACGAAGATGGTGCTAACAAGCACCAATTCACCAATCACCCCTATAAACACCGACAGCTGTTATGAACTAAATTGATAAATTGGTAATGCTAAGTGATGGTAACATAGGCTAATTTCAGAAATGGCAAATTTGGGTTAAATGTCGAATAAAATCGATAAAAATTGTTCTCAGTCTGATACAACAATGCTCAAGAGATAAACGATATAAACATTTTTCATTAATTTTTTAATTGTTTTTTTCTTTATTTTTCTTGCTTCGAAAAATATTTTGATGATGCCAATGACACCTTTTTATTCGTTTTTCTGATCCGTATTGTATTTGATAAGACTGGTGTGAATAAATTTTTTTTTGTAACTTATTAAGTATAGGTATGATAAAAAAAATAAAATTATTAACTTAATGAGTATGGATATTATTTCCAGCGGATCGTTCTCCTTACACTCAATGGTGACCAGTAAAGGAGAAAAGGCCGGCCCAAATATCAATATTTTTCCCTATTATGCAAAGCAGCAAACAACCAATTTGCATAAGAAGAAAATTGCTGAGCAAAAGATATAAACATTTTTTAGATAAATATAAAAACTGCGTGAGGCATAAAGAGAAAAAATATTTTTTATTGTTTCAGTAAAGGTTAGATCAAGTTAAGCCACCTAACTATTTACGGTTATTCTCTCCAATTCGGATCCGTATCCTCTCAGATATCATAGACAATTTGCCTCACTTTACGATTTCAGATTAAATCTCAACTGGTTTGGAATTCGGGCTAGCATAAGAGGCGGTATTATTGGACTTTGAGATTCGTGTCAAGTTAAAAAGAATGGTCCGATTCCACTTAATTGTAAAAGATTCTCATTTCATATAATAGAGAGGATGTGACTTCCCCCAATTCACCTCCTTCTCCTTTCCTCCTCTTTCCCTTACCAACGATAAAACGTATCCTTTTTTGTTTTTTAAAAGACAATAACAACGAATCTTGCTCTCTCTTACGCCACTCCCCGGACCCTGCCGGACAAGTATCCTCTCCAATACTGTAAAAGATTCTCTTCACTTTACGGTTTTTTTTTTTTAAAAGAGGCATGAGAGCACATTTCATTGCTGAAATCAGATAATTACAAAATTTAGTTCAAACTAGCTATTTGCTAGACTGATATATCCAGCTGCATAACATGACCGCAAGCATATTAACCAAACACAAGAACTGTCTTCACTTTACGGTTTAAGATTAACTCCCAGCCGCTTTAAGATTTGGGCTAGCGCAGGGGCAGTATTATTGAGATTTGAGATTTAGCCCGAATTCCAAACTGGTTGGGAGTTAATCTCAAACCGTAAAATGAAGAGAATCTTTTACGGTACCGGAGAGGATATTTGTCCCTGCCCGACTGCCCCTGTACTGTAGATTTTTGCAGACCTCTTTCTCTCTACGGATTTTCAATAAAAGTGCAATGTAACAGAATCTTTTTATTTATTGTTTTGTTTATTATTTTGCTGTTATGTACCGATGAACTTTAAGGAATGAAGTGACACCTCCGGATTTTCAATAAAAAAAAAAAAAGACATTGCTTCTTGTACTAATTTGGAGAATGACACACCAAGTGACAAGTGCCCAGTTGGCTAGGGAATAATGAAGTCATATGTTAATTAAGCTCTTAATTTTCTTTTATGATTCACAAATTTCTCTTAGAGACATGATAAAAAGTCATCATTAATTTAATTTTATCATGTCAATGTTTAATTAAATTAATTAATTAATATCAGATTTTGTGGATGGGAACATAAATGCAACATCTTAGATTATTGTGAATGGGTCCAATAATTTAAAAATTAACGGCATTTAATAGCATAACGGCATAACGGGCAAATTTATTGGGGTTTAATAAAACATATGGTACCATTATTAAAACATATGGTACCATTATTGGGGATATTTTAATAATGGTACCATTATTGGGGATATGTACATTATTGGGAATATGTACATTATTGGATTATGTACATATCCCCAATAAAATATTGGTATCATATGTACATATTTTAAAAATATTGTTAATACATAATTATGTACATATCCCCAATAATTATGTATTAACAATATTTTAAATATGTATTAATTATGTATTAACAATATTTTCCAATATTGATATCCCCAATAATGGTACCATTTAATATGTACATATCCCCAATAATGTACATATCCCCAATATTCTGTTTTAATTACCATTATTTAATCCAATATTGTGATTATTTGAATAATGGCATTTAATACATACCATAATCTAAGATAATCTGTTTTAATAATCTTAATAATCCAATACCCGTTATGTTTAATTGGGGTTTATTTCTGATACCATTCTTTTCAGTCACTATTCTGTTATGATATATCTTAGAGAGACAGAGGGACAGGATCTAGTATATATAATACTAACACACCTCTTCATGAAGGGTCTGCATCTCTTCATAAAGGGTCGGGTTTTGGATTCAGTTTTCCCATAACGGACGTACCATTTAATAAATCTAACATCTCCCACTCGCACAAAATGGGATACCCGCTATAAACTAAGAGAACGTAATCTCTTAACTCTGTTAAAATTCATACAAGGAAATAGGCCGTGACCAGCATATTTTAATTTGAGAGCATATGTTGTTATCCAACTATTAGGTATGTATAACAACATCTAAGTAGAGTAAAGATGCAGTACCCCAGATCATCAAGTTACATTTTTCAAGTATTACATGATCTCTTTTATGTATTGATACAACCATACTTATATATTCACAATTATGTTACATAAACATAATTGGTGCACCAGTGAATATAACCTAATGTAACACTGAAATGATCTTTTTCTTTTATCTAGAATCTCTCCATTCCAAATCAATTGCTATCCAGATATGTTCCATTAGATCGCATCATTCATGATCATTGGCAACATTCTAAAATAACTAATTGAAAAGAAACTTCAAGTATTTAGTAAAAAATCGAAGAGTACTATGAGATCCTTTTGATCTCGCGGGTCTTACACAACAAGAAGCAGAGATCATATCTTATGTTACCCTGTTGGTCAATTGCACATATGGTATGAAACATATGTTACGGTATTACTCTCCATTTCTTATGGAGCGTATGTCTAAACTAAAATCCAATACCGTACAAGTGATAGTTCAGATATACACAATATCTAACTTGAGTCCACAACTCTACTTATAATATAAATCCAATAACAGGACTCCCACTTGGCATAAGACAGTTAAGGTAAATAATGAGTATTTCACCTTCGGTCATAATAGTATATTCAAATGACCTCATCTTGATTATCTATCAAGGCGATATATATTTTAAGCACTTGCTCTCACATTTTGTATCATGTCTAGCTTAAAATCAATCTCATTTCTATGTCCTACTAAGACATAGAAGCGATTGCCTGTGTGAGAAGGCCAATCAACTGTCTGACATACATTTCATTTTATATCTTCTGTGTTATGCTAAATATATTGGTATTAAATAATTTGTAACAATTATAACATAAATGAATAAGAAAATAGCATTCATTGCATTTATCCCACAAATACAAATATACATAATATACTGTTCAATCAAAAGTATAATTACAATCTACGTAACCCTAGAGACTTAACATGGCCAATAAACACATCTCTAGGTATTGCCTTTGTAAAAGGATCTGCCACCATTTTGTGTGTAGATATGTACTGCATGCAAACTTGCTTTTTCGCCATCATGTCTCTAACGAAGTTATACTTAGTATCAATGTGTTTGGTCTTTGAGTGATACTTGGGATCTTTTGTATAAGCGATTGCTGCTTGGCTATCGCTGTATACCAACACTGAGTTAGTTTCATTCTCATCGAAACCCAAGTGATTCAAAAATCTTTTAAGCCAAACTGCTTCTTGTACTGCTGCTGAAAATGCTTCAAATTCAGCTTCTATTGTGGATAAGGATATGCAACTCTGTTTCTTACTACTCTAAGGGATAGCTCCATTACTAAGTAAGAAAACATAGCCTGAGGTAGATTTTCTTTCATCTAAATCTTCTCCCCAATCAGCATCTGCATAACCCATGAGTTGCAGATTTTCTCCTTGAAAACACAATGAATAATCTGCAGTACCTTTCAGATATCTAAGTATTCTTTTTACTGCTTTCCAATGGGACTGTCCTGGATTGGCTTGATATCTACTCACCATCCCAACGGCGAAACTGATATCCGGTCTAGTACACATCATAGCATACATGAGGCTGCCAGCAACACTTGAGTAAGGAACTTTTTCCATTTGTGCTTTTTCATCTGGAGTCTTTGGACACATTCTTAAACTAAGACCTTCGCCTTTTGCTATCGGAGTATCAATGGATTTACAGTCTTGCATATGGAACTTTTCAAGTACTTTCTTGATGTAATGCTCTTGCGATAGAGCTAACATCTTCTTGGAACGATCTCTTTCAATCTTCACTCCAAGAATGTATGCTGCTTCACCCATATCCTTCATATCAAAATTGGAGGATAACCATTCTTTAATGATTTTCACATACTCTTTATTGTTACTAGCCAACAGTATGTCATCCACATAAAGCAATAGAATCACAAATTTTTCTTTGGATCTTTTGACATACACACAATGGTCTTCATCAATCATTTCGAAATCAAATGATCTGATTGCTTGATGAAACCGAATGTACCACTGTCTGGAAGATTGTTTGGGACCATAAATAAATCTCAACAATTTGCACACTTTGTGCTCTTGACCTTCAGCAACAAAACTGACAGGTTGTTCCATATATATCTCTTCTTCCAGATTGCCATTTAGAAACGCAGTTTTAACATCCATTTGATGCAATTTCAAATCTAAACTGGCAACAATAGCTAGTATCAATCGTATAGAAGTAAATCTTACAACAGGAAAGAAAGTCTCTTCATAGTCTATCCCCTCTTGTTGTGTATACCCCTTAGCAACAAGACGTGCCTTATACCTCTTAATCGAGCCGTCAGCTAGACGTTTAATCTTGAGAACCCATTTGTTCCCAATTGCCTTGCGTCCTTCAGGGAGATCAACTAATTTCCAAACATTATTTGATCTCATTGACTCCATTTCTTCTTCCATTGCTTTCATCCATTTCTCTTTAGCAGGACAAGTGAGAGCCTCTCGAATATTTCTTAGCTCTTCTTCATCTTGCATGACAATCATGTAAGATTCATTTTCGATTGGAAAATGACGTTTAGGAACTTTAGCACGATTGCTATGCCTAATTTGTGATTGTGCTGAACTTGGCTCAGCATCATCTACTGACTTGCTCCCACTTGGATGAGATACTGTTGGAGGTTCAGGAATATGCACCAAACGATTTGCTACAATCAAATCATCTTGCTCCTCTTCTTCATATAGAGAAAATTCCTGACCTATCTCACCCTTTCTTGGAAATTCATTTTCCAAGAAAATGACATCTCGGGACTCAAATTCTGTTACACTCCCACTCGATTGTTCACCAATGAACACATAACCTTTGGAATGTTCAGAGTATCGTATAAATATACACTTTTTACCTCGTGGACCCAATTTACCATGTTGATGAGACGAATCATGAACAAAGGCTGTACATCTCCAAGGTCTCAGATTACTAAGATCTGGTTTTCTATTATTCCAAAGTTCGTAAGGAGTTGAAGAAACAGATTTAGAGGGTGCTCGATTTAAAATATAGGCAGCAGTCAATAATGCATCACCCCAAAAATTGATTGGCAGATTTGCTTGAGCCATCATTGACCTAACTATTTCCAAAAGAGTCCGATTTCTCCTTTCAGCCACTCCGTTTTGCTGTGGAGTATATGGTATGCTTAGTTGCCTAAGTATTCATTTTTCTTCGCACATTTGTTTGAACTCATCAGACAAATATTCGCGACCGCGATCCGTTCGTAAGGCCTTAACCTTTCTATCTAATTGATTTTCAACCAAGGTTATAAATCTCTTGAAACATGCAAGAGCTTCAGATTTATGAGAGATCAAATAGACGTGACCGTATCGCGTATAATCGTCAATGAAGGTGATAAAGTATCTACCTCCATGTCATGCCCTCACATTCATTGGTCCACAAATGTCTGAATGAATTAATTGCAATGGGAATTCAGACCTGGTTCCTTTTCCGAATGGTTTTCTTGTCATTTTTCCTTTTAAACAATTTTCACATGTTGGTAGACTAACTCTTTCAATCTGGCCTAACATGCCTTCCTTGGCTAATCTATCCATTCGTTGCTGTCCAATATGGCCTAATCTCATATGCCATACATTCACATCAACAATTTCATCAGCATATGATGTAATTAAAGAAAAATGGATATTAGAAGAAGTCATTATATTAATAACATCCAGAATAATAAAACCATTAGATACATATCCATAACCATAACACACATCATCCAGATACAACTTAATACTAGTGCCACACATGTTCAAAGTAAATTCAAATCTAAGAAGAACAACTACAGATACAAGATTTCGTCGAATGTCAGGTGCAAAGAGAACATCATGTAAGAGGAGGGTTCGACCATCACGCATATCCAACTTGCATGTGCCTATACCCTTGACTGGTACACGAGAGTTGTTTCCTACATAAAGCCATTTTGAACCTTGCGGAATTCGACGAAAATCCACAAACAAGTCACGATCTTTGGCTACATGGTCTGTTGCCCCTGAGTCTACAGTCCACAAAGGATGAGAATCAGCAATAAAAACAGAACTAGAAACATATGAAAAATTTGAAAGTTTTTCTGTAATTTGTACCTTGCGGGGCTCTTTGCATTCACGAGCATAGTGACCCTTATTGCCACAATTGAAACATTTGATCTTGGCTTTATTATGCTTCTTAAAATTGTTCTGAGAAGCCTTTCCCTTGCCACGATCCTGCCCCTTATGTTTTTTTCTCTTGTTTGCCCTTGCCCTTGTGACCATAATTTGACTTACGCTTCTGGCCTTGCCCTCCATGAGAGCTTGAAACAGCCAAATGCACAGCAGTTTCATTTTCTTGAGGCTTTGATGCCTCAATACGATCTTCCTCAAGTTCCAGATGCCTTGCTGCATCGTTGAGAGTTGTAATACTCTCGTTGTGGGGACAGATTCACCTTCATGTGTTCCCATGTATGAGGAAGTGAACGAATCACTGCTTGAAGTTGTTGTTCATCAGTCAAAACATGGCCAGCGTCCTTCAACTCACTAATCATATTTGACATCTCCCTGAGATGTTGCCGCATGCTATGATTAGGACGCTTCTTGTAAGTGTCAAACTTGATGTTGAGTTGTCTCAGTTTGGTAACAGAAGTTCCGCCGAACTTCTGCTGAACTTCTGCTTTAAAGCAAGCCACATCTCTTTGGCAATCTCATATTGCCTAAACTCATGCATCACATCATTGTCCATACTGCTCGGCAATGTAATGCGAGCAATGGAGTTCTTCTTTTTTCAGGACTTATATGCAGCACTGTCAGTAATGTGCTTTTCAGTTTTACCTTTTTCTGGTTCGGTTAGGATATGATCCAGGACCGTAAGAACCTCTTGTTCTTCCAGGACATACTGAATTTTCATGGCCCAAATCTCATAATTATCGCCATTCAGTTTTTCACCCTTATTCAGTTCTGCCACAATATTCCTAGATGCAGATGCCATTTCACTAAGAAATTACAATTAAACTAAGTTAGGACATATCACAATTCTGATGGCTTAATAGAAATTATTTAATACCTAGCATAACACTTCCAGTTTTGCAACAACTGTGAAATAATTTAATAATAATAGTACCTATAGATTAAAATCGAAAGATCACTAAGTTTCACAATCATCTTTTAATTCTATAAATTTTATTACCATTAATTATTTCACTGTGCAAAAACTCCCATTGAAAATTATACATTAAATGTATAATTTTAACAAAAAAAATTTCGGTACTGAATTAATATAGTAGCAATTAAAGTATACTGCAAATAAAGTAGCAAATAAAATATAATGGAAATTTGTACCAAAAAAATTTGGATTAAAAATCTGTACTGGAAATTATACTGTTTTGTAGTGTATATAATATATAGAATCAATACAATAGTATCAAATTCATTGTGGTATAGTGGAAAAAGTTTTGTCTCTTATTCCCCATGACATGGGTTCAAACCCCAGGGGCTACAAAAATAAATTTGAGTTTGGGAGAAAAAATTTGAGTGTGATCTCTCCATTTCCCACTATAATGGATCCATCCATTATCTAACTTTAGAAAGTAAAAATGGATTTCGTACAATCTGGAAGTATAGAAACCGTCCACACCAAGTATCAACCGTCTAAAAAAATAAAAGTCGGCAAGTTCCGAAAATTCTGTACAAAAAATGGTTAATTGGACGGTTGTCATTCATTTGGACCAAAAAACTGTCCAACCCAATTGTACAAGATCCAAAAGAATTAAAGATGATGGTAAGAAATCTCCCCAAAAATACTTCTGCTTTCACTGTTTCGCATCTCCAAAAATGTATTTGAAGATTTGTTTCGCATCTCCAAAAGATGCATTTAAAAAATCTTCAAAACAGTGAATTGTAAACTTAATTAAATTAAATCTAATAAAAAAATTCGTATTTAGGTTTATCAGATTTACAATAACAAAATAAATTTTCCAAATTAAATTTGGAAATTTCCATACAATTAAAAAACAAATTGCTTCCAAATTCTTTGTTTCGAATTAAACATTTCTGATTCATGAATTTAATTTTTGAAAATAATTCCGTAGTATGTATTAAAATACAAGAATACAAGAAATTAGTTTTTCAAAAATTTATTCTCATGTATAAACAGATTCTTCTTTTTTCGAAAATATTAAATTTAAGCAAAAAAAATTTGGAAAAATTCGTGATTATTAAAACCAGAATACATGCCATTATTGGGCTCTGATACCAATGTTAATTAACAGATAGAACTTATAAATTACTCCGTTAATATTCGTGCGGAAGCGGATCTTGCGAGCGTAGCAGTATCACTGGTTCTGTAAGGAATCACAAGCCGAAGCCGGAAGCCCTGCGTTTTCCACGACCTAAGACCTTCAAGTGTTAACAGAGTTTCTTGGTGCGTTTTTCTCTCTTTCTTTTCAGTCACTATTCTGTTATGATATATCTTAGAGAGACAGAGGGACATGATATAGTATATATAATACTAACACACATCTTCATGAAGGGTCTGCATCTCTTCATAAAGGGTCGGATTTTGGATTCAGGTTTCCCATAACGGGCGTACCATTTAATAAATCCAACAGTGTAGTTGGCGCATATCACACTCCAAAAGTATATAGAATTGTATTGAATTTTACATATCAATCATACTTTCTGGTTTTTCCTTTTTTTAATCCCTATAAAAATGGAGCTTTTATAATAAACATCATTTAAAAAATATTTACATCGTTCTTTAAGAAACATTTCAATTTCAACACTAAAAATAGATGAATGATTTGTAAAGTAGAATTTTATTTCTTACACTCTTTTTTTTTTTTTGAGATTCTTGACAGGAGCAGTCAAGTGAATTACAGTAAAATAAAAGAAATTACAATTATTTCTTACTCTTAATTGACATTTTTTTTATTGTATCAAATACGCTTTGGAAGAAAAAAAGTACTAAAAGCTTTTGAGTGTCGTCAATTGGAACCGCTCAACATGATCTCTGTATGAAATCTTTAGATCAAGTGATTATCTACTCATTTAAAAAATATTAAAAAAATTGTGAAAAATGTTAAATTTGGTCTCGGAGAAAATTTTCATACATAAATTATGTTGGACGGCTCAGATCGACTATAAAAATTGTGAAATAAAAATATCGAGTCATAGTACGAACTGGTGTGCCCTATGCATGGTACCATAACCTCACTCATACTTCGTAACTAATATTTTAAAATATGTAGCTAAGTTTTATTAAATATGACGTGTTAATTTAATCGTTGTTGCCACCTAAGCATACTACATGCTTTAAAAAAAAAATGTAGTCATTGTTGCCACCTAAACAAAATGCACCAAAAAAATTTACGCCTTACTGATGTGTCTCAATCTGAGACATCCAATTCATCGAGTAAATTTATGCAATATATCCTTTTAACCTTTTCATCATATATTGCACTGATACCTTTTTCTCCATAGTACTTCTATAATAATAGCTCAACTGGTGGTGTACTGGTGTCTATGCCTAGACTTGGACTCTGTACGTAGCCCATGAAATCATATCACCTGACAACGCGCTCTCTCTCTCTCTATGCTGCAGTTACTGGTCAATAAGTGCAAGACAGCAAAAAAAAAAGATTTTTTTTTAAAACAGTAATTAAAATAATAAAAGTTAAAGAAACGACATGATTGCTTCGTTTGTTATAAAAACAGTAAAAACCGAATCCGGTATTCGGTTAAGTTATTTTTTCGCTTCACCGAATACGTTATTCGGTTAAGCTGGTGGTTTTAAAAGGAGATACAGTGGGTTGCCACAGAAGATCCTATAAGCCATTTTTTTTGGGCTTAACCGAATAGGGGATTCGGTGAAGTTGATTTTTTTGTTTTTTTGGCTTAGCCGAATCCTGGATTCGGTGAAGGCGATTTTTTTGCTTTTTTGGCTTAACCGAATAGGGGACTCGGTTAAGCCAACGCCTTTCTGAATATTTTTTAATTTTAATTTTAATTTTCACATTAAATCCATGTATTTTTGGGTTAATTTTAATTTTAATTTTCGGTTAAGCCAACGCCTCTGTATATTCATGTAGCAATCCATGTAGCAATCCATGGATTTTCGGTTAAGCCAATGCCTTTTTGGGTTAATTTTAATTTTCACACCTATTCAGAAAGGCGTCGAAGTCTAGTTTTCAGATAATATAATTTGTATTCACAAAAATATTACGGTTTGCTACAGTTTTGACGATTTGTCGACGGAGGTCAGAAATCATAAAAACAGAAAAACAGAAATTCAGAAATTTTATCATTCAGAAATTCGACCAGATTGAAACAAACATAGTCTTATATAAAACATAATCTTCCATAGAATTAGGAATTAGGAATTCGCTTGTGCTTCCTCCTACCCTTGTTAATCTTATTTATGTCCGGCTTGATTATAGGTGCTCCCAAATCATATATCCAATTGGGGGCGTTGCCGAAGCTACAATTCCCAAATCATATATCCAATTAACGTGCTTCCTTCTACGTCTATGACAACCCAAATCTCCTTCCTATCTGAAAATCTAAAATTCCGATAACATTAAAAATTAAATGACACAAAAAATGCAGAAATTCGGCCATATTCCATGGAATTCGAGCAGATTGAGAAACAGAAAAACAAAAATTCAGAAACTTTACAAAATAGAAATTCGACCAGATTAAAAATTCAATTATGATTAAATGGCTACATGGATTTTTGGGTTCATAATATTTATCTAATTTTATAAAAATAAAAAAATAAAAAATAAATTAGATAAATTCGGTTAATATTTATGTAATCTCATAACCGAATACCCTATTCGGTTAACAATAATTTAACCGAATTTATCTCATAACCGAATTTAATTTAACAAAACCGAATAAATTAGATAAATACGGAATCATAAATACAAAACCGTTCATAATATTTATCTAATCTCATAACCGAATACCCTATTCGGTTAACAATAAAAAAAAAAAATCCAAACCGAATACCCTATTCGGTTTATAATAAAAAATAAAAAAATAATGTAAACCGAATTGGCTATTCAGTTTACATTAAAAAATCAAAAAATAATCTAAACCGAATAGCCAATTCGGTTAATGGTGGGTGTTACACGGTTAGTTACATAATTTCGGGATCTGTTCTGTGAAAATATGCTTAACCGAATAGCCAATTCGGTTAAGCAAAAAAAAATAACTTAACCGAATTCCGGATTTGGTTTTTACTTTTTTATAACAAACGAAGCAATCATGTCGTTTCTTTAACTTTTATTATTTTATTTACTGTTTTTAAAAAAAATCCCAAAAAAAAAGTTGAATTGATTAATTTCACTTTATTACTTTTGGAACTTATCAAAAATAGAAAATAAAAAAAAAACACCAAGTGAGTGTTTTAGAAAATAAAAAATAACACTTAGTCGGTTAATTTTCTTTTTATGGTTCACAATTTTTTTGTTAGAGACATGGTAGAAAGTTGTCAATAATTTGATTTCATCATGTCAATGTTTAATTAATTAATTAATAACATATTTTGTTGATGAGAATTTATATATAGATATAGTGGGGGACTAAAATCAAAATGGTAGTTACTAAGTATTAATGCTATTAATCAGTGTTCTAAATAGCGCGCTATAGCGGCGCTATAGCGCCGCTATAGCGTTTTTGGACCCCAAACGCTACGCTATGACATCAAAATGTGCTATTTGCGCTACGGCCGCTATAGCGACCGCTACAGCGCTATAGCGGTCCGCTATTCGCGCTATTTGCGCTATACAATATGGGTTTTTTTTTAAAGCAATTTATATGGGTTTTAAATAAAGATAAAAAAATCTCAAACCGAAATTGAATTTGTTGCTACTTGCTACAGATAAATCAATTTGAAATTGGGAATAGAAATTGAAATTTGAATAGAAAAAAAGTCCAAATCGAAAATAAAATTTGAATAGAAAAAAAAAATTATGTCATGAATCATGATGCTTAAGATATTTTTAATAGGAAAAATCGATAGTTTATGATATTACTATGGATATTTTGAACCGCAATTTGAACTTTGTACTGGTTCAATATGAATATTATAATTTCTTAATTACTTTGGTGTTATTTATTGTTCTATGAGACTTTAGATAATGTTGATATTTAGTACAAATATTGAATATACGAAATGTAAAAAAAAAAAAACGCTATTTGGAATAGCTTCCGCTATAGCGACGCCATTCGCTATAGCTTTTTTTTTAGCCTTCCCGCTACGACGCTATAAACGCTATTTAGAACCTTGCTATTAATTGGTTTTGTGATTTTCAGAATCCAAACAGTCGATCCAAAACGTTAGATGTGATATGTATATTAAAATGTGCTTGGAGACAAAATTTTACATTATTTTGGAATTTTAATTCTATTGAGATAGTTTGGAAATTGATAATTTTAATAAACAATAAAAAGCTTTTGAACCATTGAAAACAAAGATTTTCAAACCATCTTAATAAATAATAAATAGTAAAAAATTTCAAAAAATGTAAAATTTGGTCACCAAATACATTTTAATATAAATATCATGTTGAACCGTTTAGATTGACTGTTTGGATTTTAAAAATATAAAATATGAATTGGTAATTTCATGGTCTTAAAAACTACCATTTTGATCTTAGCCACTATCTCTCTGTATAAAGCTTTTTGTTTCTAGTTTTCTACATGTAGTTCCCTCTAACTTGTATGCTTTCTATTTTATCACTTTACTATGTGATAGCATATCTTTTCTAAACATAATTAACTTCTGTATTTTTCTTTGGTCCTTTTTTAGAGCTCTTCCGACCATTTTTGAGATGATGATATTAACCCTGCTTATTTTTTTAATAACACCACATTATTTAAATATTTTACTATCCTTTATTAAGTAGTTCCTATAAAAAATGATTCTCTCTCATATATAATTTATAAAATTGATTTTCTTTTCTTAAATTTATGTTCATAAAGAAGAGGGCTCAAATGCCCCCATTGCTTCATGCTCCAGTCGTATTCCAACATCTTTATCTTCCATTTTAAAGTTTAAACAAAATATTTGAACCACTCAACATGATATCCACGTTAAAATGTGCTTAGAGATCAAATTTTATATTTTTTGAATTTTTTTTTACTATATTTTGAGATAGGTACAAAATCACTATTTTTTTCCGGAAATTGTGGCATCTAAAAACAATGATTTTGTACCTATCTTAAAAATAGTAAAAAAATTCAAAAAAATATAAAATTTGATCTCTAAGCACATTTTAACGTGGATATGATGTTGAGCGGTTCAGATCTTTTATTTGAACTTTGAAATTGAAAATAAAGATGCTGGAGTACGATTGTGGCATGAAGTAATGGGGCATTTGAGCCCTCCTCGTTTATAAAATATGTTATTTTATTTAAAATATATTATCTGTCATATATTATGTTTAATGTCACAAGTGTAAATAATATGCGAAAAAAATATTACCTTTTGAATTTATTTAGAATGAGATCAACATAATAAAAAATCGTTGTTATATAGATGCAGATTTGATAACTAAATTAGGGTCAATTGCATATTTTTTTGTAGAGTCAACTACTCATTTTGAGAGTTTTTGTTCCTTTTGTGTTTGGTAATCATATCAGAATATGATAATAAAATCTAATAATTTGTCCAGTTGTTATTTAATTAGGGTCAATTAATCGCATATTTTGTCAGTTTAATTCTTCTCAATTTGAAGATTATTTTCAATTTTTACTGTTAATGGTAACGATATATTCAAAAGATCTAAAACTCCCTATGAAGCACGGGTTGTGATTCTAGTTATTATAATGTTGTATAGTATCAGATTAATATTTTAGAATTCTTTGTTGAAAATTTAAATCTAATATATTACGGAAATAAAAAAATATTTTCATGAATGATAAGTTAATTGATATATAATTTTGTGTTCAAAATATTGCTGGACTGCTTGCACGTACATTGTACCAGTCTGAAAATAAAAAAGAGTGAATTAATTGGATTAACTTTGAGATCGGTAACATTAACTTTGAGAGAAGTTGCCATAGAAAATCAAAAAGGGTGAATTGGATTCTTTTCTTGATAACAGAGTGAATTGGCTTTTAATTAGTACCTTTTTTGTACTTTTCAAAAAAGATATTCTAATTCTTTGCTGCTACACCTCTCAGGTTATTCAATCGAATAAATACAACTAAGAGATTGCCCATCCGTTATCACGGTGTATATACTTTATAGGTAATCCAATTAAATGGAAGAGATGAAATAAAAATAAAAAACTTGCCAATGGTTATATGAGCAATTTTGTACCAGCCCGTCTGCTATTCATAGTGAAGAAGTGTCATATACGAATCACATGTTCAATAAATTCATCTGATTTTCTTGATTATCTCCAATCCTCTTTGTCAACTGGACAAGTTAAAATTGTTTCAAGTAAGCCTTTTTTTCTCATTGAGGTGCTATTAAAATTTGAGATGAAATTTGAATGGGATTTGAAGAAGAAATATTTCATTAGTTGATCATAATACTAATACATATTACCATGCATTAAGATCTATATATAACTGATACAAGACATATAACCGTTAGAGAGAATAAATAAAAATAGGAAATAAAGTGTACAAGCAGTAGCTGCCAAAAAAATTATTCATAAATTGCAAATTTCGGAAAAAAGAAAAAAAGGAAAAAAAAGTAAGGGGTATTTTGTAAAGTTTCACTTTTGAGTTTTTGCTTGGCGTACCCAAGATAGTATCTCCAATTTATGTGTTTTGTTAATTAATCTTCAACAGGTTCATTTTAGTATTTTTTTTTTCCTAGAGAAAAGCATCGAGTAGTGCTCTTTGATAGCTCTGATCTAGATGTAAAATTGTTTTTCAGGTGAGTCTAATACCAAGTTAGTAGCTTTCAAATCCAAGGAATTACCGTGCATTTCTCTCTCTTGAAAACCTGGAGGGCCCGCCTGTAAATGATGCATTTCTCTTCACTATATGTCTTTTCCAAGCTTACAAGAGCAAGCAAACGGATTGTTTGAAAGGTTTTTGTTTATGTCTTTCAAGAAAAATCGAATTAATAATAGGGTACATTTTGCTGGAGGTCACTAAACTTTGTCATTTGTCACGAATTGGTTACTCAAGTTCGATTTGTCCCTTCATAGCCACTGAACTTTTAATTTGTCTCAATCAAGTCACCATATAACTCTTCCATCCAAAAAATTAATTCAATATAACTTTTCCGTTAGTATTTTGGACGGAACGAGCATATTCCGTTAAAATTTTGGATGAAATGAGCATATTCCGTTATATTTTGAACGGAATAAGAATATTCCGTTAATATTTTGGATAGAAAAGTTATAGGGTGACTTGATTGGAACAAATAAAAAGTTCAGTGGCAATGAAGGAACAAATCAAACTTAAGTGACCAATTCGTGACAAAGGACAAAATTTAGTGACCTCCAGCTAAATTTGCCCTTAATATATAACGACGAAGATGGTGCTAACAAGCACCAATTCACCAATCACCCCTATAAACACCGACAGCTGTTATGAACTAAATTGATAAATTGGTAATGCTAATTGATGGTAACATAAGCTAATTTCAGAAATGGCAAATTTGGGTTAAATGTCGAATAAAATTGATAAAAATTGTTCTCAGACTGATACAGCAATGCTCAAGAGAAAAACGATATAAACATTTTTCATTAAATTTTTTAATTGATTTTTTCTTTATTTTTCTTGCTTCGAAAAATATTTTATTGATGTCAATGACACCTTCTTATTCGTTTTTCTGATCCGTATTTTGATAAGATTGGTGTGAATAATTTTTTTTTTTGTAACTTAGTAAGTATAGATATGATAACAAAAAAAAAATATTAACTTAATGAGTATGGATATTATTTCCAGCGGATCAGTCTCCTTACACCCAATGGTGACCAGTAAAGGAGAAAAGGCCGGCCCAAATATCACTATTTTTCCCAATTATGCAAAGCAGCAAACAACCAATTTTCATAAGAAGAAAATTGCTGAGCAAAAGATATAAACATTTTTTAGATAAATATAAATACTGCGTGAGGCATAAAGAGAAAAAATATTTTTTACTTTTTTTTAGTAAAGGTTAGATCAAGTTAAGCCATCTAACAATTGACGGTTATTCTCTCCAATTCGGATCCGTATCCTCTCAGATATCGGAGACAATTTGCCTCACTTTACGATTTCAGATTAAATCTCAGCAGGTTTGGAATTCGAGCTAGCATAAGAGGCAATATTATTGGACTTTGAGATTCGTATCAAGTTAAAAACAATGGTCCGGTTCCACTGATTGTAAAAGATTCCCTTTTCATATAATAGAGAGGATGTGACTTCCCCCAATTCACCTCCTCCTTTCCTTCTCTTTCCCTTACCAACGATAAAACGAATCCTTTTTTTTGAAAAGAGGATAAAAATGAATCTTGCACTCTATCTCTCTTTCTCTCTCTTACGCCACTCTCCGGTCTCCGCCGGACAAGTATCCTCTCCAATACTGTAAAAGATTCTTCTCACTTTACGGTTTAAGATTAACTCCCAGCTGCTTTGAGATTCGGACTAGCGTAGAAGCAGTATTATTGAGATTTGAGATTCGTGCCAAGTTAAAAAGAACGGTCCAGATCCAATAATTGTAAAAGATTCCCTATTACGGTACCGGTGAGGATCTGAATTCGTCCCCGCCACCCTACCCTGCCCGACTGCCCCTGTACTGTAGATGTTTGCAGACCTCTTTCTCTCTACGGATTTTCAATAAAAGTGCAATGTAACAGAATCTTTTTATTTATTGTTTTGTTTATTACTTTGCTGTTATGTACCGATGAACTTTAAGGAATGGAAGTGACACCTACGGATTTTCAATAAAAAAAAAAAAAAAAAGACATTGCTTTCTTGTACTAATTTGGAGAATGACACACCAAGTGACAAGTGCCCAGTGGGCTAGGGAATAATGTAGTCACATGTTAATTAAGCTCTTAATTTTCTTTTATGGTTCACAAATTTCTCTTAGAGACATGATAGAAAGTCATCATTAATTTAATTTTATCATGTCAATGTTTAATTAAATTAATTAATTAATATCAGATTTTGTGGATGGGAACTTGAACATCAGATTTCGGATTTGTGTAGTTGGCGCATATCACACTCCAAAAGTATATAGAATTGTATTGAATTTTACATATCAATCATACTTTCTGGTTTTTCCTTAATTTTAATCCCTATAAAAATCGAGTTTTTATAATAAACACCATTTAATCGATCTTTAAGAAACATTTCAATTTCAACACTAAAAATAGATGAATGATTTGTAAAGTAGAATTTTATTTCTTACTCTCTTTTTTTTTTTTTTTGAAATTCTTGACAGGAGCAGTCAAGTGAATTACAGGAAAATAAAAGAAATTACAATTATTCCTTACTTAATAGACTTTTTTTTTATTGTATCAAATACGCTTTGGAAGAAAAAAAGTAATAAAAGCTTTTGAGTGTCATCCATTTAGCAATGTAAGTTATTTAAATATAATACTTTATGAGTGAGGTTACAACATTATGCATAGCGCACACCAGTTTGTACTATAGTTTCATATCTCTATTTTTAAAACCATCAATTGGAACCGCTCAACATGATCTCTGTACGGATATTTAAGAATCTTTAGATCAAGTGATTATCTATTCATTAAAAAAATATTAAAAAAATTGTGAAAAATGCTAAATTTGGTCTCGGATAATATTTTCATACATAAAAAGGCTCGGATCGACTATATAGACTATGAAATAAAAATATCGATTCATAGTACGAACTGGTGTGCCCTATGCATGGGAAGTCACATCACCCCCGGTACCATAATAGGGAATCTTTTACAAGTACTTGATCTAAACCGTTCTTTTTAACTTGGCATGAATCTCAAAGCCCAATAATTATGCCCCCTCCGTCAGTCCGAATCCCAAAACGGCTAGAAGTTAATCTCAAACCATAAAGTGAAGGAAATCTTTTACGGTACAGGGAGGATATTTGCCCTATGCATGGTACCTAAACATACTACATGCTTCAAAAAAAAAATGTAGTCATTGTTGCCACCTAAACAAAATGCACCAAAAAATTTTACGCCTTACCGATGTGTCTCAATCTGAGACATCCAATTCATCGAGTAAATTTATGCAATTTATTCTTTTAACCTTTTCATCATATTTGCACTGATACCTTTTTCACCATAGTACTTCTATAATAATAGCTCAACTGGTGGTGTACTGGTGTCTATGCCTAGACTTAGACTCTGTACGTAGCCCATGAAATCGAATTTTTTTTATAAATCATAATTAAAAAAAATATTTTTACGAAACTAACATGATTATTTTTTTTTACAAAAAATCATAAGAACCGAAATGTTATTTCAGGCCGTTATTTTTTTTATTCCGGACCGAAATAACATTTTTTTCCGGTTGCCTTTTTGAATTTTCTGTGGCAGCTCATATGAAAACTTGTGAAACCAGTACCACAGAAAATCTAAAAAGGGGATCAGACCGAAATGTCATTTCGGTCCAAAATAAAAAAAAAATAACGAACTGAAATGTCATTTCAATTCTCATGGTTTTTGTAAAAAAAAATTTAATTATAGTTTATAAAAAATTTCCATGAAATCATATGATCACCTGACAACGCGCTCTCTCTCTCTCGTGCAGTTACTGGCCAATAAGTGCAAGACAGCAAAAAAAAAAAATTGAATTGATTAATTTCACTTTATTTCTTTTGGAACTTATCAAAAATAGGAAATATAAATAACACCAAGTGAGTGTTTTAGAAAATAAAAAATAACACTTAGTCGGTTAATTTTCTTTTTATGGTTTACAATTTTTTTGTTAGAGACATGGTAGAAAGTCGTCAATAATTTGAATTCATCATGTCAATGTTTAATTAATTAATTAATAATATATTTTGTTGATGAGAATTTATATATATATTTATATATATATAGTGGGGGACTAAGATCAAAATGGTAGTTACTAAGTATTGATGCTATTAATTGGTTTTGCGATTTTCAGAATCCAAAACATTCGATCCAAAATTAGATGTGATCTGTATATTAAAATGTGTTTGGAGACAAAATTTTATATTATTTTGGAATTTTAAATCTATTGAGATAGCTTGAAAATAGATAATTTTAATAAACAGTAAAAAGCTTTTGATTCATTGAAAACAACGATTTTCAAACCATCATAATAAATAATAATTAGTAAAAAATTTCAAAAAATGTAAAATTTGGTCACCAAGTACATTTAATATAGATATCATGTTGAACCGTTTAGATCGACTGTTTGGATTTTAAAAATATAAAATATGAAATGGTAATTCCACGGTCTTAAAACTACTATTTTGATCTTAGCCACTATATTTTGATCTTAGCCACTATATCTCTGTATAAAACTTTTTGTTTCTAGTTTTCTACTTGTAGTTCCCTCTAACTTGTATGTTTTCTATTTTATCACTTTACTATGTGATAGCATATCTTTTCTAAACATATTAACTTCTGTATTTTTCTTTGGTCCTTTTTTAGAGCTCTTCCTACCATTTTTGAGATGATGATATTAACCCTGCTTATTTTTTTAATAACACAACACTATTTAAATATTTTACTATGTAGATGATTTTATCCTTTATTAAGTAGTTCCTATAAAAAATGATTCTCTCTCATATATAATTTATAAAATTGATTTTCTTTTCTTAAAATTTATGTTTATAAAGAGGAGGGCTCAAATCCCCCCAAATGCTTAATGCCTCAGTCGTATTCCAACATTATATTCGATTTCAAAGTTTAAATAAAATATCTGAACCACTCAACTTAATATCCACGTTAAAATGTACTTAGAGATCAAATTTTATATTTTTTTAAAAAAAAAATTTTACTATATTTTAAGATAGGTACAAAATCACTGTTTTTCAGGAAATTGTGGACCATCTAAAAACAGTGATTTTGTACCTATCTTAAAAATAGTAAAAAAATTTAAAAAAATATAAAATTTGATCCCTAAGCACATTTTAACGTGGATATTATGTTGAGCGGTTCAGATCTTTATTTGAACTTTGAAATCGAAGATATAAATGCTGGAGTACGATTGTGGCACGAAGTAATGGGCATTAATTTGAACCCTCCTCGTTTATAAAATATGTTATTTTATTTAAAATCTATTATCTGTCATATATTATTGTATAATTTTTCTTTCCTTAAAAGTTAGATTTATAAAATTAGTAATTAATATGTTGTTTTCATTATTTGTTTTCGTCGCATCTTTAGATTTAAAAAAAAAATACAACAGTGAATTATTTAATTATATTATGAAAATCTAGCAACATTGTATATATCGATTTATTTTATCCGGTTCCACAAATTTTATTGATTTAAAATTCGAGTAACATTGTTTCAACTTGATTTATTTTATTTATTAATTTATCTAACTATTCGAATTTTCTGAAAACTTACTCCAACAATCTTAAGCGTATTCCTTAATTCGGGATAGTATTTGTATGATTTATCATTATGATTTTCATATTTAAATTTACTAATTATATTAATGAAATTATTATTATTCAGAAATTGCATTCGATTATTATTTATAATTAAATTAAAATCGGAGGTAAAGAGAATAGAAAACTGAATAATAAATTAGATGATTCTAAGTTCACGTAGTTTTTCATCTATGATATAATATAAAATTGAAACCGTAATTTAAAATTACATGGAACTAATTTAGTATTTTTATACGAGGAGGTTTTGTGATGATATTAACTCAATTATTAAAGTTTCTATTATATAGTTTCATCCAAGATATATCATCATTAATTTGAAATTAGTTTTTTTAATTTCGTTGGTTGTAACATATATAAGTTTGTCCAGTGTTTTATATTTGCATGTATAGCTAGGAATTAGATCGAAGCTATGCACTATAATATCAAATCTATTAATTTAATATTTTAATTACAAATGTGCTTTCTGTTATCAGAAACCTTAATAATTAGTTGCATTTATTTGATATTACCATTATAAAGTTATACATAGTTCAAAATAATTTATTTTTTCATTGAAATTCCATGATATTAAACAAAGAGGATATTTAATTATATTATGGAACAAAGAGGGTATTAAATTTCAGGATCTTAAATTAGAACTTGATTAAATTGGGAAACATTAATGTAGGCAATTATGGAAATCAAATCATCAATACAATAAATGATCACAATATTAATTATAATTTGGAAAGATATTTAGAGAGTGTTAAACTTGTTCATACATTTAAATTTTTTGAAAATGTTGTGTTAATATAAAAATTTGTGGTGTAAATATGCCTACCCTATTTTTGGCTTCAGAGATCTTCCTACTTGGCAATTGCGTAGACAAAATTGTCTCTGTTTCATGTTTTCTAACGAACTGAAGTAGAACGACGAGGTTAATGGATCAATTAATTCATATAAGACATATTTTGTTACAATAAATAGCAATTATATAGAAGCCAATGGACCCATATTTGTACTCTTATATATTTACTTCCTTTAATAGTATTTTTAAATAAAGGAAATAGTGTCATTATTATGGATGAATAATGTGTGCTTCCAAAGCGATTATTCGGTTATTTAATGCGAGCAAATGATATTTTTTAGAACAAAAATGATAAAAGGCTGCATAATTTAATTTTATCCTGCAAATTAGAATGAGATAAGCTTTAACAACTCCAAACAAGCTTTTGTATTTATTTTGTTTAAAGAGCACAGAGGCTGTTTCTATTAGGGGTGCAAACGGATCGGATATTATCCGTTCGGATTCGGATCCGTATCTGATTTTTTACGGATACGGATATTCGGATACGGATAATTTGTGGATACGGATGCGGATACGAATATTACTTATGCAGATACAGATACAAATATGGTTTCAATTTTTGAAAGCGGATACGAATACGGATACGAATATTATCCGTATCAATTTTTGAAAGCGGATACGAATACGGATACGAATATTATCCGTATCCGTAACTTTTAATTTAACGGATATCAGTGTTTATTGAATTTTACGCGGGAAGCATGTGTGCCGGTGTAAAAGCTCCCTTCTAGAAGCCAACATATTGGGTGTATTGTTTGTAGGCCTCGGACGTCATACCGGTTGGAACCCAAATTACCAAATCGGGAAGGTCAAACGCATTTAATTTAACGGAAGAAGATGAATCAAAATTCTTTCGATATGAAAATATTATCTCGTTCCATAAAAGATAAATTCTCTAACTATATGTACTAAAAAATATCTAAGGCTCTGCACACACTAAACATTTCTTTAGCAACGAACATGCTTGGGGGTTTAGGGTTTAGAGTTTATTGAATCCGAACTATATCCGTATTCGTATTCGTATTCGAAAAATATTCGATCTGTATCCGTATTCGTTTAATATCCAATCTGTATCCGTATCCGATTAATATCCGATCTGTATCTGTATCCGAAAAAAAAATACAGATACGGATATGAGTTTAGCACTATCCGATCCGTTTGCACCCCTAGTTTCTATCTTTCAATAAGTTAACTTCTATTCTATTGTTGTTGTTACTCTTTTTCGATATTTTTCAATAGACCTTGGTTGAGTTATTACTCTTTTTCAAAAATTAATTTTTAAAGAGCAATGACATGACAAATCCATATTGTGCTTCAGTCTTCTTTTTATCCTCGCACGCAAGAAATTTCTTATCGGTAGTAATTAATAGAAAGGAAAGAGATAAACAGTAAGAGTACGGTAATATTTATATTGGTAGTAATATCGGTAGTAATTCTACTGATTTTAAAAATAAAAAAGTTTGAATCGGTAGGAATTTTACCGATCTAAACCAGTTTGTTTTTTTTTCCTTTTAATTTTTTCTAGTAAAATATTTTTTTACAAAAATAGATAAAGTACCTTAAAATTTAGATATATCAAAAACATTCTATCTATTTTTTGAAAAACTTTTGATATTTTATTAGAAATCAAATATAAGAATTCTCTCCATCTATACATCAGATTAAAAAAAAATTAAGATCGATAAAATTGTTACCGATCTTACTACCAATATAAATATTACTATACTCTTAGTGTTTATCTCTTTTTTTTTCTATTAATTACTGCATAAAAAATTTTCCACACGCAAATATAAGAACTACGAATTATCAATCAACGCCACCAAACAAGGAATCGTTCGTTGAATCCGGGATCCCTGTCTCTCTCCGTCACATCAAACACTAGCACACTAGCACCTTTTTCACCATAGTATTAGACGGATGGCTCCGCTCTCCGTAGCCTAATTTTGAGCAACTTCTCAAAACCTACTCTTGGGTTCAACGAGCCCGATGACCGTCCGATGTAATTTAAGATTTGTGCACACGAACATTGAAACAAACTTGTACGAATTTTAAAACGTTCCGCACGACTTTTGAAGCAAATCGATGGTGATTAAACCCATCGAACCAGAATAGGTCCGATGCCCATTGGACCTACTCTCAAGTGCTAAAAAAAATATTAAGAAAATACTGTTCATATCTAATGTACTACAGGAATAAGAAAATACTTTTATTATTTAAAATTTTAAAATTTAATTATTATACCGCAATACTATATAATACTATATATGATTATGATATCACAAAAAAAGTTACGACACATTAATAAGATACTACGCATCAAATTCAAATGCAAATGTAACAGCTGTTCACAATTTGTTAATAAGATACTATATATCAAGAAAATCTTTTAAGAAAAATGCTGAGATGTTACAAACTTGAGCTCTTGATACCGGTTGAAACTGCCACAACAGATGTCTTGAATCTATTTAATTAGAGTTTATTTGACATTCTTAAATTTTAGGAATTTATTTTAATCAATTTGAATTTTTGAATTTTTTTTATCAAGAGTTTCGGTTTATTTGGAATTTATTTTGAGTTATTATTTACCTTGTTGAATATTTTGAATTTTATTTAAGAGTTTAATTGAATTCACTTTGTTAATTGGAATTTATTATAATTTTTATAGATTTTATGGCACATTTGGACTCGATTTGATTATTATAGGACCGGAAGGGTCTTACTAAAAGATTAAAATTTTTGAAGGGCACATGTCTATGTAAACTTCAAAGGATTTTATTAATGATTTTTGAAATTTTAAGGGTATTTTAACAAGTATTCAATTTTGGAGAACAAAAATCTGCTCTTTTTCTTGAAAAAAAGGACCCTATCTCTTTCTCTCTCCTCGTCTTTTTTCTTTCTATTTCTCTCAAAAATAGAAGCAAATTCTCATCTCAGTTTTTGGCAATAAAAATTAAATGAAAGACCGTAGAACGCCCATGAGAAATTTCACTATTTTTGTCCAAGAAGAAAAAAAGAAAAGAAACCTAAGCTGCAGCCACTCTCTCCTCCCTCCTCCACATCTCTCTATTCCCCTCCTCTCACTATTTCTAGTTTTCACCTCCGACATAGTGATATCTTCCTCTCTCTTTCGTCTCTATCTTCTCGAGCGGAGAGGAGAATAAGGGAGCCGAGAGCGTGGTATCATCCGAGCTCGAAGTGCAAAGTTTTTATCTCCATCTCGATTGTAGTGCGGCAGTGAGAAAATTCGGCAGTCGAAGCATGACGACTATTGAACGAAAACGGATCAGGTCATGGAGAGAGATGAAGAAAAATGTAATAGGATGTTTTTGAGATTAAATAGGAAGGATTAGTTAATTAGAGTAATTTTACGTGATTTCATGAGAATAAATAAGTTTAAATCTAGAAAGTAGGGTCTTTTAACTTGTTGTAAATCTATTTTTTCAGTGAAATTGTTAATAGACATTTAAAGCCACCAACCTAAAAAAAATTAAAAAAAGTACTTAGTTTTTTCTTTATATAGGATTGTTTTATAAATTTCAAAAGCTTCCAGGATTATTTAGCAAAACTGAAAGGATGGTGCTCTACATTCTACGGTTTTTCAGGGTTTTATTTGTAAATGCATATTATAATCCAAAGTGATCCCTTCAAGATGCATGGACATCAGACTTCATTCTGAATGCTTTAAGTTTCGTGCAAGCTTGATGAACTTCAGGATTTGAACCCGACTAGGGTTTGAGACCCGTTTAGGGCCTTGACTTGGTATCTTCCTCTTGGTAGCCATGGCTGGCCGAGATCCTGATACCATCAGTATCGCCTTGATCTACTGAGTCAATTTCATCTACTCTCGGCGGCAGGAGATCGCCGGAACTGTCAAGACGGCGGCCATTCTCTAGGTTATTGAGACTGGGAAGGATTTTCATGAAATTGAACAAGTCTTTGATTGAATTTTCTTAATTAGTTTTACACACAGCACGGCATCGTTTCATTTCATAAACATGTTTCTCGTGTCAGGTTGTGATCTTCACATGCTAAACTAATTAAGGCGTGGGTTTTAGTCAGAATTTAGGCTTAGACGATGTGATTCTGTAATCATTTAATGTGTTTAAGTTAGGATTAAGTCAATTTGTCAGGAACCAGCAACACAATTGAATACAGAATCTTAAAGGAAGAAGAGGAACGAAAGACTGGGAACCGTTATAAATCATGCGGTCCTCATTAGTTTTTGCTTTTTTACTGGCATGAGTTCCCCACATATTATTCCAATTTTTTTTTTTTTTTTGAGGGTATTATTCCAATTATTCCGATATCAGAGTTCAGTCATTATCTATTTACTTGTCTTGGAAAGAACCTGTCATAAATTTTTTTCGAAACTTAATTACAAAACAAAGGTAGAAACAAAATCTTCAACAAACAATCAAAGTACACAAATGGACTCCTTGGCACATACCAAACAATTGTTCTGTTTTAGAGAAATAAATCGATGGATAATTATTTACATTCACAGATGATATTGATCAGGAGACTAAAATTCATATCTTTTATTCCAATTTCTCCTCTTTGTTTTAAGGTTGGTTACAAAAGATGACTCCTATTGGCAGAGATATACGGTCTTACCATTTGATGATGCATCCAAATTGTTATCGGTTTTATTTAATGATGCATCCACAGATTTAACATTGTACGGTCTTATCATTTTGTTCATCTTTTGATGACTTCTAATGAGATATGTGGCAGATGTATATGGTTTTATTTAATATATCGTTTTTCATTCTTGTTCATGAGTCTGATATTGGGTTTGATGATGCATTCAAATCGACAAAGAAGAAAAATAAGCCGAGAGAAATATAAAGCTAGAGAGAGAGAGAGAGAGGAGAATTGTCTCTCTAAAAATCTCAAATAAATTCGAAAATCCAAAAAAAAAAAACCCAGATTTTCTCTGCTTGAACCATTGATCCATCTTCTCTAGATTTTGAAACAATATTAAATTTGTTTTTTTTAGACAAATATTCATTTGTGCATCAAGCCATCAATTTTGGTTCATTCCTTGTTCAATTTTCCCTTTAGTCTCCCATAGCTATTAAGGCTGAGAATTGTAAAGAATACTATGCAATTAATGAAAAGTTATTTCCTTTCTATCTATTCTTCTTCTCTTCTATCTCTCTTCTCCCTCAACTCTTCATAATCCTCTCAATTCGTTGATTCGCACCAAATCCAATCGGAGTTCAACTGAAAACTGACCTTCCTAATTGACTAATTTCCTTTGTTATATCCTAAATTCAATTAAGGATATAACACAATTGGGACACGAAACCGAGATACTGGTAGAATAGCTCGGAGATCGGCTGAGATCCTTCATTGCGTTTTAAACCAATTTTCCTCAAATTCATGTTTCTACATTTCATCAATCTGAGGGCTACAGGAGCATTGTACATATACTAATGTCACTGTTAATACTGTAATTTCCATCGATTTTTATCCACAAATATCCTTTCTGAATTCAGTTGGCTCAAGAGTTTATCCTTTTTATTTCCTTTACAAATCCAAATTCAATCGGTTATTTCTTTAAACTGGTAAACTAGAAAAATCTGGAAAATTCAGATTAAGTGTGTCTACTTATTGTTTAAAGTCCTAAAGATTTTAAGAACAAATTCTAAACCATTTGAGAATGAAAAATTCTTTAGTGTTTATCCCAGTTTTGCCCTAGACAGCAACCATACAGTATTTCACTTGTTTCCTCTATGCTTCAAGTGGACTATTGAGTAATAACCTTTCTAAAGACTGGAATTATACACAAAATAACAAAGCAAGCAAAGAAATTAAAGGATACAAAAGAAACTGCAATGAAAAGCTTGATTTTAACAATTCTAAAACTGTATCAGTATAAAGAAACATATTTGTGTATAAAATGACAGATTTGTGTTTCTGTACAGAGCTAAATTAGAACTGTAAACAAGACTTGGATCTGTATAAAAATATGTTCATTCAATCTTTGACTAGCATAAAATAAAGGGAGAATTTCACATATAACTTCAAATTTATATAGAAACATATTTGACATGGATTTTCTAGTACTTTGGACAGAAAGATTGAGCAGTTTACACATGATACATGCACCTTTTAGAGGGTGTAGAACGTGTTTATTGTTTGAGGATGATACACTTTTTCTTCTCAAACCAACAAGGCAACACTTGCAGTTTATAAAGGTAATACTATTGGTTTTTCAGGACCTGTCAAGTCTTCAAGTTAACCTAGAAAAATCAGAATTTCTGATGACAGCAGCTCTCCACCAAGAAGTACAACAATTAGCAAGGTTGCTAGAATGCAAAGCATCTGAGTTCCCGATCAATTATCTAGGAATGCCCTTATCAAACAAGAGATTAAAAAAGTGCCATTACATGCCTTTAATACAGAAATTTGCAAAGAGACTGTTCATGTGGAAAGCATCCATGCTTTCAATAGGAGGAAGACTAACACTTGTCAATTCCACTCTAACAGCACTACCGATATACATGATGCAGACGTTTCAGTTGCCAAAGTGGATAATTAAGAGAATTGATCAAATAAGGAGGAGATTTTTGTGGCATGGTCACAATACAAAATATTTGAGTCTAGCAACATGGATAATGGTAAATTCCTGCCAAAGGAATCTCCTTCTAATTGTGTCGGCTTTTGGGTTTGTGATTTTGCAAGTTGGATTAAATTAGTCTGGTTGGTATGTTGTTTTTTTTTTTTTAAAGAGGCAAAGCCCATTCCATTAATAGGAAAGCATAATTACGGTTGGTATGTTGTTCTTGTTAATAATTTGATGTATGTCATTTCTACCCCTATATAAAGAGTTGGTTTGTCGGACATTACGCAGATCTTGGTTGTTCTCTCACTATTTTCTTGTTATATATATAGATCTTAATAATGATTTTGCGCGTCTTCATTTATCTCTGTTTATTTAATAGAATTGATAATGCTGTGTTGTTATTTACAAAGTTTCAGTGTTCTCCAACCAAAAAGATTAGTCTAAAAAAAAAGCTCTAAACCTCACAAATTTGTCATCCTATTTCATGGTTACAAGAATATGTGCTACTCGGTGAGAGCAAAAAATGACTATTGTCGAGGGCCAACACAAATTGCTATTTTTAAGAGTATCGCTATTACCAATATGAGTATCCGTGAAGAGAAGAGGATATCGACGATGTTAAGCACTTTTATCTTCATTGATACTCACATAATCTCTCAAAAGTCAAAACATCAGTCTATTTCTAATATAGCCTTGCTCATGTAACTTCTGGTAGAAGGTTAGCAGGTATGGCTACTACTGACAATGGACTTGATGGAAATTGCATTAATATGGAAGAATTAGGAAGTACTGCGGATTCAGGTATTGTCATGATAGAACCTTGTATATGTGTAAAGCTATGATGTGCTAAAGAACCTGTTTGGCGGGTTCCGTGCAGGAGTTTTCAGGTCATAAGGGAACAGCACAGATGGTTGCTGATTTGAACAAAACCAACAACAGTAGAAAACAATGTGAATTTTATAACTTGAGACTAGGGAAAAATAACTTTTATTAGCTTAATTACTATGTAGTTGAGATTGAGGAGAAAGAATATGTTGTTCAACTTGTAATCAAGTAAATACAACATATACCTGATATTGACCAACCCAGCCATCCTGGTCAATTATGTATATCTGAACCTTTAATATTCACGAGTACCTGTTTGTACCAGCAACCTGGTACAGCAATAGTGAGCTTGACATTTCCAAGGATTTATTCAAAATTGAACATCCTATAAAAGATAATTCTTCACATTGGAGTATTGGACCATATGTAGCTAAGCATTCATACTAACAATTTCATGTTATCAGAAATATCAATTAAGGCGTTTTCAGGGGAATCACAAAAGAACACATTATTCAAAAATTCAAGGACAAAGCGAACATTCTACAAGTCACATTCAAAGCTAACATAAAGTAGTCAAATGTCCTGATTTCTCAATTGCTCTGAGTGGAAACACAACAGACTCCAAGTTTCTTTACTCCAATATTCCAACTAAAACTCATTTACCATCAAGGCGACACACTTCAATTTTCTCCCAAGATTTCAAGCTCTTATCTTCAGGATCCGTCTTATACAGTGTCAACTCAGAAATTTCAAATTCCAAGCCACATAGCTCTTTATCTAATTCCTCTGTTTTCTTTACAGCCTTTTCTTTCTCTTCATCAGTCAGATCTCCATATAGTAGGCTCAGATGTGGCATATATGCTGCAATTGAGACATACATGTTACTCATTTCAAATATGTAAATTTCCACTCTACAACAAAACAAGAAATGCCCATGCACCCGTCTAAAACATAGAAAATCTAAAAGTATATTTGCTTACAATACTAGTTTTGCTAAAAATAATACCAAAATACCTTTTTTTTCTCTAATTTGAGCAATTAGGGGTGGACTGGGCTTATACTAAATTGAGGGTTGAGATGGTTCTTTTCTTTTCTTTACTGTTTTTTTGGTTTAGAGGGTATGCACTCTCAATTAAGGAGAAATATATTTTAAGATGTTTTGCATCATATTGACTTCTCAACTCTGGCCTCTTTATTATTTTATTAAATGCCATTCTTAAATTGACCAACTATATGAATCAAAAGATTCAGAACCAATATTGAAATTAATCTTAAACAAAGTTTTGAATAGAAAAATAAGAGTATAAGACTACTCACGAGTTGACCTCTGGTATCCAAAGTGACCACAAACATGCGCGCTTGCCTCCATCACCTAAGCACATAAAACCCAAAACAATTAAGCATTTCATAAATATGACTATCAGTTTTCTCATTTGCACATATACCCTTCAAAACTCAATACATGAACTGGCACCAACCTCAACTCAACATACAACCTAATTATTTTTGTTGTTTTTGCTTCATCTATTTGTACTTCACAAAACAAGCTTAATCAAAAGTTTTTGTATTGTATCTATCACATCCCATAACATCTAAAATGATCCTGGACTGATGGTGTAGATTAAATCATCAAGGATTTGTACAGCTTGCAAGTCTGATATGGGAATCTCTCCAAAAAAAAAAAAAAATCAGCATTATTTTAATTAAGAGAAAAGGTAATATTCCCCCAGAGTCAATCCCCGGATAATCCCCCTAACATCCCGGACCACTTTCCAAACTGTTTTTAACCGTTTTTCTATAAATATCTTATATAAACTTTCCCGTTCTTTCTCTCCTCCGTTATATAAAATTTCTCTTCTCTTCTCTCTCCTCAAATTTACCGATCTATCTCTGAAATCGATTTTGTCATCGTTATTCATCTCTTTCTCCAAATCTCTCCGACGGCCTCCTCTCCAAATCTCTCCAAATATCTGAAAACGATTTACCCGACGGCCTCCTCTCCGACATCCTCTCCGATAGCTTCCCCTCCGACGGCTTTGATCCCGATCTGCCGCCTTAGTCGTCTCGATCTACAGCCCAAGGCCTTGCCACATGGCAGCGAGGCATCGCTTGCCCGCCGATGCAAGCTTCTTGCATCTCTCCGCGTTATTCATTGAATTAAATGTTTCTGGACCAATGGCAACGGAGAGCACGCTTCGACCTTTGACTCTTTTGAATTTTTGGACGATTCAACGAGTGAGGCGAATTCATATCATCGGCGACCTAATCCCGCTCGCTATCTTATGTGCTTCTTGTTCGATTCAATTCTTAAGGGCAAAAAGTAGAGTTGATCAATGCATTTCTGAACAGGTACGAGTAAGGATTTTCCTATTTCCATATAGGTGCGAGTAAAGATTTTCCTATCTCGAAAGCCAGTAGAGTACGCCTTGGTTTAAGAGCGGCAATGGTGATGAAAGACATATGTACTGATAAATCAAGCATATTCATATCTTTGACCAGTTCTTGAGTATAACGAGCAAAAAAGGAAAATCGGCGGGTTAAAAAAGCACTTGCCGAGATCAGTGGATCGAAAGGTATCACTGATGATACAAAGAAAATAATGGATGCAATGTTTGTGGTAGCAGTCCAGCAGCTTGAAGGGGGGCAGATTGATGTGAGCACGGTTAGATTGACTAATCTGCCGATGCAAGCTTCTCTCCGACGATGCAATGTTTGTAGTAGTGCTATATCACTACCGATCCGCTGCTTCTGGTAGATCCTGATCCGATCTAGTTAGAGTCTGATCTAATCTGATCTAATCTGATCTAACAGATCAGCTGTCGATCTGGTCTGGTTTTGTAAATTTTTTATTTTTCTGATTTAAATTTTCAGGATTTATATAATAGGTTTACATGATCTATACAGTATTTTATATGATCTACCAATCAGGTTTAAAGATTCTGTAGAGTATTTTACAAGATCTATTTAACATTTTTACCGGATATATTCAATAGTTTACATGATCTATGCATTGTTTTTCTTTTCTTTATTTTACAGTATCTGTTTAACAGTTTTACATGATATATGCAATATTTTACAGGATATATGCAATTGTTTTCACATATCTCGTATTATCTGAATGTCTATTTTTATTTACATTATTCGACATGTAAATTTTGCTGATTTAAAGTCTTCTATACATTATTTTATAGAATTTTGCCAATGATTTACAAGATTAGAATTTAAAATGCATTAAACTATTACATGATCTCTACTTAACAGTTTTATAGGATATGTCAGTTATTTTACAGATTTTATGCAATAGTTTTATATAATGTATCAGTTATTTTACAAGTTTCATTTAATAGTTTTTCAGGTTTCATGCAATAGTTTTATAGGATATATCAGTTATTTTACAGGTTTCATGCAATAATTGTATATGATGTATCAGTTATTTTACAGGTTTTATGCAAAAGTTTTATATGATGTATCAGTTATTTTACAGGTTTCATTCAATAGTTTTTCAGGTTTCAAGCAATAGTTTTATAGGATCAGTTATTTTACAGGTTTCATGCAATAATTGTTCAACTATTTTTTCAGGATTCTGCTAATGATTTACGGAATTAGGACTTGAAGTTTTATTAATTTGTTGATATCATTTTTTTCTTTTAGCTAAACATGCTTGGAAAGATGTTGGTATTATTAAAGAGGTGTGCCCAAAGCAGAAAGAAGGATCAACGGACTGTACAATTTCTATTTTGTGCTTCGTCTACAATCTGATCACCGAGATGCCTCTAACTTTCACACATCTAATTTTTATAGTTTGCTTCTGTTAGTTTACAGTTTACATCTGCGAATTTTACAGTATTGAAGTTTTATAATTTGTACATGTTAGTTTTATTTAAAAAGTTTCAGTTAATTTACAGATTTTATGCAATAGTTTTATACGATGTATCAGTTAATTTACAAAATTATGACTTGAAGTTTGTGTGAAATTTGTTGATATCTTTTTTTTTTCAGCTAAACCAGCTTGGAAAGATATTGGCATTATTCATGAGAGGTGCCCAATGCAGGGAGAAAAATCAATGGATTGTGCAATTTTTGTGTTGCGCTTTGTCTACAATTTGATCACTGAGATCCCTATAAATTTCACACAGGTAATTTTATTAACTTTTAAGTTTATGATGTAATTCCAATTTGCAATTTTATTCTCCCATAAATGTAACTCCAATTTATAGTTTGTATATGTTATTTTTATAGTTTCAGGTGTCCATTTTATAGTATTGAAGTTTTGCAGTTCACATTTGTTAGTTGTATAGTCTTGCATCTGCTAATTGTTCAGTATTGAAGTTTTGCAGTTCACATCTGTTAGTTTTATATGTTCCATCTGCTAATTTTACAGTATTGAAGTCTTGTAGTTCACATATGTTGTTTTTATAATTTGCATCTGCTAATAGGTTCATAACTCCAATTTATAACCTTGTTTATTTTTTTTTTTTTTGCAAGGATGATATTTTGAAAGAACGTATGGTTCTAGCGATGAAGCTTCTCACGCATCCAAATAACGTGCACCAGAGGGTTATGAAGTGACAAACGCCATTATTGTATTGATGGTTGTGAACAATTAACCTTGTTTATTGAAGTCTTGTTTGTGGTTGTGAACAGTTATGGTTGTGAACAATTATTGCTTGTGGTTGTGATCAGTTATTGGTTGTGGTTGTGAACAGTTGTTGGTTGTTACTGTTTGTTTATGGTTGTGAACAGTTAATTTTGTAATTAGTGAAATTTTATAGTTTGTATATGTTATTTTGATAGTTTCAGGTGTCCATTTTACAGTATTGAAGTTTTGCAGTTCACATCTGTTAGTTTTATAAGTTGCATCTGCTAAACCGTATTGAAGTTTTGCCGTTCACATATGTTAGTTTCATAAGTTGTATCTGCTAATTTTACAGTATTGAAGTCTTTGTAGTTCCCATATGTTAGTTTTATAGTTTGCATCTGCTAATTTTACAGTATGTAAGTTTTATTTTACATGATATAGATCGATATACAAATATTAATAATTGAAGAAAAAAATTACGTAAAAAATAAAATATGAAAAAAAAAATTTAAAATTTTAATTTCCAAAAAAAAAAAATTAATTTTGATGCAAAAAAATTAATTTGCACAATTTTAGGTGTTATTTGTAAATAATTACAAGTTTGAGAAGTGGTTTGTTTTTGAAACCTTCTAGAAGCCGTCAGTTTTTCAAGTACAGCCGGAAGTACAGTATTTTTGCAAGTTGCTAACTGTTTGCAACTAACTTGGGGATCACTTCCAACTAACTTGGATTGTTAGATTTTTAAACTACTTATTATACATGATTTGTTGTTGAAGTTACAGTATTGGTTATAGAGTTTTACGGTATTCGCGCAAGTCAAATAACAGTTTTTTTGAGAAAAAACTGAGAAAAGAAGCTTGAGGACAATTAGTCGTTTCCTTTAATTAATTAGTTGTCCAGAGGAAGTCACCAATATTAAGGTATCAACAGCTCATATTCACAAGTATCACTAAAGACATTTTTGACAAGTACATGAAACTGAGATTTAGTATTGAAAATTTATCAGCACATTTAATAGGCATATTTTAGGTCTTTAAGGTGGCTATCACCAAGGAAAAAACAGAAGTATTTTCTGGCAGGTATTATCATTTATGCTTCATTAAGCCAGGTTTGATCAATAGATTCATGAGCATTCCTATAGTACGATCCGACCTAAAATGTATGACCCAAGAAACCTTACAATACTTTGTTAAATTGAAGAAGAGTTTACTCTCCTGTATAAGAAAACAGTAAAAAAAAAACTATTTGCTCATTAAATGATGTATAAAATCATTATGTTTCACTATCCAATTTACTATAAATTCTCGAGTACAACTCACATATCAAATTTCAACATACTTCAATTTTCTTTTTCTAATTGTTTCCGACTAATTACAAACGATTATCTTTGATCCAGTCCTGTAAACACAGCTCATTAGGTAGATCAAACTAGTAATGCTAAAATGTTTGACATGAGCCACCCAACTATAATAATTCTGACAACTAAAACAACAACTAAAAAGGATCAGACAAAGATACCTCCTTATAGGGTTCGATCAGGAGATAAATGCACTGGGAAGAGAAAGTGCCCCTTGAAACCGACGCCACCTTGACCTTATACGGACGCAACCCGCTAGTGGAGGATCTGATCATTTCCAAGGCGGATTCGGGCGTTAAGCGGATGGCCCCAACAACTGTCATGTGGGGCTCGAACACGGGTCCGCCGAATTCGGAGCGGAGACCAGACATGACGCTCTTCAGGCGAGCCAGTACGGACTCTGGTGGGAAGGCCCACACGGAGTACACCTCGGTTCCGGTTTGGGTCGGGTTCGGGTTTGCCATAAATTTGGTTGGATTAGTAAAGCGGAGGAGGTGGGAGTGGAGCTGTGGAGAGAGGTCAGAGAGAAGGAGCGGAGGGGGCACTTAAATGGAAGATGCTGTCATGCTGATGCTTTTGATCGGTTTATCAGTCAACGGAGCATTTTTCTTTCTTTTTTATCTTCGACAAATTTAATAATTATAATTTATAAGGGATGCTAGCAGCTTCGAAATCGCTTGAGTTAGTCTTTCTTTTTGCGTTTATGGCCCAACTGCCCAGGTTTTTAGTGGTCCAGTTATCTCTTATTTTTTCTTTCCCTAGTTGGGTTGACTTTTGGTGCATCTTCTACACCTGGCAGTGGGCACTACAGTGACAAACGAATAGTTCGGGTTCGATTCGGTGAGGTCAAAAATTCGTAATTCGGATATAATTCGGAAATGATTCGGTATAACAAGGAAACAAAAAAAAAAAACCAAAACAAAGCCCTCCAAATTTTTTTTAAAATAAAAATAAATAAAAAGTAACTTTGTATTCATCAATGGAGCCCGAGCATTTGATACAATGCACACATCAATGGATACAAAGTTAGTAACAATACAAGATCTAAAAGGAGCACCTGCCTTGGTATTACAAGTATGGGTGTCAATGAGTAAGGTACGGGTCGGGTGGAGGCATTTTCATACTCATATCTATTAAAATTGACTTTATCCATACCTTACCCATACCCATTAAAAATTAACTTTATCCTACCCTACCATTACCCTTTAATATTATCAGGTAACGAAATGGTAACGGATGAATAACGGATAATACTAATATAATAATTAGTTTTATTATATTTTACAAATTAAATATAAAAACTTATTCATTTCACACATATGTAATTACATTTCCAACTAAATGTGCAATCAATTTCAACTAAATTATTTTTTTATAAAGGAAGAAAATTCAATAGCACGAATACATATTTAGATGGGTTGAAAATTGAATTGAATATATATTTAGATTTTATAATTACCCTATAGGGTAACGGGTACAAAATAGTCATTACCTATACCCTCTCATTTGGTTAACGAAAAAAAATTCTTATCCATACCCCCAATAAGCTAATGAAAAAAAATCTTACCCATACCCGCCTTATCGAATTCGATACGGGTCGGATAAACAGCTAAAAGGTACCATTGACACCCCTAATTACAAGTGTGAAGTGGCCCCCACTGCTGCTAACCCACGTGATTCACTCAAAAAAAGTTCAAAAAAAGTAAAGTTGGCAGGCAAAACCATTTCCCTCTCTTCTCACGCGCAATATTCAAAGAATTTAGCGACGACTTGTTTCGAAAAAAAATGCAAATAAAATGTAAAAGAGCGAATGAAACGCGAATAATTCGTTTAATTCTCGAATTACCATTTTATTCGCTGTTTGATACGCTGGTGGTTTAAATCCGTTTAATTCGAAAATAATTTGCAAATTAAACGCGGACCATGTTACGATGGCGGGCACCCTTATCCTTTGACGGTGTATGTCAGTGGGCCCTCCGTTTCTAACGTGACTGTTCCTCATGTTGCTTTTTTCGCTTCTTCGGTCATCTCCGATGAGCCGCATGAGGACCGACAGGAAATTCAGATCCTCCCCGGTGCCGTAATAGAGAATTTTTTAGAATTACTGGATCTGGACCGTTCTTTTTAACTTGGCACGCATCTCAAACCCCAATAATACTGCCCCTGTGCTAGCCCGAATCTCAAAGCGGCTGGGAGTTAGGGCCTGTTCGGCGGACACATGGGCAGGGGAATGGGCACAGGAACAGAAAAATTTTGAACTGATTTTTACTGTTCACGTGGGAAAAAAAAATTCAATCTGAGTAAATTTTTTTTCTCACGTGAACAGTAAAAATGAGAGTGCAGCCGAACATGCCCTTAATCTCAAACCATAAAGTGAAGGAAATCTTTTAAGAGGATACTCCTCTACCTGCAACTGGGGCCCGTTTTAATTTGGCAGCAAAGGCCTAATTAGAATGGTTTTTTGGAAGGAGACAATAATACACATTATTTTTTCAAAAATACTACTACAAATAAGAAAAAAGAAACCTTTTTATCTTTAAAAATAAATGGTCACATGGAATATGAACCTACTATTCTGAAAAACCATATTATTGGTTCTTATAGAGAGCATTTAGGAACCTCTAATGATAGAATGTTAAAATTAGATCCTTATTTCATATTTCATCGAGCAAGTACTTATACCTCATCGTGTAAGTGTAAATAGTTCATGTATCAAGAGTATTACAAGCATATGTGCATACCTCGATTAACTTTACAAGAGCAGTCAAATAGTATTGAACATAGCTTTATTGCTTTCTAGTTCAATTTTATTTTTTAAAAATAAAAAATAGTTGCCACATGTTTTACTGTCGAAACAAAAATAATCTATCAATTTTTACAAATAATGTAATAGAAATGTTACAAATAAAAAAAACAAAAACAATATTTAAAAGAAACAAAACATACTTCATTGAAGTATTCATACATATACATTGAAATATTTATACATAAGATATCAAGTATTTCACAAATAAAAAACTGGACACATCATTCACTCATCTTTTACACATTTTTAGAGGTGGTTTTTTTTTCTCCGTTCAATCTAACTAATATTTCCGATGATCTGTGAAAAATTTTGCAAATTTAAAACCACGAACGTCTTCTACACAATTTTCTCTTTGAAATGAGATCTATGATAACATACTTTCGGGTTGTCTGTCGCACAAGTATTCATTACTCGTCATGCAATTATTCATACCTCATCAAGCAAGTATTCATAACTCGTCATGCAAGTGTGAATAGTTAATGTATCAAGTGTTTTGTATCTAACAAATTATATTAATTTTTTTCCATATGGCATTGGATGATGTCTGAAAGTATTAATATCAAGTATTGCAAGTATTCATACCTCGTCATGCAAGTGTAAATATTTCATGTATCAAGTGTTTGTATTTAACAAATTTTATTAATTTATTTTTTCATACGGCACTGGATGATGTCTGAAAGTATTAATATCAAGTATTGCAAGTATTCATATCTCGTCATGCAAATGTAAATAGTTCATGTATCAAGTGTTTGTATCTAACAAATCTCCTAAACATCATCCTGGAGTTAAGCATTAAATACTTGAGGAACCACTAACTACCTGGGGGACCACTAACTACTTGGGGGACCACCTATTTTAAAAAAATTTACAATTGGTGCGCGCAAGTATTAATATATAATATATCAAGTATTTATATCTAGGACATCAAATATTTATAAAAAAAACTGGACATAAATTTTCTTTTCTCTCTAAGCACATCCATCTTTTACACATTTTTAGAGATGCTTTTTTTTTTTCTCAGTTTAATTTCGTCAAAATTTCTGACGATATGTGAGGAATTTTTCGAATCTAAGACGTAATTTTTTCTTTCAAATGAGATTTATGATGAAGTATTTATCTCTAAAATTTTAAATATTCATCTTTAAAATGTCAAGTATTTATCTCTAAAATGCAAGTATTCATACCTAAGATATTGAGTATTTCTAATAAAATAGACATCAACTTTCTTTCATGTCTCTCATCACACATCCATCTTTTACATATTTTTAGAGGTGATTTGTTTTTTCTCCGTTTAATCTCGTCAATATTTCTGACTATCTGTGAATTTTTTTGCGAATCTAAAATCACGAACGTCTTCTACGTAATTTTCTCTTCCAAATTAGATCCATGATGAAGTACTTTCGGGTTCTTTGTCGTTCAAGTATTCATACATCATTGTGCAAGTATTCGTACCTCTTCGAACAAGTATTCATACCTCATGAAGAAAATATTCATAACACGTTGAACAAATATTTATACCTCGTAATACAAATATTCATCCCTAAGATATCTAACATATTTCTATTAAAACTGGGTGTAAGTATGAATGCCTATGCACGCAGGTATTACTATATAAAATATCAAGTAGTCGTACAAACAATATTAAGTATTTTTAAAAAAGTCTGTGTAAATAAACTCTTATTTTGCATCTTTTTCCTAATATATTTTCGTTGACAGGCTTTGCCGTCAACCATAAAAAAAAAATTTATTAATATCTAAAATTTTAAGTATTACTGTATAATTTGATATTTTTTTTGCAAATTATCCCGTAGGCATGTCATATACAGTACACCATGAAAAGTCATATACAATACATCATGAAATCTCATAAAATAAGAAATCCTATGCCAAAGCCTGGTACAGCCCAATGCATCGATAAATGAAAAGTGAAAAATGTAGATGCTCAGAAAATTTCTTACCAGTAGCCGGTTCACCATAACACTCTACCATTTTCCCCATTTAACAGGTAACAGTACCGGTCATGTACCAGTAGCTTCCAAGCTATGTTAAGAAAGCACTATACTATTTTCCCCTTACTAGAATATGTATGGGTGAAGTAGCAGTAGCCGTACCAGAAACTGTACCGACCATTAAAAGCTATCTATTAAAATTGTATAAAGCTACAGTGCTTCACTTACGCCATTCAAAGCTATATATTAAAATTGTATAAAGCTCAATCATCACAGAAACGAAAAAGTAAATCTCAATGGAAATTAATTAACAAAATCAAAAACTTGAACAAATTGTTAATTCATTCGCTATTCCATCAAAACAAAAGAAATACATAGTCCTCCAAGCCAAACATCATATATACACGCTGATACACAGTACAGGAAAAAGGCACGATCAAGTCAGTGCACACAAGGGCTCAGCCCATACTGACATTCAAGCAAATCTCACAAGGAATCAGATAAGATCACCTGATCACCAGATCACGGCCTTCCCACCGGACTTCTCCTTGTTCTTTCCGATCTGTTTCTCTCCGTCGAGGAGCCTCCACGTCTAGGTTAGATGTTAGAGACAGCACGGAGGACGAATCAGAGGTGAGGTCGGAGAAGAGATCGGACACGTGATGGTTGAAGGAGGTGAGATCAGAAGGATTCATGGCTGTATTGTCGGTGAACGAGAAAGGGGAAGGCAATAAGAAAAGAAATGGAGAGGAAGGAGAGAGTTAGATCGGTTAACTATCCTGTATGTGATATGTAAAAACTTGGGGATCCAATTTTATACTTGTATTTTATTCTTACATTCTAACAAAACTGAATCTGACCTTGATGCCATTAGGATGAAAATGTTAAAGCGGTTTCGCTTATGGCAAAGCCCTTGATCTTTTTCTCTGCCATGAGTCCTACGAGAAGATCCAACTTCTCTGCATCATCTCCATATACTTCTCTTAAGGCATTTATTGCTTCCTTGTCACTTGTCAAATCCTCCCATTTTTCTATTGGAATTAGTAGTAGTTTCCTCCTAAACATATTGTACCTCGATACACTTCTCTCCCTATCACAATATACTTTCATAGAAAAACAAAAGATGGTATTAGAGATGAAAATGATAAATGTTTTTGGGAATGTCAAAGAAATGAGCTCCAAAGCTACTGCACACAACAAACCATTTTATTTGACATAACATTGCAATTTTTTATTATTGTACTGCTGTTTATAACAATATACCCCATCTTTTTTAAATAAAGTGTACATGTTAATTAATTTCGTAGAGTATGATACAATAATAGTAAGAAAATAGTATTACGACTTCATATATGTCTAAGTAAGAACATCTATTATCTGGTTATAGTATGTAATATTGGTGAATAAATCCTAGGTGAATCAATGAAAAATAACCATAACATAATATAAAAATAATCATTTATAAAAGAAAAGGCCCAACAACAATGTTTAATCTGTTTAACAATATGTATCTATTTTAAAGATCTCATGATCAATCATACTTGTTTGGGCGGGAAGAGATATTTTTTATTAAATATATTCAAATAGTGTTGTATGGAACATAATTAATAGAAGGAGATGGACTTTCAAATTTATGAACGCATACAAATAAATGATATAGTTAGAATTAATGTTGCTTGTATGAAAACTAGTTGATTATGTTGTATGTCATGTAAAAAATATTGTTGGCTCATATATAAAATTCTCATTACAATTAATTATGTTGGCTCATACATAAAATGTACATAATATCTTTCATGCTCATTACATAATATGCTCATACAAAAAATATTATTAGCTCATGCATAAAATGCTCATGCATGGAATGCTCATTACATAAGATTTTAAATGTCATGTAAAATATATTGTTGAAACATGCTATTTGCAATTTCTGTCATTTATATATGCCATCCAAAATTTTGAACAAATACTACATTGCTTCACAAAAAAAAAAATTTCTTAAAAACATTTATTAAAATATAGAAATATTTACAACGTGCATAAAATGTTGGAGGAAACCAAATAATAGTATGCTCATGAATAAAATTCTCTCGCACTATTTGCCTTTTAAACATTTTAACTGAACACTAACTAATAAGATCAAAATCAAGAAACAATCAGAATTCACATAAATGGTAAATCAGACTAATCAGAATTTTATCTTTGATTTAAACTAAACACAATTAATATTTCAACGAATCTGATTTTATTCATTTTGTTGTTGTTTAAATATCAGAAAAAAAATCTTAATTCACATAAATAAAAAATCAGATTAATCATAAAATTTGTTTATAGTTGATCTGATCTAATCGAAAAATTAATTAACATAATTAAGTAAATCAGATCAGGTCAGATCAAAATGAGGACCTTGATCTGATCTGATCTGATCGAAATGAGTATTAGTGGATTAAAAATTTCAAATTTCAAAGCAATTTAACTTGAGTTCTTTCCACTTGCCTATCTCGTGTTCCTATTCTTCAGCCTCAGTTATTTAATTTGCTCCGCCTTCGACACCCAGTTGAATATAGTACAACAGGTAACATATTTCAAATTTTGATCGAAAAGCTTCACAAAACTTTTTGAAATTACGACAGGCCAATAATTTTTTACTTTTTAAAATTATGACAGGCCCATTATTTTTTATTTGACTTTTTTAATTTTTATAAAAAAGATAGATGACATGAAGAGATGAAAAAAATAGATACTTCAACACTGGTCTTCTAACCTATTAAATAATATATATTTAATTGAGAAATGATATGACTCAGTTTCCGAATAATTTTACATAATTAATATTTATAAAAAAATAATTACCTATACTCACCTAGCAGTCCTACAGAGTATTCAGACGGCTGATGGTACGGTTCAGCTCGTGGTTGGTAAGGGTACTGTGAGATGTACCAATTGTTTGACTTTGTCCAATGTTTTGCATGTTCCTTCTTTTTCTGTAAATCTCTTATCCAGAAGTGTCATTATACTCCAACTTGAAATGTGTTGTTTCTTTTGGTATTCCTAAGGTGATCTTCTAAGAGAATGGGATGAGCAGGAGACTTGGAATTGGCACGTGACATAGTGGCTTGAAGTACCTGGATAAAGAAGGGATGGACTCGGCCCTTTCATCCATGGTAGAGAGTTCTGAAGGAGTTGAGAGGAGTATGGAGGACTTGTTGCTGCTACATCATAGGCGCATGGGTCATCATTCCTTTTAGTCTTTTGAGTCGCTTGCATCCGTCTTTGTTTGAAAAGACTAATAAATGAAAACTTGTGTGTGATGTTTGTGAGTTTGGCAAGCATACCAGGAGCTCTTATGTTAGTTCTAGTAGTATGAGCTCTTGTGTTTTTGATTTAGTGCACTCTGATGTATGGGGACCTTGTTCCACAACTTCTGTGAATGGTTTTAGATATTTTGTCTTTTATTGATTGTTGTTCTCGTGTGACTTGGCTTTAAAAATGAGGACCTTGATCTGATCTGATCGAAATGAGTATTAGTGGATTAAAAATTTCAAATTTCAAAGCAATTTAACTTGAATTCTTTCCACTTGCCCATCTCGTGTTTCTATTCTTCAGCCTCGGTTATTTAATTTGCTCCGCCTTCGACACCCCGTGAATATAGTACAACAGGTAACATATTTCAAATTTTGATCGAAAAGCTTCACAAAACTATTAGAAATTACGACAGGCCAATAATTTTTTTACTTTTTAAAATTATGACAGGCCCATTATTTTTTATTTGACTTTTTTTTTTTATAAATTAAAAAAGATAGATGACATGAAGAGATGAAAAATATAGATACTTCAACACTGGTCTTCTAACCTATTAAATAATATATATTTAATAGAGAAATGATATGACTCAGTTTCCGAATAATTTTACATAATTAATATTTATAAAAAAATAATTATGGACGTAGACTTGTCAATTATCAACTATTAATAAACAAATGTCGATGCGTTGGATCTCTTGGTTGTTTAAGTTATTTTAATTTTTAAATATCAACAAATAACTAACAATCACCAATTATTAACGTAAGGTATCAACCAAGCAACCAAACTCATATGAAATGTGAAATTTATACTAAATTTAATCTGAACAAAATGGATAAATTATTAGAATGCCAAACTGCCACATCATCAACCAAGCAAACCACTTGCGAATTACAGCCAAACAGATTGGGATGTGCACCGGGGAAATAAATCTGCTGTGATTATCTGGGATCGCAAGTTTCTGCGATTCTAATTCCAACCGTTCATATATTTCGAGATTCGTGCACAAAAACTGACTTCTCAAAAAAATTCAGAGTTCCATCATTTGAATGATTGAAATTAGAATCGCAGAACTCTACAATCCGTTAAAATCGCAGCAGATTCGCACCCTGTGCACCGGTACCAAACCAAAGACGGAGGTTATAAATCTACATACAGAAATACTACACAATTGATATTGGTGACTCGAAGCAATTTTTTATTAGCCCTGCAAATTAGATCACACATTTTTTTAATATTGCTATTGGACAGATATTACAAGATATAAATTACAAAAGTTGACTGTAGATTTTCTGTATTTAATTGTTTATTGATCAGCCAATTCTATTCACTCATTTAAACGTTAAACATAAAGTTTATCTTTGTTTAATCGTTGATTCTTATTTCTTGAAATTCAAGTTCTAATTATTTTAAAATTTTATGCTTTCTATTAAGGATTGAGCTGTATTGAATTTCAACAAATTTATGACAAATTAGGTTTAAAATTAGGGTTTCATTATTCAAGTTGAAAATGTTTTGTTTAAACTCTTAATTTTATTTGCATGTTTAAAAATTTACATTTGTCTTAATTTATTATTCATAATTGTCTATTTTGTTTTATTTATTAACTCCATACTTACTTATTTTGTATTAAATAGTTGATATTTGTTGCTCATCATTTAAATTTTTTAATTCATCTATTTAGACGTTATTCAATTACAGTTGTTTTAGATTGCTGTTACCTTTAAATTAGTATTTTTAATTGGTTCCAATTTTTATTATCTATTTTTTTTTTTAATCTACTATAAATTGTTGTTTCTAATTAATTAACAAAATTTTAATAATATAGGTTATCACTTATCACAAAATCAAATTATTTAGGAAATACGTGGAATGTTTGTTTATTTTAAATATACAAAACGGTATTTAAGACTTTAGTATATATACAGAGAATCTCTGTACTTTTTTCTAATATTTTATTATAATATATAATTTGACTGGTGTGCTATTGATAAAATACCTGAGTGAGGCTATGGTGCTATGCATAGCACGGATGGCTAGTGTACTACGGCTCAATATGGTACTTTTTAAAATCCTAACGGTCGATCCGAACCGTTCAATGTGATATCCATATGAATATGTACTTGCAAACTAAATTTTATATTTTTTTGAATTTTTTTACTATTTTTTTAGATAGGTAGAAAAATCAGTGTTTTCTGAAAATTCTGGACCATCAAAATTGTACCTATCTAAAAAAATAGTAAAAAAATTCGGAAAAATATAAAATTTAGTTTGCAAGTACATATTCATATGGTTATCACATTGAACGGTTCGGATCGACCGGTAGGATTTTAAAAAGTACTATATTGAGCCGTAGTACACTAGCCATCCGTGCTATGCATAGCACCATAGCCTCACTCTAAAATACCTTATTGCAGTCTTGATTCTTGAAAACCTATCGAGGTATTTGAAATTTTAAATATTTCCTCTTTATATAATTTTATATTAAATAGGCCTTGAAAAATTTGAAAATTCATTGTACTTGTACCAGATAGTTTGTTATCATGTATACTGTACCACTGGTTTGAACAACCCAGCAATCTCTTTCAAAATCAAATTCTTTCCTCTCACACTTCACAACAACAACAAAAAATCAAATGCTTTCATCCTTTTGGTCTTGTGGTCAAAATAAACCAACCATGAACTGACTATTTAAATCTCCACCACATATTTTAAATTAAAGTATCTTTTCTTTTTTCACAAAAAAATAACCCACCAACCAAAACGTGCCACGTGTCTCTCACAACACCATACAAAAGATCTCTCTTACGTGCTGTTCTCTCCCCCACTCATCTCTCAAAACCTCCTCTCTAAATTCCACAGAACTCACCACAATGTATACATTGTTTCATGCTAATGGAGGAGAAGAAGAACAGTTCTACTGCTCAAAACACAGAGAAGCATCTGCAAGTTCACATGGAGAGAGAAGGGAGAAGAGAGAAGCTGAGGAGGCTGAGGTTAGAGATTGGTGGCAAGGTTTGTATACCTGACACGTGGGACCATGAGAGCAGTCTCCAGGATTGGTCCAACTGTACTACTTTTACTGTTGCTTATGTGCCGCCTGGTCTGGCGTTGGCTCAAGCGGCATTGGCCGAGGAGGCACGGAAAAGTACAACGCTGCTCCGGTTTCAGAGTAGATCATGTTAATGTAATGGTTGTATATATATATGTAACTAATTAGTTAATTAATTATATTAGTGAATGATTTTGAAGGATGGAATTTGATTCATTGTTGAATACGTGTCGTTTTGGGCGAGCGAAGGGGGTCCGATGGATATTGGATCAAATTCGGTCTGATGTCTGATCTGGATCATTCGATCTGTGTTGAGATTCGTGCGTCTGGTTTAACCATGCACGCATGAATAATGATGCGGATCGAACGCCATAAACCGGACATCGGATCACCTTCGCTCCCTTGTTTTGATCATCGAGAATGATCCAGATCGATATCCGTGCGTTCGTTTTAATAGTTTATAATTTTTAATTGTACGCTCGAATCACAATGTGGATCGAACAGTCTAAACCGGAAATCGGATCTCCTTCGCTCCCTTGTTTTGATCATCGATGTGTCGCTAGTAATTCGATTTTGTTAATTCAGTGCCATTTTCTTGCTGTGAGCACAATTTGGTTGTAAATTTCCTGATGATGAAGATGACATGGCACCAAATTCCTTTACTACTTTTGGGGAAATGTATATTTATTAATTTCGGAAAATATACTCGCATAAAAAAATCAGATCCATTCCTCTGCTTTTTCTTCTTAATTGTATTGAGAAATAGCTACAAAAAAACAAAATTGTATTTGAATTTCAACCTGTGTGTTTCTGTCTGTGATTTTTCTTTAGAAGAAAAAAAAAATTGAAAAGGTTTTGACATCCACCGATAAGCTTAGCCCAATCAAAAATAAAGGTAGGAATTAACGGGCCAGGAAAGCCCAATGTCACGAGATATACATTCACATGGACGTGGTCTTTCTATACACTGTGATCCTTCAGTGGGACCCACCGAGTCAGTGGCTCAGTGCGTATCTTCCAAGTTCCAATCCCTCGCTCATAAAATTGAAAAGGTCAAAGTTTTCTCTATATTTTCGCATGAACGTGTTATTTCGATAAACCGTGGCTCTTCAGTGGGACCTACCTTGTTATTGCATATCTTGAGTGCTCCAGAAATAAACCCGGTGCAATATATTTCTCCTCCCTTTTTTTAGTGCTTTGACTGCTTTCTCCTGTGTTCCAATCCCTCGCTCAAAAATTGAAGAGAAAGCGAAAGAGGTCGATTTCAGAGAAAGGGAGAGAGATGGGGCTACTGGATGCGCTATATCGCGTCGTGATGCGACGCAACTCAGTCTACGTCACCTTCGTCATCGCTGGTGCCTTCGCTGGTGAGCGGGTACGCTTGTTTTCTCTCGGTCTCCTTTCTTAGGGTTTCTTCTTCGATCCGCCGATCTAAACTTAGTATGATGATAGATCGGATACACTACGAGATGGCATTTCATCTGATGATTTTGTCGTATGTGATATTGATTTGTTGCTTGAGATCGTCTCTGATTTCTTTGAGCTTCTATTTTGTCCTTTTTTAATCTATTTTTTTTCTTTGTTATTTAGTTCATTTTTTTTTAACTATGATTGTAGGTGGTTGATTATGGAGTGCACAAGCTGTGGGAGGCCAATAATGTTGGGGTAATTTTTTATCTATACCATTTCATTTTTTAAGTAATTAGTTGTTGGATTTATTGAATTTGGGTAATTTTTTGTAAAGCACTCAATAAATTAAAGATGGAGAAATTAGGGATAGGTTCGTGATATGTCATATGTTTATGTGCAGTTGATAAGGAGGCAACATTTCCTATAGAACCAATTAAAATTGACAAAATGCATGTTTTTAGGAAAGCTTGTTATAAGGATAATTGGAGAGAAATACACTGAAAACTATTCTTTGTCAAAAATAGAAAAATTGACAGTTTAGATTTAGTTTCGTTTAGTGTTTTGATTGATCATGCTGTATTGAGCTAGGCATATGATATTTCTTTTGTACAAAGTTAGTAACAGAATGCAAGTACTCCATTTGTTAATAATAAGTGTCTGCTATGTAGATAGTAGGCTAGAAGTGATATTCTGTTAAATTGCTTTTATACCATTTAGTTTAGAATAATTAGTACTCTCATTGGTTTGCAAATCGCAAAGTTAAATGTGTTTGTAATTTTGAGCATTCTTCCTTGATAACAAAATAGTTAGGAAAAAGAGGATAATTTGTGTGGTAGTGTTCGATAACTATGATAAAGCATCTCACTTCTTTACTGTTGAAATTTGAGATATATAGGACCGGTTAGGCTGTCCTTAATTTGAGATATATAGTGTTCTATAACTTTGATTGGAATATTCAATAGTACACTTAATTTGATTTATAGGCCCATGAGAAATTGGTTTCTTGGTCTGAAAAGAAAATCCAAAGTTTTAAATTTAAAGTAAGAATTTCATGTATACCCCTCAAAAACTTCAAAATTATGTATTTCCCTCTCTAAGATTCATAATATCATATTTACCATTCAAAATTTCAAAAACTCACAAATTTGCTCGTTTTATTGTCTTTTCTATTAAAACTCATTTTAAATTTATCAAGTACCCATTTTACCCTTTATTAAGAAAAATAAAAAATATGTAGCATGTATTAAAAAAAATATCAGTCTTCTAATTGGTCAGTTTCCGAGGGGCATGATCTAGGTATATGCTTGTGTAAGCATATATTTGAAATTCCCCCTAAATTTAAAGAGGAGACGTACCTGCAAGACTGCAACTTTTTTATAATCTATATTATATTGTCTTTTATTTTAATTTTGTGTTTTGGTCATACTTGATGTTTTTTTCTCTAAATTGCAGAAACGGTACGAGGATATTTCAGTGCTGGGTCAGAGGCCGTCAGAGTGATTTACTTTCAACATTTGATAACGATTATTTTGGGAGATTGAGATTGCAAATCCTCCTCGTTTTCTGGGTTTATTTCTTTTGTTACATAATAAGCACTAGGCAAACAGACACTTGGTAGAGCCATTTATGACTTGTACTCTACAATTTTGATTCTTCTGTTTTCCTTTTAAACCAGTGAAAACTCACTACCTTGTTTCAGAAATTGTTTTTATTTTTATTTTTTATTTCTCCTACAATTTAGTGATGAAAAAATGTTTCTGCTTGTTGGTTTGGTGCTCTTAAATTTTGATGCTTGCTTCTGTTTTAACTTTTTATCAAGTGCTGGTATCACAGTAAAAAAAATATACTGATCGTGAATAACAATTTTGTATTTACCATAACCAACTTAGATTTCATAATTCACAACAAAATTCTGGTCAATAATATTTTTTCTTGTGTCTGGAGATTTAATTAATCTTGCAACAAATTACAAGAAACATGAAATTGATTGTAGCGAGTATATTATTCTAGAGGAGGGTTCAAATGCACTATTATTTTTGTGCTCCAATATGCTTCACATCATTTATTTTCATTTTCAAAGTCCGAACAGTCGATCCGAACAGCTCAACATGATCTTCATAATAAAATATGCTTAGATATCAAATTTTATATTTTTTAGAATTTTTTTAATATTGTTTTAGATAGGTACAAAATTACTTTTGTAAGGAGATTTTAGACCATCCGATAAAGTGATATTGTACCTATCTAAAAAAATAATAAAAAAATTCTAAAAAATATAAAATTTGGTCTCCAAACATATTTTATTATGAATATCATGTTGAACGGTTCAGATCGAATGTTCGGACTTTGAAAATAGAGATAAAGAATGCAGAGCATATTAGAGCACAAAAATTATGGTGCATTTGAACCCTCGTTATTCTATTAGCTCTTCACCTGTAAATTTACTTCTAAAAGAAAATGCTATGTGAGGCTCAGAAAGAAGCCATAAATCCCTCAAAGCAACACACTTGTACCAAAATGATGTAAATAAATTAAACAGAATTGATGTCAGGTCGATATTACCGCCTTTCTACTGTAAACCCTAACACCAGCAAAACAAAAAGTATACGATTCTGGGACTGTCCTAGAGCAGAGAAATGCACTTGCTGGAGCTAATGTTTTGTTATCTCAATTTTCACTGACCAAATTACAACAACAATTAAGTAAATATCAAATCAATTCTTCTCCAATTGACATCATCATAATAATGCCAGAGGGTTATAAACCTATGATATCTAACATACAAAACCTGGAGATAACAATTATCAAAATGACAGAGGTTCTGGAGAAGCAATGCAAGCACAGATAAATGTATACATGTCAAAATCAAATAACTTCATGCTAATTCTTCATGAAAGAAAGTAGATCATTTTAAAATCGAGAACTACAAGAATTATTGGTAAAATATTTTATATTTTTCAACTCTTAGTTAGAGTTTGACAGAGCCCATGGATTAGTGATACCAGTAACTGTGAAGGAAATTCCATTAGAAATCCCTTGGATTTACTGGTACCTGGTTGCACCGGTACCAGCATTCATACTTAAAGAACTCCTTGCATTAATAACTTCTACAGTAAGAGAAGTTCAAATAAAAATAATAAAGTCTTGCAGTACACATAAAGTTCTTATTTAGCATCTCATAATGAAATTAAAATTATCCTCACCTAAAAATACATACTACAAAACAATACCCGATATATTATTACATTCTCAGGCCAATATTTCAACACAGTATCCAAAAACTTTGTAAATAACCTTTGAATTATTAATGAAATCGTCGGTTGAGCTATGCTCACTGACCTTAAAAAAAAAACACAGTATCCAAAAATATACATGTCATAACAAAAATAAGGTCAAAATAATTACTAACACAATACAAACTAATGTCCAAATATACACTACTTGACCATAAATGAGCTTTTGCAACTACAACCTCCAACTGCACTTGGATTCTCTACCACCTGTGCAAATAGTTCCGTCAAAAGTTCAATTTAATAATGTGTTCAAATTAATATATAAATGAGTTTTAACGCTACTACAACCTAATCAACGATATGTTACTTTAGAAATAGCACCTTTTGGTATATCAAACAAGCAAAATACCTTGTAATAATAGACAAATAGGGAACAATATCATTTGTGCCCATAAAACCTCAAAAATATATCGTAAACACCCGACACTTCTCTAAAATTTCATCAAATGAATCCAAAGTATTTCTTATGCCAAGAGACACACAAACTATGTAGGAGATGGCACAAACTGGGGCAAAAAATTAGGAAGAGGCATAATTTTCAAATATTTTTTACTACACGCATATGATTGTAATTTTTCTTCAAAAAATCATAGGATGAGAACCATTTTTTTAAGCCTTTTGTTGTTCTGATAGTTTGATGTTTTGAAAGCCAACATAAAATTAACACAGAAATAAATGAGCAGGGGTAGAATTGGAAACCAGAAATGCAGAACGAATAAGCTCCTCTGCATAGTCAACAGTTGCGCCTTTCACAAAGTCATAGGATACACAATCTATCACCAACTTTACTCCATCTTTCTCAAATACCCTGGGAAACAATTATTACAGGAAAATAATTTAAGTACTGTACCAGTATAGCAGCTAATAATAATAATAATAATAATACTTAGAAATATCAAAGCCCCAAATGAATCCACAAACACAGTGAAATTGGTATTTTTCTGGTAGACCCATCATACTGATTTTTACCATTGACGTTCGACACAGTGAATTAGTTTTTAAAAACTTCTGAAAAGCATGAATATAGATTGTAAGTTACGGAAATAATGAACAACAAATATAGTTTAACTACAGAGTATATGCAATGAAATGAAAATTTGAACAATTGCCATACTTGTCATCTGTATTTTTGTTGTTGTCAAGAGCAAAAGAATATTGAAATCCAGAACAACCCCCCGCTTCGACACTTAGCCTAAGCATCTTTCCTTCTGATGATGCCTGTTTTGCACTCAACTCCTTCAATCTCTGCAAATTTCACACAAAAAAAAAACAAACTTTTTATTTTTTTCAGTTTCCAGAGTATTTTTTTCTACAAGGAAAACGAAAAAGAACTCTATTTGAATCATAGTCTAATTCAAGATATTTTGAGCCCATTTTCCATTCTATACATAAATTTGAATCATTTTTCTCGAGACGTAGGAAGTGAAAATTATATATACATTTCTAGGGAGGCTTTCTTTTTATTATATCTATCCCAATGAGCCATCTATTGAGTCGTTGAAATTGATGCTCGGTCCCGAAGAGAAGAAAGAGATCTTTATCCAATAAATAAATAAACTTATTTAAATTTTTCTGCTATTCTTTTTTTTCTTAAAAATGTGATCAACCTACAGAGACTGTTCACATTCAATACTCGAGTCAGTTTTTTTCATGATGCACAAAAACATCCCAATAATACCATACTGTTCAGTGTTCACCATAAATGGAATTTAGAGGGGCAATCAGGCAAGTCGAGCCGAGTTGGGTTATCTTGGATTTGGCCATTCTCTAGTCTTAGGTGACTTGGTTGAATAAAATTGTTTAAGGTTCCGGTCATTTGGGTTTGGTTATCATGCTTATTGGGTTATTATGGGTTCATGCTGCCCCTGGTATAGGGTCATTCGGGTTTCGGGTTTCGGGTATGGGGTCAATCAGGTTCAAGACTTGGGTTGTTTCCTATTATTACCATGATGATACAATATTGATTATTTTCCATTCAATCCATATTATAAGTCAAACTGACAGTTAAGGTGTTGTGTCGAGTGAGTTAGATTGGGATTTTAGGTATAACCAGGTACGGGTCAGCTTGGAATTCGAATCAGTTCGGGTATGGATCAATTCGGATGACCGAACCACCAGATATGTCACTAGAAGTTTTGTTCAGTCAACTCTAAATCGAAAAATTCTGGGAAGAAGATATCAACTTTGGATATTTACATGTACCAAATGAACAATTCGTCTAGGAAGACCAACAAACTGAGATAACTACTTGTTATAGTTCGCTACAGTTCATTCAATTAACAGAATCAATTGATCATTCCATGATAAATGAGTGACAGAGAGAGAGAGAGAGAGGCGTACATACACGGATGCAGTTGTCGGTCATGTGAACAGGCTCTGTAGACTCAGGCGACGATGAGGATTGCGCCACGACGGAGCTCAGGAGCCGTTGATTCCTCTGTACTCTTCCAGTAATGAATGGTGCCATGCGCCATAGTATCGACCTCGACATGCTTGTAATTCGGAGAAGCTGCGACAGGGTGCGATGGAGATCTGGCGCGAGAGAATCTGTCAGAGGCGCGGGCGCGCTAAGAGAGTAACACCGGTGAGGAGAGAGCCGGCGGAGGGTTTGCGCGCGAGAGAGGAGAGGGGGCTACGCGGCGAGAGAGAGCGAAAGGGCAAAGAGCAAATGGGTTATGGGTTTGTGCTGTTCTGGGGTCCGATTGGAATAAATCAAATTCGATTACAAACTAAAGTAACTCAAATTTTGATTTTAGATCTAGACCGTTCGATCTGCACTGCAAGAATATTAAAGTCTGTGCATCACCTAGGACCGAATTGAATTCAGATCCTCCCAGGTACCTGAGGTACAATTATTAAATCTGAATCGTTGTTTAACCTGGCACGACTCTCAAAACGGACCCCTATAGTTTCCTCAGGCACTGGATTGGATTGAGTTTGGCCCAACTGAGATTAATCTGGACTGTCCATAGGCCCATAAGTTGAATTCATATCACCAGAGGCACTGGATTGGATTGAGTTTGAATCATTTGATAATTGTTCTTTTGAAAAATTTTGACAATATAATTTTCATGTTACATACCATTAAATATGGTTTGATGTTTCGTCAAGTATCGTTAGTTTGTTAATCGTAGAAATTTAAATTCGCTTGATGTATTGGTGAAATATACATTAAATCTCATCAATATGGATTATACAAATTATGTTCATAATGTTAGATTTCAGTTTGAACTTTATTTAAAAAAATCATCAAAAAGTGTCAAAATGAATAATTATCAAATGATATGGATTAAATGTCTATTCTAAGTACTTCACAATTTTTTATTTTTTGGGACATTGGGACTTTTTCAGAATTTTAGTGAAATTTCAGAAAATCACGGAGAGAGGGAGAGATTGCATCCTAGAGAAACCGATTTCTTTCTTTATATATTAGTATTGAAATGAAATTATAAACGATGAGGTTATTTTTTCTAATGACAAATTCTCAAAGTCATAAATTAAAACGGACCCATAAATTCTCGTACAGGGTGTATTTGAAAAGTGTTTGAAACTCTACATGGCACCTCACATTTAAATTAACAATCTTTTTTTCAACTCCCGTTAACAATTCTAATCTTTTCTAGTTCACAACCTGGTGAAATGTAATTGTTCATTATTATTGAAAATGTAAAAAAAAATGATTAATTTTGGGTAAGAATATAATTGTGCCTAGAATATATCAAACTAATCCATTTTAAGATGTAAAAATTAATTATTATTCCGCAATCACACCAATTTTACTGATTGTCATTGCAATCTAACACATAAAGAAAACAGATAAATCAAAAGATGGCACAAATATTCTCAACTTTTCAACCAAATAATAACACAGCCACAAACTAACCCATCTTCATAGTCTAATCAGTAGCTAACAAATATACAAATTATTTTTGCAGAACAAGATAAGAAAAAAAAAATGCTAGTCTCATGAAGGAACAATTGCTGTCTTCTTGAAATAAATTTTGTCAATTTTGATCTCTCCATCAATCAACTCAAGGTTGTGTATGTCCATTAGTAAAATACTAGGGTTTACATGGTATGTAATGCCTCATGCTTGTACGCCTTCAACTGATGAGTATGACCCGTTACAAGAATGCCAACATCGAGCTGCATGGCTAGGGAATTCAAGTCGCCCCACAGCGTGCACTATGAATATGTAAATATTCAGTTATTTAATAAGGTGCTTATTTATCATACAAACATTGAAGAAATTAGCAATGATAGCATGGCTAGGGTTTAAATGAGGAATAAAGGTTATTTAGGAAATGGAGAGAATCGATTTAAACCCGAAATCTTCCCCCACCATCCTTCTAAAACCCACCAGAGAGATTTAAAGGGTAATTATAAAACAAAAAGGCCAATTTATTTTATATCTCTATTTCAAACTTTTCTGGATGGATTGCATTTGCTTGAAAACATGATTAATATATCTATTTCAAAGTTTAAACAATCAATCTGAACCGTTCAACATAATCTCCATATAAAAATATACTTGTACATCAAAAGTTTACAATTTTTTTAGATAAGTAGAAAATCACTTGATATGAAATTCTAGACCATTCAAAAGTAGTAAAAAAATTGTAAAAAATGTGAAATTGAGTCAACAGTATATTATCATATGAAAAATCATGTTGAACGGTTCAGATTGACTATTTGAACTTTACAAACGAAAATATTAATTTGTAGTACGGATCAATATGCAATGTACATAGTACATTGGTATTTTTCTCGTAGAGCCATCTTACCAATTATTACCATTGACTTTCGGCATATGTTAGTTTTTACAAACTTCTAAAAAGCATGAAACATTTGCCCTCTAGTTATATAGATAGTAAGATATGGAAATACTGAACAATAAATTAGTTTGACTACAGAGAATATTCAATGAAATGAAAATTTGAACAGTTGCTGTTACCTTTTTTGTAATTGTCAAGAGCAAAGGAATATTGAAATCCAGAACAGCCCCTCTGTTTTGCACTCAACTCCTTCAATCTCTGCAAATTTCCCACAAATAAAAAGCTCTTTATTTTTTAGTTCCCAGAGCACATTCATACTCAAGTCAGTTTTTCATGATGCACAAAAAACATCCCAATAATACCATACTGTTCAAGTAAAACCTTAAAGAGAATTTAGAGGGGCAATCAGGCAATTAGGTTCAAAAGATTAATCGAGAAATTTTTTAGGCTCTTTAAATTATGTCAAAGAGTTTTGCGAGTACCTGTTCTCTGGGTCCCACGAGAATTATCTCCTATCAAAACTTAAAGCTACATCGCAGTTACATTATTACATAGGCAAATCTATTGTATTTTCATCAGAGGATCTCAAGAAAATGTATATGTAATCGGCCCATAATTCAACAGGAATAAACATTGGGCTATATTAAGCCTATAGGCCAATTGTTCGAGTCTATATCATCTGAGGTAAGAGAACATTTCTGTTTATATATGAACGTCCGATTAGAATCAGGCCAATCCGATGCAAGATATAATAGACGGGTACCTTTAATATTCGTGCGGATTCTGAAATGACGGTCCTGATCTAAACAGAAATATTTTGTTACCTTAGGTGATAGGAATTCCAGGCTCAGAGTCAGAGCTCAGTCTAAGCTCTAAAAGCTCCAAAAAAAGGGCCATGGCGCATCTACTCAGCTCAGCCACGTGTACAACCCGTACGACAAGATTCTTGTCTGAGCCCTACTTCGAAACCCTAACCCTGGATGGGTGTTCTTCTAGTAGAAATGTAGCCTTCGAACTGGTCGCGTCTCTTGTTTCTTCTCTGATAGGCGCAAGAAGGTATATCTTCCTCGATTTTTTATTTTCGTGCATGTAGTATTCTTTTCAGAAGTGAAATTTGCATGTCTACTTAATAATGGAGAGGAATTGTGAAGGTGAAGAAATTTGCTCCATATTCTCTTTAATCTTGCAAGTAGCATCTCTTTAATTGTACTTGATTCTCAAATCATAGAAGAAATCCACAAAAAATGGGGGCATTTTGCATAATTCATGAATAATTACAGAAATGGCCCCGATAATTTTATCGGTAGCATAAAAGAATAACAAAATTTCACCCATACCATCGATTTGGGAAATGGCCTGTATAGTACCACTCTTTTCAGTTTTTGTCCCCTAATTTTGACGTGGTTTGCTCATCTAATATATCTAATGATAAAATTACTCAATGCGGTATGTATTGGAATCTCCAGGGACCAAAATGGGGATATAGATAATCATTGGGGCCAAACAGAAAATCAGTTTAAAGTAAAAATTGGTTGATCTTTTTATTTGAATTTGTTGTTTTCTTGTATTCATCTTTAGTGTTTGGGATTGGCCTGTACCATTTAGTGTTGTTACCAAATTAAAAAATTTAAGTCTTTTGATATGTTTTCAATTTTTTATTATTAGGAGGAAGCAAGGAAGGAGCTGGAAAATGCACTTTCTCAAAAGAAGGACAAATTTGAAAAGTGGAACGAGCAAATAGAGAAGAGGAAAGAAGAGAGAGAAGGGGGAGGTGGTACCGGTCAAGGCGGCTGGTTTGGAAGGGGTGGATGGTACAGTTGGTTTGGTGGGGATAAATTTTGGCAGGAGGCTATCCAAGTCATAATCATCATATTTGGGATCGGTTTAGCGGTGATTTAATATTTCAGTTGGTATCTTTTTCGTAATATGTCGAGGTTGCAACAATTTCTCGGTAAAAGAAAGGTATGGAAGCAGTTAATACAAGGCACTGGTATTGTATAAAAATACAAAAGAGAGAATAAAAATAAAAGATACCATGAAAACAGATGTCTAAAATGTCAGCTGTTAAGGGTTTGCAATGACATTTTACTTCATTAAATTGGTTATTCATGGTTTTATTGGAATAAATGTGAACTTGATTATGCCGGTACAGCTGATATGTAGGTACCGTTACAAGTCTGGTCATTAATTTGTGCAAATTAGCTGAACTTACAACTTTGGTCCCAAATTGAGTTAGATTTTTTTTTTCTTTGCTTGTTTACTCCTCTGGAATTCTCATACTTTTTGGTATTTCACTTGAATTTATCAGTTTCATTCCTCTTTCATTTATTCATGTGTTGTTATTTTGTACAATATCAATAAAAATCAAAGACATGTATACATACAGAGATCCAACTTTTTCCTTGGAAAATAAGTTCTGACTAAATATTTTTGACATATATGATAGTATCTACTATTAGCCAAGGACGAGGTAATATTCAATTCGTTGCTTGTTCTTCTTCGATAACCTCTCTGAGGTAACAGAATATTTGAGTTTGGTTCCAGAATATTTTTGACAGATACGATCAGAATCCGGGCCAATCTGGCCCTTTATTATTCGTGCAAATCAGATCGAACGGTCCGGATCTAAAGTCAAGTTTCTTGTCTGAGCTCTTACTCCGAAACCCTAATTCTAGATCGGTGTTCTTCCAGGAGAGGTGTAGCCTTTGAACTGGTCGCGCCTCTTGTTTCTTCTCCGATAGTCGCAAGAAGGTATCACTTCCTCGATTGTTGTGCATGTATTATTATTTTCAGAAGATAAATTTGCATGTCTACTGTTTAATAATGGAGAGGAATTGTGAAGGTGGAGAAATTTGCTCCATATTATCTTTAATCTTTTGTGGCTCATCTGATAAGCTGTAAAGCCTATGTAGTGTGTCAATTTTGTTAAATGTTTCCTACATTTGCAAATAGCATCTGTTTGCTTGTACTTGTTTCACAAATGATAGAAAAAATCCACAAAAAGTTGGTTCATGTTGATAATTCACGAATAAATTACATAAATGGCCTGTGTACCACTCTTTTCTAAGATATTCTGATAATGAAATAACTCAATGTGGTAGGGATTGGAATCTCCAAGGACCAAAATGGGGACTACAAAATTATAGGGGTCAAAACAGGAAATGGGTTTAAACTGAAAACTGCTTCTTCATTTAATTTGGATTTGTTGTTTTCTTGTATGCATCTTTTATGCACGAGATTGGCCTGTACCATATAGTGTTGATATCAAATTAAAAAATTTAGGTCCTTTGATATGTTTTCATTTCTTTACTATTTAGGAGGAGGCAAGGAAGGTGCTGGAAAATGCACTATCTCAAAAGAAGGATGAATTTCAAAAGTGGAACAAGCAAATAGAGAACAGGGAGCAAGAGAGAGAAGGGGGTGGTGGTACCGGTCAAGGCGGCTGGTTTGGAAGGGGTGGATGGTACAGTTGGTTTGGTGGGGATAAATTTTGGGCCGAGGCTATACAAGTCATAATCATCATATTTGGCATCAGTTTAGTGGTAAATTTAATATTTTCATAATATGTCGAGGTGCAACAATTTCTTGGTAAAACAAAGCCATGGAACCAGTTAGTACAAGGCACTGGTATTGTACAAAAATACAAGGAGAAAGAAAAGAAAAGAAAAAAGAGATACCATCAAAGCACACGTCTAAAGAGGCTGATAATTTCATTTTGTTACAAACAAGAGACAAAAGTTTATAATTGTGTCTAGGATATATCAAACTAATCCTTTTTCAGGGGAAAAAATGGATCATTATTCCGCAATCACACCAATTTCACTGACTGTCATTGCAATTTAACACACAAGAAACAGATACATCAAAAGATGTCACAAATATTCTCAACTTTTCAACCAAATTACAACACAGCCACAAACTAACCCATCTTTATATTCTAATTAATTGCTAACAGGAACACAAATTTGCGGCACTTTAGCCATGCTGTTAGCATACGTGAAGAAACTATTGAAACATCCTCCTAAGAAGTCCCATTCAATATTGAACAGGCCTTTCTCTTGAAATTCATTTGGTTCAGTTTCCCAACTAAACAACCAGCTCAATTTGTTATATCGATCCTTCTGACATGCTGCTATGTAAAGAAACTGCCCATCATACCCTATTGGTGATATGAAATATCGTTTGACAAACTTTTTATACTGCCTACAACGAGCCAAGTTCAAGTCAATACCAAAGTCATACTTATCCAACAAGCCATCCCAACTCGTCGCATGGATCCTATCCCAGCGGGACCCTCCAGTCAAGGTCCACATCTCGATCCCGTGAATCCAAGTATGACAACACGTGATTTCACCGGCATTGACTCCTACATGAAACATTTCATCTCTCGACGACTTCATTTCAGGCCACATTAAAGATCCTGCTAAATCCCTCTTTGTATCATACCACAGAAGGTACTCTTGTCCACAACACCAATATAACACCCCCTTCGCACAAACTGCTTTACTTAGTGTGGGATATATGTCTAGATATACTCTCTGGCTCGAACGGGTCCATTTGCCAGTGTCTGAATGAAAGATGTTAAACTGGTAGTGGAGAGCATTAGAAAACTCTACATTGTTGAGAGAGTGGTACATCAGAAGAGGGTCAACAATGGTGTACCGATGAGGCAACTCACAGGGATCATACGCAAAACCCATTTCAGTGTGGTAATATTCCTCCCCAACAACATTTACATTATTTGGTACGACTGCCATCTCTTTGGTAGCAGGATTACACACACAGTGGGATTTCATGCCATTAAATTCACCATAGAGGAGAAGCAGGCCATTTGTGGAGGAGACTAGGTCGACCTTAGGAGAGGTAAGATTGAGGAAATTGAGGGACGGGTCGGGGACACATATAAGTTCCGGGTCGGGGAAGAACGATAACCCGCTACACGTCATGTAAACAAATCCACTTGATGAAGTGTTGGCTGAGCGGGATTGATTGGCAGCAAATACGGCATCCGTGCTAATGAGAGAATATATTTCCTTAGATACACATTTGTATCTCAACAGGCATTTGAAAGGGACACGTGGCAAGATCATTTGGTGAAGTAGGTGGTCAGGAAGGTCTGTTTGCCATTTGGTAGAAGGGGGAGGCGCCATGATTTGTGAAAATGGCTTCAGAGAGAGAGAGAGAGAGAGGAGCGTATTGATTTGTAAAAAAACAGAGAGACAGAGAGAGAGAGAGAGAGAGAGAGAGGAGCGTATAGGTTGTTTATATAATGGAGCCTAACTCTGGATATAGAAATGTTTATGTTTATTAAGGAAGGTTGAACCGCTTCTATTTCTGTCAAATATCATTTTTACTTATTTCTTAAGTTAACTCTGAATATTTTTGATATTTTTATCTCGTTCTTTATTTAATTTATTACTAATTTTATGATAATAGTTAATTAACCGTGTAGTGTGTAAACTGGGATGGAGGGCCAGTGTTTAATTAATTCAAATCTTATTATGTAAGCTTTTTGCAAAAGATGACATATTTAGTGGTTTTGGAAGGTTCTTTTGTAAATTACTGTAAACTGTTGGTGACATGCCATCATTAACCGGCCTATTATGAGCCATAGGATAATATATCTAAAGATGGTGAATCATCTGATAATGGTTTCTTTTGAAAATTTAGACAATAATCATTAAATATTGTTTGATAATGCGTCGTTAATTTTTAAACTGTAGAAATTTATATTCACTTGATGTATCATCATATGGATTATACAAATGTTGTCCATATTGTTGGATTTTAAGTTTGAACTTTATTTGAAAAAATCATCAAAAAGTGTCAAAATAAATAATTATCAAATGATATGGATTAAATGTCTATTCTAAGGACTTTACAAATTTTTATTTTTTGGGACGTTGGGTCTTTTTCGGAATTTTAGTGAAATTTTAGAAAATCACAGAGAGAGGGAGAGCGCATCCTAGAGAAACCGATTTCTTTCTTTATATATTAGTATTGAAATGGAAATTATAAATGATGAGGTCATTTTTGCTAATGGTAAATTTTCAAAGTCATACATTAAAACGAACCCATAAATTCTCGTATAGATTGTATTTGAGAAATGTTTGGAAACTCTAGATGGCGCGTCACATTTAAATTTAACAATTCTGATCTTTCCCACTATCATATGGAGATTATTATGGAGGAAATGGAGAGAATCAATTTAAACCCCAAATCTGCCGCCCCCCACCCCTCTAAAACCCACCAGAGAGATTTAAATGGTTATTATAAAACAAAAAGGCCAGTTTTTTTATTTATTATTTATTTTTATTTTTTTAAAAGAAGAAATTAGATGGCACAATAATAGGCCAACCCAATTTGACAGGGCCAATTAAATACAATATTATAGTTGCATCAACATCTAAAGCAATGAATCTAATTGTGGTTTCTCTCCATCCTCACCAAAATCTTTTAACAACTATGAGGTCGGAGAACTTTTCTGGATAGATTGCATTTGCTTGAAAATAGGATTAATATCTCAATTTTTAAAATTTAAACAGTCAATCTAAACCGTTTAATATAATTTCTATTTGAAAATGTACTTATAGATCAAATTTTACAATTTTTATAAATTTTTTAAATAGGTAGAAAATCACTTGATATAAAAAATTCTAAACCATTCAAAAGTAGTGATTTTCTATCTATCATAAAAAATAGTAAAAGAATTCTAAATAATATGAAATTCAGTCTGCAAGTATATTTTCATATAAAAATCATGTTGAACGATTCAGATTAACTATTTGAACTTAAAAAAACGAGGCCTATTTTTAGAGGATCTTTTCTAAAAGCCAGGTTTTTTAAGGGGCTCATACGAAAAATGAAGACTTTTGCTTTGTATTGGCCCATAGGCCCATAGTTTGAGTCTATATCATCTGAGGTAAGAGAATATTTCCTTTCAAATCTGGACCGTCAATTTGAATCGGATCCTTTAATATTCGTGCAGATTCTGATCGGACAGTCATAATTTAAATAGAAATATTTTGTTACTTTAGGTGTAGGAATTCTAGGCTTAAGAGTCAGAGCTCAGTCTAAGCTCTAAGCTACCAAAAAATGGCCATGGCGCATCTACTGAGCTCAGCCACGTGTACAACCCGTACGACAAGATTCTTGTCTGAGCCCCTACTTCGAAACCCTAACCCTAGATGGGTGTTCTTCCAGGAGAAATGTAGCCTTCGAACTGGTCGCGTCTCTTGTTTCTTCTCCGATAGGCGCAAGAAGGTATATCTTCCTCGATTTTCGATTTTCGTGCATGTAGTATTCTTTTCAGAAGTTATTAGATGGAGAGGAATTGTGAAGGTGGAGAAATTTTGCTCCATGTTCTCTTTAATCTTTTGCAAGTAGCATTTGTTTGCTTGTACTTGTTTCCTAAATGATAGAAGAAATCTACAAAAAAAAATGGGGCGTGTTGCACAATTCATGATTAAATTATAGAAAGGGCCTGTGAGGCTATGGTACTATGCATAGCGCAGATTGGTCCGTACTACGAATCAATATTTTCATTTTCATATAAAAATGTACTTGCATATTAAATTTTACTTTTTTAGGATTTTTTTACTTAGAAAATTACTACTAGAAACTTTAGATTAAGTGATTTTTCTACCTATCTAGAAAAATAGTAAAATAATTCTAAAAAATGTTACATTTGATCTCCAGTACATTTCATGTGGAGATCATGTTGAACGGTTGAGATCGATTGTTTGAACTTTGAAAATGAAGATATTAATTTATAGTACGGACTAATACGAGCTATGCATAGTATTGTAGCCTCACTCAATAATAAAATAACTCAATGTGGTATGGATTGGAATCTCCGGGGACCAAATTGGGGACAATATAATTTTAGGGGCCAAAACAGGAAGTCGGATTAAACTAAAAACTGGTTGTTTTTTTCGGTTTGGATTTGTTGTTTTCTTGTATGCATATTTAATTTATGGGACCGGCTTGTAGAGGCGGAACCAGAAAATTGAGATAGGGGGGTTGGATAAAAAAGTGTTCTGTAATATCATTTTACTAGGGGGACTAATAGTATAATTTTTTGTAAAAATTAAAAAATTTAAAGTACAAAACTGAACTTTTCAATTTATAGCACCCCTTTCCGTCTATTTACTTCAGCCACTGCCAACCTGTACTATTTAGTGTTGATATCAAATTAAAAATATTAGGTCTTTTGATATGTTTTTGTTTTTTTATTATTAGGAGGAAGCAAGGAAGGCGCTGGAAAATGCACTTTCTCAAAAGAAGGATGTATTTGAAAACTGGAACAATGAAATAGAGAAGAGGGAGCAAGAGAGAGAAGGGGGAGGTGGTACCGGTCGAGGCGGCTGGTTTGGAGGAGGTGGTTGGTACGGTTGGTTTGGTGGGGATAAATTTTGGAAGGAGGCTATACAAGTCATAATCGTCATATTTGGCATCGGTTTAGCGGTAATTTAAATTTTCAGTTGGTACTTTTCTGTAATATGACCAGGTGCAACAATTTCACGGTAAAACAAAACCATGGAACCAGTTAATACAATGAAGGCACTGGTATTATAAAGAAAAAACAGGGCACAAAAAGTTTTTGGATTAAAAAAGATAGATGTTAAGGGTTTCCAATGACATTTACTTCATTAAATTGGTTAGGTATGGTTTTATTGGAATAAATGTGAACTCGGTTTCGCCTGTACAGCTGATATAAAGGTACTGTTACAAGTTTGGTCATTAATTTGTGCAAAATTAGCTAAACTTGCAACTTCGGTCCCAAATTGCATTTGATTCTGTTTTTCTTTGCTAGTTTACTCATCTAGAAATTTCATAATTTTTGTTATTTTACTTGATTCGTTTAAAGTGTTATCATTTTATACTATATCAACATAACATCAAAGAAACACTGTTAAAAGGATGTATGTTTTTGCATGAGTATACATACAGAGATCCAACTTTTTTTTTTTAGAAACTAAGTTCTGACTATATATTTTTTTGACATATATGATAGTATCTACTATTAGCCAAGGGCGAGGTAATATTCAATTTATCGCTTGTTGTCCTTCGAAAGATCAGGGAGACTCTTGATTCCATATTCTCTGGTATCTCTCAGAGTGGACAAGTACCAGTGCGTGTACCAGTTTCTGAAACAGTGAATAGTTCGTACCAGACTCCAACTTCAGCCAAAGAACGGGTAATTAGAAAGTGGGGCATGGATTAAGCAAAAGATATAAAGAGTACCATTGAAAATCATTCATTTTTGTTTGAAGTAACATGTTTTTGTTATATTGACATGTTCTTAGGCTGATGAAACAATTTGAACTTGTAAATAAGGTTTTGTGGGGGTGCTATTTGAAAATTTCTCGTAGATGCGTGGTCTCTCTGATTTGCTTATCGGTTATCTGTGTTCATTTTAAATGCAAGTTATCTCTATTTAGGCAGGATCATTTTCCCAGCTCATCCAATTTTAAATTATTTTGAGAATTTGGATCCAGCTATTATCTATTAAAATCAGAAATTCTTAGAAAATCTACTGAAAGTTAAAATTACGCAAGCTTAAGACATAATATTGTATTTTAACACCTCATGTTTGTATAATTCTCCTTTAAAGTTATATTAGAGAAGATGCAAATCAACTCTCGCTTTATAAATTTATTCATATTTCATGGCCTTGCGCCTTGTATATAACAAAAATCAATCGAATGAACGAGCCAAATATAGTAGAACATAAAAATGTACAGATATTATAAACGCCTCAACAAAATTAATTCCCTACTAAACTCAAACACACATCTAATCAATCAGTATGAGCATCCAAGGATGTAAAAATATAAAAACTAATTACATATGGACAAGCCTGAAAAATCAACCTTTCCTACAGTCAAATACACAGATCTCAACTGGTAAAGAATTCTGAAAATATAAAAAAAAATATGCACAAGCCAGAAACTCTCTCCAAAAGGAACTAAGCAGTATAACACTAATTACATCATTAACAAAAAGGAACCGAAAACACCACCAGAAACGATAAAATTTTATGGGACAATAAATGGAATAACTGTTGTTAGGAAGGATTCATATGTAAATGTTGCCGACCCAGAATAACGAGTATCCTTCTCCTTGAACTTGTCAGTTATTCCCTGCACAAAAGAAAAGTTAAAGTAAAAGCACAGTTAAATATTAAGTTATCTAAGCTCTGAGATTTACATTTCAATTTTTTTAAGTAAATCATAAGAGCTACAAAGGCAAACAAAAATAATATAACTCTAAATGTATACCAGGTATGGTATCAAAACCTGTGTACCTGACAGGTACATAATTTATAACAATGAGAAAAGAGTGCATAATAGTTCATTACCTTGACAATCATTCCACACCTGCAAATATTCAAAATAAAAGTAGCGATTAGGATCCACTTCCTCAATAAAAAATAAAAAGAGGCAATTTCATATATGCCCCTATAAATGTTAAAGAGTGAGGCTACGGTGCTATGCATAGCACGGATTGGGTCCGTGCTACGGCTC
>JAJGRW010000032.1:476364-576109 GCA_025461045.1 Carex parvula
TTTTAACTTTCAGTGGATTTTCTAAGAATTTCTGATTTTAATAGATAATAGCTGGATCCAAATTCTCAAAATAATTTAAATTGGATGCGCTGGGAAAATGATCCTGCCTAAATAGAGATAACTTGCATTTAAATGAACACAGAAACCGATACGCAAATCAGAGAGACCACGCATCTACGAGAAATTTTCAAATAGCCCCCCACAAAACCTTATTTACAAGTTCAAAATGTTTCATCAGCCTAAGAACATGTCAAATATAACAAAAAACAATGTTACTTCAAACAAAAAAATAATGATTTTCAATGGTACTCTTTATATCTTTGCTTAATCCATGCCCACTTTAATTACCCGTTCTTTTGGCTGAAGTGGAGTCTGGTACTAACTATTCCACTGTTTCAGAAACCGGTACAGCACTGGTACTGGTCCACTCTGAGAGATACCAGAGAATAGGAATGAAGAGTCTCCCTGATCTTTCGAAGGACAACAAGCGATGAATTGAATATTACCTCGCCCTTGGCTAATAGTAGATACTATCATATGTGCCAAAAATATCTAGTCAGAACTAGTTTCTAAAAAAAAAATTGGATCTCTGTATGTATACTCATGCAAAAACATACATCCTTTTAACAGTGTTTCTTTGATGTTATGTTGATATAGTATAAAATGATAACACTTTAAACGAATCAAGTAATAACAAAAATTATGAAATTTCTAGATGAGTAAACTAGCAAAGAAAAACAGAATCAAATGCAATTTGGGACCAAAGTTGCAAGTTTTAGCTAATTTTGCACAAATTATGACCAACTTGTAACAGTACCTTTATATCAGCTGTACAGGCGAAACCAAGTTCACATTTATTCCAATAAAACCTACCTAACCAATTAATGAAGTAAATGTCATTGCAAACCCTTAACATCTATCTTTTTTAATCCAAAAACTTTTGTGCCCTGTTTTTTCTTTATAATACCAGTGCCTTCATTGTATTAACTGGTTCCATGGTTTTGTTTTACTGTGAAATTGTTGCACCTGGTCATATTACAGAAAAGTACCAACTGAAAATTTAAATTACCGCTAAACCAATGCCAAAAATGACGATTATGACTTGTATAGCCTCCTTCCAAAATTTATCCCCACCAAACCAACCGTACCAACCACCTCCTCCAAACCAGCCGCCTCGACCAGTACCACCTCTCCCTTCTCTCTCTTGCTCCCTCTTCTCTATTTCATTGTTCCAGTTTTCAAATACATCCTTCTTTTGAGAAAGTGCATTTTCCAGCGCCTTCCTTGCTTCCTCTAATAATAAAAAACAAAAATATCAAAAGACCTAATATTTTAATTTGATATCAACACTAAATGGTACAGGTTGGCAGTGACTGAAGTAAATAGACGGAAAGGGGTGCTATAAATTGAAAAGTTCAGTTTTGTACTTAAATTTTTAATTTTTACAAAAAAAATACTATTAGTCCCCTAGTAAAATGATATACAGAACACTTTTTTATCCAACCCCCCTATCTCAATTTTCTGGTTCCGCATCTACAAGCCGGTCCCAAAATTAAATATGCATACAAGAAACAACAAATCCAAACCAAAAAACAACCAGTTTTTAGTTTAATCCGACTTCCTGTTTTGGCCCTAAAATTATATTGTCCCAATTTGGTCCCGGAGATTCCAATCCATACCACATTGAGTTATTTTATTATTGAGTGAGGCTACAATACTATGCATAGCTCGTATTAGTCCGTACTATAAATTAATATCTTCATTTTCAAAGTTCAACACATCGATCTCAACCGTTCACATAATCTCCACATGAAATTACTAGAGATCAAACGTAACATTTTTTAGAATTATTTTACTATTTTTCTAGATAGGTAGAAAAATCACTTAATCTAAAGTTTCTAGTAGTATTTTCTAAGTAAAAAATCCTAAAAAAGTAAAATTTAATATGCAAGTACATTTTTATATGAAATGAAAATATTGATTCGTATTACGGACCAATCTGCGCTATACATAGTACAATAGCCTCACAGGCCCTTTCTATAATTTAATCATGTATTGTGCAGACACGCCCCATTTTTTTTTGTAGATTTCTTCTATCATTTAGGAAACAAGTACAGGCAAACAAGTGCTACATGCAAAAGATTAAAGAGAACATGGAGCAAAATTCTCCCTTCACAATTCCTCTCCATCTAATAACTTCTGAAAAGAAGACTACAGGCACGAAAATCGAAATCGAGGAAGATATACCTTCTTGCGCCTATCGGAGAAGAAACAAGAGAGCCGCGAACCAGTTCGAAGGCTACATTTCTCCTGGAAGAACACCAATCTAGGGTTAGGGTTTCGAAGTAGGGGCTCAGACAAGAATCTTGTCGTACGGGTTGTACACGTGGCTGAGCTCAGTAGATGCGCCATGGCCATTTTTTAGCTTAGAGCTTAGACTGAGCTCTGACTCTTAAGCCTAGAATTCCTACACCTAAGGTAACAAAATATTTCTGTTTAGATCCTGACTGTCCGATCAGAATCTGCACGAATATTAAAGGACCCGATTCTAATCGACGGTCAGATTTGAAAGGAAATATTCTCTTACCTCAGATGATATAGACTCAAACTATGGGCCTATGGGCCAATACAAAGCAAAAGTCTTCATTTTTCGTATGAGCCCCTTCAAAAACCTGGCTTTTAGAAAAGATCCTCTAAAAATAGGCCTCGTTTTTTAAGTTCAAATAGTTAATCTGAATCGTTTAACATGATTTTCATGTGAAAATATACTTGCAGACTGAATTTCATATTTTTTAGAATTCTTTCACTATTTTTTTAGATAGATAAAAAATCACTACTTTTGAATGGTCTATAATTTTTTATATCAAGTGATTTTCTACCTATTTAAAAAAATTGTAAAAATTGTAAAATTTGATCTACAAGTACATTTTCAAATGGAAATTATATTAAACAGTTTAGATTTACTGTTTAAATTTTGAAGTAGAGATATTAATCCTATTTTCAAGCAAATGCAATCTATCCAGAAAAGTTCTCCGACCTCATAGTTGTTAAAAGATTTTGGTGAGGATGGAGAGAAACCACAATTAGATTCATTGCTTTAGATGTTGATGCAACTATAATATTGTATTTAATTGGCCCTGTCAAATTGGGTTGGCCTATTATTGTGCCATCTAATTTCTTCTTTTAAAAAAATTAAAAATAAATAATAAATAAAAAAACTGGCCTTTTTGTTTTATAATAACCATTTAAATCTCTCTGGTGGGTTTTAGAGGGATGGTGGGGGGAAGATTTGGGGTTTAAATTGATTCTCTCCATTTCCTTCATAATAATCTCCATATGATAATGGGAAAGATCAGAATTGTTAAATTTTTAACCAAAATATGGAGTTTAAATTTGATATATTCTAGACACAATTATAAAAATTTGGTTAACCAAAATTAATCATTTTTTTGTTTACATTTGCAATAATAATGAACAATTACATTTCACCATGTTGTGAACTGGAAAAGATTAGAATTGTTATTTACTAGAGTCAATTACTAGATTCAAACCATTATTTCGGTACCCGAATTCAACTTTTTTGGTACCCGATTGAAATCACTTGATCAATTTCAAATCATCATTTAAAACAAAACTTAAATTTAAATGTGACGCACCATCTAGAGTTTCCAAACATTTCTCAAATACAATCTATACGAGAATTTATGGGTTCGTTTTAATGTATGACTTTGAAAATTTACCATTAGAAAAAATAACCTCATCATTTATAATTTTCATTTCAATACTAATATATAAAGAAAGAAATCGGTTTCTCTAGGATGCGCTCTCCCTCTCTCTGTGATTTTCTAAAATTTCACTAAAATTCCGAAAAAGACCCAACGTCCCAAAAAATAAAAATTTGTAAAGTCCTTAGAATAGACATTTAATCCATATCATTTGATAATTATTTATTTTGACACTTTTTGATGATTTTTTTAAATAAAGTTCAAACTTAAAATCCAACAATATGGACAAGATTTGTATAATCCATATGATGATACATCAAGTGAATATAAATTTCTACAGTTTAAAAATTAACGACGCATTATCAAACAATATTTAATGATATGTAACATGAAAATTTATTGTCAAAATTTTCAAAAGAAACCATTATCAGATGATTCACCATCTTAAGATATATTATCCTATGGCTCATAATAGGTCGGTTAATGATGGCATGTCACCAACAGTTTACAGTAATTTACAAAAGAACCTTCCAAAACCACTAAATATGTCATCTTTTGCAAAAAGCTTACATAATAAGATTTGAATTAATTAAACACTGGCCCTCCATCCCAGTTTACACACTACACGGTTAATTAACTATTATCATAAAATTAGTAATAAATTAAATAAAGAACAAGATAAAAATATCAAAAATATTCAGAGTTAACTTAAGAAATAAGTAAAAATGATATTTGACAGAAATAGAAGCGGTTCAACCTTCCTTAATAAACATAAACATTTCTATATTCAGAGTTAGGCTCCATTATATAAACAACCTATACGCTCCTCTCTCTCTCTCTCTCTCTCTGAAGCCATTTTCACAAATCATGGCGCCTCCCCCTTCTACCAAATGGCAAACAGACCTTCCTGACCACCTACTTCACCAAATGATCTTGCCACGTGTCCCTTTCAAATGCCTGTTGAGATACAAATGTGTATCTAAGGAAATATATTCTCTCATTAGCACGGATGCCGTATTTGCTGCCAATCAATCCCGCTCAGCCAACACTTCATCAAGTGGATTTGTTTACATGACGTGTAGCGGGTTATCGTTCTTCCCCGACCCGGAACTTATAGGTGTCCCCGACCCGTCCCTCAATTTCCTCAATCTTACCTCTCCTAAGGTCGACCTAGTCTCCTCCACAAATGGCCTGCTTCTCCTCTATGGTGAATTTAATGGCATGAAATCCCACTGCGTGTGTAATCCTGCTACCAAAGAGATGGCAGTCGTACCAAATAATGTAAATGTTGTTGGGGAGGAATATTACCACACTGAAATGGGTTTTGTGTATGATCCCTGTGAGTTGCCTCATCGGTACACCATTGTTGACCCTCTTCTGATGTACCGCTCTCTCAACAATGGAGAGTTTTCTAATGCTCTCCACTACCAGTTTAACATCTTTCATTCAGACACTGGCAAATGGACCCGTTCGAGCCAGAGAGTATATCTAGACATATATCCCACACTAAGTAAAGCAGTTTGCGCGAAGGGGGTGTTATATTGGTGTTGTGGACAAGAGTACCTTCTGTGGTATGATACAAAGAGGGATTTAGCAGGATCTTTAGTGTGGCCTGAAATGAAGTCGTCGAGAGATGAAATGTTTCATGTAGGAGTCAATGCCGGTGAAATCACGTGTTGTCATACTTGGATTCACGGGATCGAGATGTGGACCTTGACTGGAGGGTCCCGCTGGGATAGGATCCATGCGACGAGTTGGGACGGCTTGTTGGATAAGTATGACTTTGGTATTGACTTGAACTTGGCTCGTTGTAGGCAGTATAAAAAGTTTGTCAAACGATATTTCATATCACCAATAGGGTATGATGGGCAGTTTCTTTACATAGCAGCATGTCAGAAGGATCGATATAACAAATTGAGCTGGTTGTTTAGTTGGGAAACTGAACCAAATGAATTTCAAGAGAAAGGCCTGTTCAATATTGAATGGGACTTCTTAGGAGGATGTTTCAATAGTTTCTTCACGTATGCTAACAGCATGGCTAAAGTGCCGCAAATTTGTGTTCCTGTTAGCAATTAATTAGAATATAAAGATGGGTTAGTTTGTGGCTGTGTTGTAATTTGGTTGAAAAGTTGAGAATATTTGTGACATCTTTTGATGTGTTTTTTGTGTGTTAGATTGCAATGACAGTCAGGAGATTGGTGTGATTGCGGAATAATGATCCATTTTTTCCCCTGAAAAAGGATTAGTTTGATATATCCTAGACACAATTATAAACTTTTGTCTCTTGTTTGTAACAAAATGAAATTATCAGCCTCTTTAGACGTGTGCTTTGATGGTATCTCTTTTTTCTTTTCTTTTCTTTCTCCTTGTATTTTTGTACAATACCAGTGCCTTGTACTAACTGGTTCCATGGCTTTGTTTTACCAAGAAATTGTTGCACCTCGACATATTATGAAAATATTAAATTTACCACTAAACCGATGCCAAATATGATGATTATGACTTGTATAGCCTCGGCCCAAAATTTATCCCCACCAAACCAACTGTACCATCCACCCCTTCCAAACCAGCCGCCTTGACCGGTACCACCACCCCCTTCTCTCTCTTGCTCCCTGTTCTCTATTTGCTTGTTCCACTTTTGAAATTCATCCTTCTTTTGAGATAGTGCATTTTCCAGCACCTTCCTTGCCTCCTCCTAAATAGTAAAGAAATGAAAACATATCAAAGGACCTAAATTTTTTAATTTGATATCAACACTATATGGTACAGGCCAATCTCGTACATAAAAGATGCATACAAGAAAACAACAAATCCAAATTAAATGAAGAAGCAGTTTTCAGTTTAAACCCATTTCCTGTTTTGACCCCTATAATTTTGTAGTCCCCATTTTGGTCCTTGGAGATTCCAATCCCTACCACATTGAGTTATTTCATTATCAGAATATCTTAGAAAAGAGTGGTACACAGGCCATTTATGTAATTTATTCGTGAATTATGCAATTTGAACCAACTTTTTGTGGATTTTTTCTATCATTTGTGAAACAAGTACAAGCAAACAGATGCTATTTGCAAATGTAGGAAACATTTAACAAAATTGACACGCTACATAGGCTTTACAGCTTATCAGATGAGCCATAAAAGATTAAAGATAATATGGAGCAAATTTCTCCACCTTCACAATTCCTCTCCATTATTAAACAGTAGACATGCAAATTTATCTTCTGAAAATAATAATACATGCACAACAATCGAGGAAGTGATACCTTCTTGCGACTATCGGAGAAGAAACAAGAGGCTCGACCAGTTCAAAGGCTACACCTCTCCTGGAAGAACACCGATCTAGAATTAGGGTTTCGGAGTAAGAGCTCAGACAAGAAACTTGACTTTAGATCCGGACCGTGCGATCTGTTTTGCACGAATAATAAAGGGCCAGATTGGCCCGAATTCTGATCGTATATGTCAAAAATATATGTCAAAAATATTCTGTTACCTCAGAGAGGTTATCGAAGAAGAACAAGCAATGAATTGAATATTACCTCGCCCTTGGCTAATAGTAGATACTATCATATATGTCAAAAATATTTAGTCAGAACTTATTTTCCAAGGAAAAAGTTGGATCTCTGTATGTATACATGTCTTTGATGTTTTATTGATATTGTACAAAATAACAACAGATGAATAAATGAAAGAGGAATGAAACTGATAAATTCAAGTGAAATACCAAAAATTATGAGAATTCCAGAGGAGTAAACAAGCAAAGAAAAAAAAAATCTAACTCAATTTGGGACCAAAGTTGTAAGTTCAGCTAATTTGCACACAAATTAATGACCAGACTTGTAACGGTACCTACATATCAGCTGTACAGGCATAATCAAGTTCACATTTATTCCAATAAAACCATGAATAACCAATTTAATGAAGTAAAATGTCATTGCAAACCCTTAACAGCTGACATTTTAGACATCTGTTTTCATGGTATCTTTTATTTTTATTCTCTCTTTTGTATTTTTATACAATACCAGTGCCTTGTATTAACTGCTTCCATACCTTTCTTTTACCGAGAAATTGTTGCAACCTCGACATATTACGAAAAAGATACCAACTGAAATATTAAATCACCGCTAAACCGATGCCAAATATGACGATTATGACTTGGATAGCCTCCTGCCAAAATTTATCCCCACCAAACCAACTGTACCATCCACCCCTTCCAAACCAGCCGCCTTGACCGGTACCACCTCCCCCTTCTCTCTCTTCCTCCCTCTTCTCTATTTGCTCGTTCCACTTTTCAAATTTGTCCTTCTTTTGAGAAAGTGCATTTTCCAGCTCCTTCCTTGCTTCCTCCTAATAATAAAAAATTGAAAACATATCAAAAGACTTAAATTTTTTAATTTGGTAACAACACTAAATGGTACAGGCCAATCCCAAACACTAAAGATGAATACAAGAAAACAACAAATTCAAATAAAAAGATCAACCAATTTTTACTTTAAACCGATTTTCTGTTTGGCCCCTATGATTATCTATATCCCCATTTTGGTCCCTGGAGATTCCAATACATACCGCATTGAGTAATTTTATCATTAGATATATTAGATGAGCAAACCACGTCAAAATTAAGGGACAAAAACTGAAAAGAGTGGTACTATACAGGCCATTTCCCAAATCGATGGTATGGGTGAAATTTTGTTATTCTTTTATGCTACCGATAAAAATATCGGGGCCATTTCTGTAATTTATTCATGAATTATGCAACATGCCCCCATTTTTTGTGGATTTCTTCTATGATTTGAGAATCAAGTACAATTAAAGAGATGCTACTTGCAAGATTAAAGAGAATATGGAGCAAATTTCTTCACCTTCACAATTCCTCTCCATTATTAAACAGTAGACATGCAAATTTCACTTCTGAAAAGAATACTACATGCACGAAAATAAAAAATCGAGGAAGATATACCTTCTTGCGCCTATCAGAGAAGAAACAAGAGACGCGACCAGTTCGAAGGCTACATTTCTACTAGAAGAACACCCATCTAGGGTTAGGGTTTCGAAGTAGGGCTCAGACAAGAATCTTGTCGTACGGGTTGTACACGTGGCTGAGCTCAGTAGATGCGCCATGGCCGTTTTTTTGGAGCTTTTAGAGCTTAGACTGAGCTCTGACTCTGAGCCTGGAATTCCTATCACCTAAGGTAACAAAATATTTCTGTTTAGATCAGGACCGTCATTTCAGAATCCGCACGAATATTAAAGGTACCCGTCCATTATATCTTGCATCGGATTGGCCTGATTCTAATCGGACGTTCCATATCTAAACAGAAATATTCTCTTACCTCAGATGATATAGACTCGAACAATGGGCCTATGGGCTTAATATAGCCCAATGCTTATTCCTGTTGAATTATGGGCCGATTACATATACTCTTTCTTGAGATCCTCTGATGAAAATACAATAGGTTCACCTATGTAATAATGTAACTGCGATGTAGCTTTAAGTTTTGATAGGAGATAATTCTCGTGGGACCCAGAGAGCATGTACTCGCAAGTCGCAACACTCTTTGACATAATTTAAAGAGCCTAAAAAATTTCTCGATTAATCTTTTGAACCTAATTGCCTGATTGCCCCTCTAAATTCTCTTTAAGGTTTTACTTGAACAGTATGGTATTATTGGGATGTTTTTTGTGCATCATGAAAAACTGACTTGAGTATGAATGTGCTCTGGGAACTAAAAAATAAAGAGCTTTTTATTTGTGGGAAATTTGCAGAGATTGAAGGAGTTGAGTGCAAAACAGAGGGGCTGTTCTGGATTTCAATATTCTTTTGCTGTTGACAATTACAAAAAAAGGTAACAGCAACTGTTCAAATTTTCATTTCATTGCATATTCTCTGTAGTCAAACTAATTTATTGTTCACTATTTCCATATCTTACTATCTATATAACTAAAGGGCAAATGTTTCATGCTTTTTAGAAGTTTGTAAAAACTAACATATGCCGAAAGTCAATGGTAATAATTGGTAAGATGGCTCTACCAGAAAAATACCAATGTACTATGTACATTGCATATTGATCCGTACTACAAATTAATATTTCGTTTGTAAAGTTCAAATAGTCAATCTGAACCGTCCAACATGATTTTCATATGATAATATACTTGTTGACTCAATTTCACATTTTTACATTTTTTTTACTACGTTGAATGATCTAGAATTTATATCAAGTGATTTTTTACCTATCTAAAAAAATTGTAAAATTGTAAAATTTTGATGTACAAGTATATTTTCATATGGAGATTATGTTGAACGGTTCAGATTATGTTGAACGGTCTAGAATTAATCATGTTTTCAAGCAAATGCAATCCATCCAGAAAAGTTTGAAATAGAGATATAAAATAAACTGGCCTTTTTGTTTTATAATTACCCTTTAAATCTCTCTGGTGGGTTTTAGAAGGATGGTGGGGGAAGATTTCGGGTTTAAATCGATTCTCTCCATTTCCTTCATAACCTTTATTCCTCATTTCTATATTTACAGCTTCCAGATACTTTTAAACCCTAGCCATGCTATCATTGCTAATTTCTTCAATGTTTGTATGATAAATAAGCACCTTATTAAATAACTGAATATTTACATATTCATAGTGCGCGCTGTGAGGCGACTTGGATTCCCTAGCCATGCAGCTCGATGTTGGCATTCTTGTAACGGGTCATACTCATCAGTTGAAGGCGTACAAGCATGAGGGTGCCCATAGCAGCATTACATACCATGTAAACCCTAGTTTTTTACTAATGGACATAGACAACCTTGAGTTGATTGATGGAGAGATCAAAATTGACAAAATTTATTTCAAGAAGACGGCAATTGTTCCTTCGTGAGACTAGCATTTTTTTTTCTTATCTTGTTCTGCAAAAAGAATTTGTATTTTTGTTAGCAACTGATTAGACTATAAAGATGGTTAGTTTGTGGCTGTGTTATAATTTGGTTGAAAAGTTGAGAATATTTGTGCCATCTTTTGATTTATCTGTTTTCTTTATGTGTTAGATTGCAATGACAGTCAGTAAAATTGGTGTGATTGCGGAATAATAATTAATTTTTACCTCTTAAAATGGATTAGTTTGATATATTCTAGGCACAATTATATTCTTAACCAAAATTAATCATTTTTTTTTTACATTTTCAATAATAATGAACAATTACATTTCACCAGGTTGTGAACTGGAAAAGATCAGAATTGTTAAAGTGAGTTGAAAAAAGATTGTTAATTTAAATGTGAGGTGCCATCTAGAGTTTCCAAACACTTTTCAAATACACCCTGTACGAGAATTTATGGGTCCGTTTTAATTTATGACTTTGAGAATTTGTCATTAGGAAAAATAACCTCATCGTTTATAATTTTCATTTCAATACTAATATATAAAGAAAGAAATCGGTTTCTCTAGAATGCGGTCTCTCCCTCTCTCCGTGATTTTCTGAAATTTCACTAAAATTCTGAAAAAGTCCCAACGTCCCAAAAAATAAAAAATTGTGAAGTTCTTAGAATAGACATTTAATCCATATCATTTGATAATTATTTATTTTGACACTTTTTGATGATTTTTTAAAATAAAGTTCAAACTGAAAATCTAACATTATGAACATAATTTGTATAATCGATCCATATGATGAGATTTAATGTATATTTCACCAATACATCAAGCGAATTTAAATTTCTACGATTAACAAACTAACGATACTTGACGAAACATCAAACCATATTTAATGGTATGTAACATGAAAATTATATTGTCAAAATTTTCAAAAGAACAATTATCAAATGATTCAAACTCAATCCAATCCAGTGCCTCTGGTGATATGCATTCAACTTATGGGCCTATGGACAGTCCAGATTAATCTCAGTTGGACCAAACTCAATCCAATCCAGTGCCTGAGGAAACTATAGGGGTCCGTTTTTAGATTCGTGCCAGGTTAAACAACGATTCAGATTTAATAATTGCACCTCAGGTACCTGGGAGGATCTGAATTCAATTCGGTCATAGGCAGGGTTCTAAATAGCTAGCTATAGCGGTTTTTGATCTAAAAAGCTAAGCTACGGGGTAAAACTTCGCTAATCGAGCTACGGCCGCTATAGCGGTCCGCTATAGCGTGTAGCGCGTAGCGGAATAGCGGTCCGCTATGCTACATGGGCTTATTATTATTTATTTGTTTTGCAATTTAAATGGGCTTTAAGGTCCAAAACGAAATTAAATTAGATGGGTCTATAATATCAATAAACTTGAACAATGTGCGTTGGTCTATAATATCGATAGTTTATGAATTAGGGATATTTTGAATGACAATTTGAACTTTGTATTGGTTCAATGTGAATATTATAACTTCTTAATCAATTTGGTGTTTTTGTTACTTATGAGACTTTAGATATGTTTATTATTAGTAGAAATATAAAATAAAATTTTTAAAAATAAAAGAAAAGCTATGTAGGATAGCTTTCGCTATAGCTACGCTATTTGCGATAGCCTTTTTTATTGTCTCCCCGCTATGCCGCTATAATCGCTATTTAAAACCTTGATCCTAAGTGATGCACAGACTTTAATATTCTTGCCAGTGCAGATCGAACGGTCTAGATCTAAAATCAAATTTTGAGTTACTTTAGTTTGTAATCGAATTTGATTTATTCCAATCGGACCCCAGAACAGCACAAACCCATAACCCATAACCCATTTGCTCTTTCCCCTTTCGCTCTCTCTCGCCGCGTAGCCCCCTCTCCTCTCTCGCGCGCAAACCCTCCGCCGGCTCTCTCCTCACCGGTGTTTCTCTCTTAGCGCGCCCGCGCCCTCTGACAGATACTCTCTCTCGCGCCAGATCTCCATCGCACCCTGTCGCAGCTTCTCCGAATTACAAGCATGTCGAGGTCGATACTATGGCGCATGGCACCATTCATTACTGGAAGAGTACAGAGGAATCAACGGCTCCTGAGCTCCGTCGTGGCGCAATCCTCATCGTCGCCTGAGTCTACAGAGCCTGTTCACATGACCGACAACTGCATCCGTGTATGTACGCCTCTCTCTCTCTCTGTCACTCATTTATCATGGAATGATCAATTGATTCTGTTAATTGAATGAACTGTAGCGAACTATAACAAGTAGTTATCTCAGTTTGTTGGTCTTCCTAGACGAATTGTTCATTTGGTACATGTAAATATCCAAAGTTGATATCTTCTTCCCAGAATTTCTCGATTTAGAGTTGACTGAACAAAACTTCTAGTGACATATCTGGTGGTTCGGTCATCCGAATTGATCCATACCCGAACTGATTCGAATTCCAAGCTGACCCATACCTGGTTATACCTAAAATCCCAATCTAACTCACTCGACACAACACCTTAATACTGTCAGTTTGACTTATAATATGGATTGAATGGAAAATAATCAATATTGTATCATCATGGTAATAATAGGAAACAACCCAAGTCTTGAACCTGATTGACCCCATACCCGAAACCCGAATGACCCGATACCAGGGGCAGCATGAACCCATAATAACCCAATAAGCATGATAACCAAACCCAAATGACCGGAACCTTAAACAATTTTATTCAACCAAGTCACCTAAGACTAGAGAATGGCCAAATCCAAGATAACCCAACTCGGTTCGACTTGCCTGATTGCCCCTCTAAATTCCATTTATGGTGAACACTGAACAGTATGGTATTATTGGGATGTTTTTGTGCATCATGAAAAAAACTGACTCGAGTATTGAATGTGAACAGTCTCTGTAGGTTGATCACATTTTTAAGAAAAAAAAGAATAGCAGAAAAATTTAAATAAGTTTATTTATTTATTGGATAAAGATCTCTTTCTTCTCTTCGGGACCGAGCATCAATTTCAACGACTCGATAGATGGCTCATTGGGATAGATATAATAAAAAGAAAACCTCCCTAGAAATGTATATATAATTTTCACTTCCTACGGCTCGAGAAAAATGATTCAAATTTATGTATAGAATGGAAAATGGGCTCAAAATATCTTGAATTAGACTATGATTCAAATAGAGTTCCTTTTCATTTTCGTTGTAGAAAAAGTACTCTGGAAACTGAAAAAAATAAAAGTTTGTTTTTTTTTTGTGTGAAATTTGCAGAGATTGAAGGAGTTGAGTGCAAAACAGGCATCATCAGAAGGAAAGATGCTTAGGCTAAGTGTCGAAGCGGGGGGTTGTTCTGGATTTCAATATTCTTTTGCTCTTGACAACAACAAAAATACAGATGACAAGTATGGCAATTGTTCAAATTTTCATTTCATTGCATATACTCTGTAGTTAAACTATATTTGTTGTTCATTATTTCCGTAACTTACAATCTATATTCATGCTTTTCAGAAGTTTTTAAAAACTAATTCACTGTGTCGAACATCAATGGTAAAAATCAGTATGATGGGTCTACCAGAAATACCAATTTCACTGTGTTTGTGGATTCATTTGGGGCTTTGATATTTCTAAGTATTATTATTATTATTATTAGCTGCTATACTGGTACAGTACTTTAATTATTTTCCTGTAATAATTGTTTCCCAGGGTATTTGAGAAAGATGGAGTAAAGTTGGTGATAGATAGTGTATCCTATGACTTTGTGAAAGGCGCAACTGTTGACTATGCAGAGGAGCTTATTCGTTCTGCATTTCTGGTTTCCAATTCTACCCCTGCTCATTTATTTTTGTGTTAATTTTATGTTGGCTTTCAAAACATCAAACTATCAGAACAACAAAAGGCTTAAAAAAATGGTTCTCATCCTATGATTTCTTGAAGAAAAATTACAATCATATGCGTGTAGTAAAAAATATTTGAAAATTATGCCTCTTCCTAATTTTTTGCCCCAGTTTGTGCCATTTCCTACATAGTTTGTGTGTCTCTTGGCATAAGAAATACTTTGGATTCATTTGATGAAATTTTGGAGAAGTGTCGGGTGTTTATGATATATTTTTGAGGTTTTATGGGCACAAATGATATTGTTCCCTATTTGTCTATTATTACAAGGTATTTTGCTTGTTTGATATACCAAAAGGTGCTATTTCTAAAGTAACATATCGTTAATTAGGTTGTAGTAGTGTTAAAACTCATTTATATATTAATTTGAACACATTATTAAATTGAACTTTTGACGGAACTATTTGCACAGGTGGTAGAGAATCCAAGTGCAGTTGGAGGTTGTAGTTGCAAAAGCTCATTTATGGTCAAGTAGTGTATATTTGGACATTAGTTTGTATTGTGTTAGTAATTATTTTGACCTTATTTTTGTTATGACATGTATATTTTTGGATACTGTGTTTTTTTTTTAAGGTCAGTGAGCATAGCTCAACCGACGATTTCATTAATAATTCAAAGGTTATTTACAAAGTTTTTGGATACTGTGTTGAAATATTGGCCTGAGAATGTAATAATATATCGGGTATTGTTTTGTAGTATGTATTTTTAGGTGAGGATAATTTTAATTTCATTATGAGATGCTGAATAAGAACTTTATGTGTACTGCAAGACTTTATTATTTTTATTTGAACTTCTCTTACTGTAGAAGTTATTAATGCAAGGAGTTCTTTAAGTATAAATGCTGGTACCGGTGCAACCAGGTACCAGTAAATCCAAGGGATTTCTAATGGAATTTCCTTCACAGTTACTGGTATCACTAATCCATGGGCTCTGTCAATCTCTAACTAAGAGTTGAAAAATATATAATATTTTACCAATAATTCTTGTAGTTCTCGATTTTAAAATGATCTACCTTCTTTCATGAAGAATTAGCATGAAGTTATTTGATTTTGACATGTATACATTTATCTGTGCTTGCATTGCTTCTCCAGAACCTCTGTCATTTTGATAATTGTTATCTCCAGGTTTTGTATGTTAGATATCATAGGTTTATAACCCTCTGGCATTATTATGATGATGTCAATTGGAGAAGAATTTATTTGATATTTACTTGTTGTAATTTGGTCAGTGAAAATTGAGATAACAAAACTTTAGCTCCAGCAAGTACATTTCTCTGCTTTAGGACAGTCCCAGAATCGTATACTTTTTGTTTTGCTGGTGTTAGGGTTTATAGTAGAAAGGCGGTAATATCGACCTGACATCAATTCTGTTTAATTTATTTACATCATTTTGGTACAAATGTGTTGCTTTGAGGGATTTATGGCTTCTTTTTTTAGAAGTAAATTTACAGGTGAAGAGCTAATAGAATAATATACTCGCTATTAGGGCTGCACAAAAAATTCGTAGTTCGTAATTTGATTCGAGTTTGATTCGAAAAAGTTCGTAAAAAATTGATTCGAAATTGAGTTCGTTCGAAATTAATTCAAACCAAACTCAAACTGGACCTAGTTCGTTCGAAATAGGTTCATAAACCAAACTTAGTTCGAAATTAACTCAAACGTGAACCGTTAATTTTCGCTGATAATGAACTTTAATATTTTATTTAGGATAATATTTGGGTTTGTAATAATTCTAAGACTTTGGTGATTGTTCTGTATTTCTCTTGATATTTAAATTGTACTTTGAATACTTTGGATATTTGAAAAACTTTGGTGATGTTGCTCTTGTTAGCTATTTGAAAAACTTTGGATTATGTAATTGTACTGAACTTTAATTGATTGTACTAAACTTTGGTGTTTGATAAAAATTTTGGTATTTGTAATGAACTTTGTTATAAACTTTAGTGTACTGTGTAATTAGAATTCAGAATGTCTAAGTTTTCATTGAAGTGCTATAATTTCGAACTATGGCCCAGCCATAAGTCATAACTCGCAAGTCGTAACAAAGTTCGTAAAAGTTCGAAATTGAGTTCGTTCGAAGTTGAGTTTGTTCGAAATTAATTCAAACCAAACTTAGTTCGAAATTAATTCAAATCAAACTCAAACTGGAGATAAGTTCAATTTGGTTCGGTTCGTTTGCAGCCCTACTCGCTACAATCAATTTCATGTTTCTTGTAATTTGTTGCATGATTAATTAATCTCCAGACACAAGAAAAAATATTATTGACCAGAATTTTGTTGTGAATTATGACATCCAAGTTGGTTATGGTAAATACAAAATTGTTATTCACGATCAGTATATTTTTTTCACTGTGGTACCAGCACTTGACAAAAAGTTAAAACAGAAGTAAGCATCAAAATTTAAGAGCACCAAACCAACAAGGAGAAACATTTTTTTGTCACTAAATTGTAGGAGAAATAAAAAATAAAAAAAACAATTTCTGAAACAGGGTAGTGAGTTTTCACTGGTTTAAAAGGAAAACAAAAGTATCAAAATTGTAGAGTACAAGTCATAAATGGCTCTACCAAGTGTCTGTTTGCCTAGTGCTTATTATGTAACAAAAGAAATGAACCCAGAAAAAGAGGAGGATTTGCAATCTCAATCTCCCAAAATAATCGTTATCAAATGTTGAAAGTAAATCACTCTGACGGCCTCTGACCCAGCACTGAAATATCCTCGTACCGTTTCTGCAATTTAGAGAAAAAAACATCAAGTATGACCGAAACACAAAATTAAAATAAAAGACAATTAAATATAGATTATAAAAAAGTTGCAGTCTTGCAGGTACGTCTCCTCTTTAAATTTAGGGGAATTTCAAATATATGATTACACAAGCATATACCTAGATCATGCCCCTCAGAAACTGACCAATTAGAAGACTGATATTTTTTTTAATACATGCTACATATTTTTTATTTTTCTTAATAAAGGGTAAAGTGGGTACTTGATAAATTTAAAATGAGTTTTAATAGAAAAGACAATAAAACGAGCAAATTTGTGAGTTTTTGAAATTTTGAATGGTAAATATGATATTATGAATCTTAGAGAGGGAAATACATAATTTTGAAGTTTTTGAGGGGTATACAGGAAATTCTTACTTTAAATTTAAAACTTTGGATTTTCTTTTCAGACCAAGAAACCAATTTCTCATGGGCCTATAAATCAAATTAAGTGTACTATTGAATATTCCAATCAAAGTTATAGAACACTATATATCTCAAATTAAGGACAGCCTAACCGGTCCTATATATACCTCAAATTTCAACAGTATAGAAGTGAGATGCTTTATCATAGTTATAGAACACTACCACACAAATTATCCTCTTTTTCCTAACTATTTTGTTATCAAGGAAGAATGCTCAAAATTACAATCGCATTTAACTTTGCGATTTGCAAACCAATGAGAGTACTAATTATTCTAAACTAAATGGTATAAAAGCAATTTAACAGAATATCGCTTCTGCCTACTATCTACATAACAGACACTTATTATTTAACAAATGGAGTACTTGCATTCTGTTACTAACTTTGTACAAAAGAAATATCATATGCCTAGCTCAATACAGCATGATCAATCAAAACACTAAACGAAACTAAATCTAAACTGTCAATTTCTCTATTTTTGACAAAGAATAGTTTTCAGTGTATTTCTCTCCAATTATCCTTATAACAAGCTTTCCTAAAAACATGCATTTTGTCAATTTTAATTGGTTCTATAGGAAATGCTGCCTCCTTATCAACTGCACATAAACATATGACATATCACGAACCTATCCCTAATTTCTCCATCTTTAATTTATTGAGTGCTTTACAAAAAATTACCCAAATTCAATAAATCCAACAACTAATTACTTAAAAAATGAAATGGTAAATAAGCAGTATAGATAAAAAATTACCCCAACATTATTGGCCTCCCACAGCTTGTGCACTCCATAATCAACCACCTACAATCATAGTTAAAAAAATGAACTAAATAACAAAGAAAAAAATAGATAAAAAAAGGACAAAATAGAAGCTCAAAGAAATCAGAGACGATCTCAAGCAACAAATCAATATCACATACGACAAAATCATCAGATGAAATGCATCTCGTAGTGTATCCGATCTATCATCATACTAAGTTTAGATCGGCGGATCGAAGAAGAAACCCTAAGAAAGGAGACCGAGAGAAAACAAGCATACCCGCTCACCAGCGAAGGCACCAGCGATGACGAAGGTGACGTAGACTGAGTTGCGTCGCATCACGACGCGATATAGCGCATCCAGTAGCCCCATCTCTCTCCCTTTCTCTGAAATCGACCTCTTTCGCTTTCTCTTCAATTTTTGAGCGAGGGATTGGAACACAGGAGAAAGCAGTCAAAGCACTAAAAAAAGGGAGGAGAAATATATTGCACCGGGTTTATTTCTGGAGCACTCAAGATATGCAATAACAAGGTGGGTCCCACTGAAGAGCCACGGTTTATCGAAATAACACGTTCATGCGAAAATATAGAGAAAACTTTGACCTTTTCAATTTTATGAGCGAGGGATTGGAACTTGGAAGATACGCACTGAGCCACTGACTCGGTGGGTCCCACTGAAGGATCACAGTGTATAGAAAGACCACGTCCATGTGAATGTATATCTCGTGACATTGGGCTTTCCTGGCCCGTTAATTCCTACCTTTATTTTTGATTGGGCTAAGCTTATCGGTGGATGTCAAAACCTTTTCAACTTTTTTTTTCTTCTAAAGAAAAATCACAGACAGAAACACACAGGTTGAAATTCAAATACAATTTTGTTTTTTTGTAGCTATTTCTCAATACAATTAAGAAGAAAAAGCAGAGGAATGGATCTGATTTTTTTATGCGAGTATATTTTCCGAAATTAATAAATATACATTTCCCCAAAAGTAGTAAAGGAATTTGGTGCCATGTCATCTTCATCATCAGGAAATTTACAACCAAATTGTGCTCACAGCAAGAAAATGGCACTGAATTAACAAAATCGAATTACTAGCGACACATCGATGATCAAAACAAGGGAGCGAAGGAGATCCGATTTCCGGTTTAGACTGTTCGATCCACATTGTGATTCGAGCGTACAATTAAAAATTATAAACTATTAAAACGAACGCACGGATATCGATCTGGATCATTCTCGATGATCAAAACAAGGGAACGAAGGTGATCCGATGTCCGGTTTATGGCGTTCGATCCGCATCATTATTCATGCATGCACGGTTAAACCAAACGCACGAATTCTCAATGCAGATCGAATGATCCAGACCGGACATCGGACCGAATTTGATCCAATATCCATCGGACCCCCTTCGCTCGCCCAAAACAACACATATTCAACAATGAATCAAATTCCATCCTTCAAAATCATTCACTAATATAATTAATTAACTAATTAGTTACATATATATATACAACCATTACATTAACATGATCTACTCTGAAACCGGAGCAGCGTTGTACTTTTCCGTGCCTCCTCGGCCAATGCCGCTTGAGCCAACGCCAGACCAGGCGGCACATAAGCAACAGTAAAAGTATTACAGTTGGACCAATCCTGGAGACTGCTCTCATGGTCCCACGTGTCAGGTATACAAACCTTGCCACCAATCTCTAACCTCAGCCTCCTCAGCCTCTCTCTTCTCCCTTCTTTCTCCATGTGCTTCTCTGTGTTTTGAGCAGTAGAACTGTTCTTCTTCTCCTCCATTAGCATGAAACAATGTATACATTGTGGTGAGTTCTGTGGAATTTAGAGAGGAGGTTTTGAGAGATGAGTGGGGGAGAGAACAGCACGTAAGAGAGATCTTTTGTATGGTGTTGTGAGAGACACGTGGCACGTTTTGGTTGGTGGGTTATTTTTTTGTGAAAAAAGAAAAGATACTTTAATTTAAAATATGTGGTTGGAGATTTAAATAGTCAGTTCATGGTTGATTTATTTTGACCACAAGGCCAACAGGATGAAAGCATTTGATTTTTTTTTTTTTTTTTTGGTGAAGTGTGAGAGGAAAGAATTTGATTTTGAAAGAGATTGCTGGGTTGTTCAAACCAGTGGTACAGTATACATGATAACAAACTATCTGGTACAAGTACAATGAATGTTCAAATTTTTCAAGGCCTATTTAATATAAAATTATATAAAGAGGAAATATTTAAAATTTCAAATACCTCGATAGGTTTTCAAGAATCAAGACTGCAATAAGGTATTTTATCAATAGCACACCAGTCAAATTATATATTATAATAAAATATTAGAAAAAAGTACAGAGATTCTCTGTATATATACTAAAGTCTTAAATACCGTTTTGTATATTTAAAATAAACAAACATTCCATGTATTTCCTAAATAATTTGATTTTGTGATAAGTGATAACCTATATTATTAAAATTTTGTTAATTAATTATAAACAACAATTTATAGTAGATTAAAAATAAATAAATAGATAATAAAAATTGGAACCAATTAAAAATACTAATTTAAAGGTAACAACAATCTAAAACAACTGTAATTGAATAACGTCTAAATAGATGAATTAAAAAATTTAAATGATGAGCAACAAATATCAACTATTTAATACAAAATAAGTAAGTATGGAGTTAATAAATAAAAACAAAATAGATAATTATGAATAATAAATTAAGACAAATGTAAATTTTTAAACATGCAAATAAAATTAAGAGTTTAAACAAAACATTTTCAACTTGAATAATGAAACCCTAATTTTAAACCTAATTTGTAATAAATTTGTTGAAATTCAATACAGCTCAATCCTTAATAGAAAGCATAAAATTTTAAAATAATTAGAACTTGAATTTAAAGAAATAAGAATCAACTATTAAACAAAGATAAACTTTATGTTTAACGTTTAAATGAGTGAATAGAATTGGCTGATCAATAAACAATTAAATACAGAAAATCTACGGTCAACTTTTGTAATTTATATCTTGTAATATCTGTCCAATAGCAATATTAAAAAAAAAGTGTGATCTAATTTGCAGGGCTAATAAAAAATTAGATTTATAACCTCCGTCTTTGGTTTGGTACCGGTGCACATCCCGGACAAGTATCCTCTCCATTACTGTAAAAGATTCTCTTCACTTTACGGTCTGAGATTAACTCTCAGCCGCTTTGAGATTCGGGCTGACGGAGGACGCAGTATTATTGGGCTTTGAGATTCATGCCAAGTTAAAAAGAACGGTCCAGATCAAGTAATTGTAAAAGATTCTCTATTACGATACCGGGGAGGATCTGAATTCGCACATCCCAATATGTTTGGCTGTAATTCTCAAGTGGTTTGCTTGGTTGATGATGTGGCAGTTTGCCATTCTAATAATTTATCCATTTTGTCCAGATTAAATTTAGTATAAATTTCACATTTCATATGATCGAGTTTGGTTGCTTGGTTGATACCTTACGTTAATAATTGGTGATTGTTAGTTATTTGTTGATATTTAAAAATGAAAATAACTTAAACAACCAAGAGATCCAACGCATCGACATTTGTTTATTAATAGTTGATAATTTGACAAGTCTACGTCCATAATTATTATTTATAAAATATTAATTATGTAAAATTATTCGGAAACTGAGTCATATCATTTCTCAATTAAATATATATTATTTAATACATTAGAAGACCAGTGTTGAAGTATCTATTTTTTTCATCTCTTCATGTCATCTATCTTTCTTTATAAAATTAAAAAAGTCAAATAAAAAATAATGGGCCTGTCATAATTTTAAAAGTAAAAAAATCAGTGTTCTAAATAGCGCGCTATGGCGTTTTTGGACCCTAAACGCTAAGCTATGGCATGAAATTACGCTAATTGCGCTACGGCCGCCATAGCGGTAATAGCGGTCCGCTATAGCGCATAGCGTGTAGCGCGCTATGCATATTGGGTTTTTTTAGACAATTTATATGGGCTTAAATAAAGATCCATAAAATTTATTTTGTATAGAAAAAAATAAAAATAAATCTTGAAACAATTTAATTGAATTGAAGTAATGAGTCTACCAATAAGGGAAGCTCATTACTTCAATTACTTCAACTAATCCCCATGTTCTTCGAATGGATCTCTTAGTTGTTGAGAGGGTTGCCCAAAAGCGGTATATAAGGCGTACCCAGTAAAGCTTACAAGTAAACCAGATATAAAGATCGCGACTAAGGTTGCTGTTTCCATTTTTTAATAATTTCCAGAATGGATCTACTAGACGATATAAGATCATTTATTTAGAAATACAACAGAATAGTATACAAAGTCAACAGATCTTAACCAATCATTATTTAATAGAATACGATTTATGGCTACACAAACCGTTGAAGATAGTTCTAGATCTGGATCAAGACGAACTCCTGTCGGGGATTTATTGAAACCCTTAAATTCAGAATATGGTAAAGTAGCTCCGGGCTGGGGTACTACACCACTTATGGGAGTTGCAATGGCTTTATTTGCTGTATTCCTATGTATTCTTTTGGAAATTTATAACTCTTCTGTTTTATTGGATGGGATTACTAGGAATTAGGTTTTATGAGGTTTGATCTTTCCAGTAAAGAAAAAATTACTAATAATGCTAAAATCTTGATTTCTAAAGAAAAGATTTTGGTAGTTCGATCGTGGACTTTTTGTTTCGGTATTTTTGGAAAATGAGTGTGTGACTTGTTATAATTGATCCTATGAATAATAACAGAATGAATGGGTTTTTTATCGATCTCTAACAAGATAATGAATTCTACCTCGTCAGATATTTATTCTAGTATCTGGAGCACGAAATAAATATAATAGACCAAGAAAAGAAAAAATTGAACTATGATTTATACCTATTTTTCAGTCAGACCTCGTAACCGGACTCAAAAAACGGGAATATATTAACTAGAATATATATTTTCAGAATATATATTTTAAGTCAAACGAATTATACTACATTCATATTTTTATTTTGACCGAAGCACAACTCTTTCTGTCAATTTTGTTGAGTCAAGTCATTGGATCTATAAAAAATGATAAATCAAAGGATTCTTACTCAGAGATCCTTTGAGTTTAGCTTGAAAATAAATCATCGTGGTTCTAGTATAAATCTGAGGTTTCGAAGTGATTCATAGGGTCTCAACAAGAAAATTCCTATCAATTTAGTAAAAAGAAGAAGTATAATTTATGCACAGAAAACAATAAATCCAATAAACAATAAAAATTCAAAATAGGAAGGAGAAAATTCAAGAGGCCTGTAACTATCAACATAAAAAAAAAAGAAATGAGCCAACTTGATATTTTTTGGCATTATAATCACAAAGATCAAATTACGGATTTTCTTACTTCATATGTTCATTCAAATCAATCAAGTGGTTAAGAAGTTTTAACCTATAAAATATCCGTTGAAATCAGTATTTTGGTCTTTCAGCTTGAGCCGTATGAAATGAAATTTTCATATACGGTTCTCAGAGGGGGAGTCATCTACCCGAGTTACCTATCTCAATAAAGTATATGATTGGTTTGAGGAACGTCTTGAGATTCAGGCGATTGCAGATGATATAACCAGTAAATATGTGCCTCCTCATGTCAATATATTTTATTGTTTAGGGGGGATCACACTTACTTGTTTTCTAGTACAAGTAGCTACAGGTTTTGCTATGACTTTTTACTATCGTCCTACTGTTACAGAAGCTTTCTCTTCTGTTCAATATATAATGACTGAGGCCAACTTTGGCTGGTTAATCCGATCCGTTCATCGATGGTCAGCAAGTATGATGGTTCTAATGATGATTCTACACGTATTTCGTGTGTATCTCACTGGTGGGTTTAAAAAACCCCGCGAATTAACTTGGGTTACAGGTGTGGTTTTGGCTGTATTAACGGCATCTTTTGGTGTAATTGGCTATTCCTTACCTTGGGATCAAATTGGTTATTGGGCAGTCAAAATCGTTACTGGTGTACCTGAAGCTATTCCACTAATAGGATCCCCTTTAGTGGAGTTATTACGTGGAAGTGCTAGTGTCGACCAATCCACTTTAACTCGTTTTTACAGTTTACATACTTTTGTATTGCCTCTTCTTACTGCTGTATTTATGTTGATGCACTTTCTAATGATACGTAAACAAGGTATTTCGGGCCCTTTATAGAGAAAACATAAAAATAGATTGATTATATATTCATATTGGGAAGGACAAAACTATTTCATTGCTATAAATATGGTTTTTTTAAGAATCACACATTTTATTTGGATACTTCTCTTCAACCAATGAGTCTTTTATTCTGTATTTGATACGACTAGTTGAAGTGAATCTTGCAAAGAAAGGATGGATTATGGGAGTGTGTGACTTGAACTATTAATTTGGCCATGCGGATACATTATTTTATCCGCCACGTTGTAAATCACGACCAAATGTGTCTCCGGATCCAGCCAAGACCCACGTAAGCCCTTTACGTAGTAGAGGGATAGGCCGGTTCGTTTAAAGAGAATATTCTCTATGATCATACCTGAATAATGTCATCTATAAAAAGGCTTTGTAAGGTCCGTAGAATAGAGTGAAATGATATGGCATGATTCAGTTTTATGTCTATTCCACTTACTGAATTTCATCTACTCCACTTAATTGTTTTTTAGTTTTTAGTATAGAAATGCATTCATTTCCTTTGCATTGATTGCTATCTATGATACTATCGGAGTGAAAGAAGGGATCTAAGGAAGAATATAGGTTCTATTTTTTTTAGTAACAAGTAAATACTTTATATGGATATGGAAAAAATCGAAATATTTTATCGATAAAAACCAATCAGAAGACATGAGACAATCCAAAAAGCGCTTGATCATGATCAATTTTATAAGCTTACTTGGACAGTGGGCATTTATTTAGAAAAAAAGAATTCGAATTTGTTGCAATCCCTAGTTGGAATTGCAACTGCAAAATGCAATCGGATAAAATCTTATCATGGAGTCTTATATATAATTACATTAATATATTATTAATAGATTAATTAGACATTTGATATTAGTTTGATTCTTTTGATTTTTGCTCGAGCCGGATGATGAAAAATTATCATGTCCGGTTTCTTCGGGGGATGGATCTATACACAAAAATTCATCTATCCCAATAACAAAAAAACCTGACTTAAATGATCCTGTGTTAAGAGCAAAATTAGCTAAAGGGATGGGGCATAATTATTATGGGGAACCCGCGTGGCCCAACGATCTTTTATATATTTTTCCAGTAGTAATTCTAGGTACTATTGCATGTAACGTAGGTTTAGCGGTTTTAGAACCATCAATAATTGGTGAACCGGCGGACCCTTTTGCAACTCCTTTGGAAATATTACCTGAATGGTACTTCTTTCCCGTGTTTCAAATACTTCGTACAGTACCCAATAAGTTATTGGGCGTTCTTTTAATGGTTTCAGTACCATTGGGATTACTGACAGTACCTTTTTTGGAAAATGTCAATAAATTCCAAAATCCATTTCGCCGTCCAGTAGCTACAACGGTTTTTTTAATCGGTACCATAGTAGCTCTTTGGTTAGGTATTGGAGCCACACTGCCTATTGATAAGTCCTTAACTTTAGGTCTTTTTTAAATTGATTCATGAAGTATTTTCTTCATGAAGTATTTTGATGTAGATATGTCAGGAATGGTTACTTAAAAGTAATTAATAAAGTAATTATTCCTGATATAAATTCAAAAAATTATATTATATGTTTTCAAGTTTCAAATAAATCGAAAATTCATACGTCTTTCTAAAAAATAGCATAGAAAAATCTTTTTGAAAAAAAAGTATCAAAAATTTTTATTAAACTGTCTTGCTTTTCCTCTCGAAAATGATTGGATTTTGACCAATGGAAACCATCAATTTGATAGAATAATTAGGTATAGAATATACTTATATGTTACTATCCTATTCATCAGTACTGGTTGTTGATACTGGAAAAATTCTCTCATCTATTCGAATTCATGATCTAAGCGAGCCGCACATACACCTTAGCACATGGTCCTCGACGCTGAGGACATCCTTTAAGAGCGGGAGATTTCTTACCATTTTTTTTGGCTGTCTGATGTTTCTAAGAAGTTGTGTAATAGTTGGCATATTGTGTATATATCTATACAGAATCCAATTTCTTTCTTTCGATCGATCTTAACCAGATGTTATTTTTCTCAATTTTCCTTTTTTGAATATGAAATACTCCATATTCAAAAAAGGAAAATTCGACTTTGAAATAGATTGACAAAAAATCAATCGGATCACTCTTTTATTTCATTTTCTTTTTTGGACTTTACTATGTGATCGATAATACCATAATCTTGAGCTTTTGTTGCCGACATAAAATAGTCTCTTTCCAGATCCTTCTGTATAACATCTACAGGTTTACCTGTGTTTTCTGCATAAATATCCACAATTGTGTTACGAAGTTCAAGCATATCTTCTGCTTCTATTTTTAAGGAATGTATATTTCCCTTAACACGGGCACTGCTAGGTTGGTGAATCATCACCTTAGCATTAGGGTATGCTACCCGTTTAGTAATTGTTCCTCCCACCAGGATCAAAGATGCTGCTGATGCAGCTAATCCCATATTTATTGTACATACATCAGCTAATCCCATATTTATTGTACATACATCAGCTAATCCCATATTTATTGTCGTTGAAGTAATTGAAGTAATGAGCTTCCCTTATTGGTAGACTCATTACTTCAATTCAATTAAATTGCTTAAGATTGATAGGTAAATATCATAGAGAGTAAAAAAAAAGCGATTTGAGGCGATAACAAAAGCGATTTGAGGCGATAAAAAATAGAGAGTCAAAAACATAGAGAAAAAAAGGAAAAAACGAAAAAAAAAGAGTAATTAGCAATCTCAAGAAACAAATCAAAGAAAATCTGATGGCGCAAGCTCACAAGTCTAGGATGGGCCTGTTATCGGATCGGTTCCGCGCCAAATTCGCATCTACAGTTGTTTCTGGATTTTCTGCGCCATTAATGGCGGATTTTCATACTTCGGGCTTCCCAGGCCCATTTCGACCTACATATAGCGAAATTACACAACTACCGTTACCGCAAATGCCTCGGGCAATCCCAGTAACACAGCCCCGATCATCTGCAGCGACAGTTCGAAGAAGAATCGCTGAGATTCGGAACCAATCCACTGCGAACCGTCCGATATGTATGAAATGTGGCGATCTCGGGCATCTGGCTAGGTATTGTAGGAATAAGGAGCTGTGTTTCTCGTGCAACCGACTAGGGCATAAAGCCGCGGAATGTCGCACAAACCCGATCAGTCGCTCCAATCAGATCAGGTTTCCTCTCTCTTCCACTCCTAACCCTAGACCAGCTACATTACGGGTGAATCGGCCCCGATCTCACACTGACACACCGATGTCGATCACTCCACCACTGGTTACTCTCGTCGCCACACCCCGATCTCAAGCGATCGAGGCAAACTTGTTGCTTAGCTTCGTCCTTGACGACATTGCCGCTTGGGGACCCGAGAAGGTGGAGAACATCCTCCGCAGTCAGTTCGATCAGCACAGATGGGTAGCATCGGTATTTGATGAATTCAAATACCTGATTAAGGCTCCTAACCCAACCTGGCTAGACTCGGTGGCATCCCGCGGGTATCTCAGACTCGGCGATGTTCAGTTCCCGGTCATAGCCTGGGAAAAGGATTTTGGACAAGGAATTCCACTGCAAACGGTTTGGGTAAGAATCTATAATTTTCCGATTTTCATGGATGATTTTGGGGACTATGAGAGAATTCTTAACCCATTTGGAGCTTTTGTATTAGAGATAGACCCAGCCACACAGAGTGCTTACGATGTTAGGTTTGTTAGGATGAAAATTGCAGTCTGTGACCTAAAACTACTCCCTCAACACCACCTCATACCCTACCGTGATCCTGCTGGTGTTCTATACATGTACAATATTGACATTGAGGTGGAAACTGACAAAACAGAGGGGCTTAATGCGTGGGCTAGACGCAAACAAGGGAGGCCTTATCCTAATGGAACTGAATTTGGGCACAGTGAAAGGAGAGGACAGGGATTTGGACCTGTAACAGGACCAACTGAAAACAATAATAATTCTGGACAAGGAGGTGGGAGTATTCGTATGGTCAATCTGAGTACCCATCCTGCTGGCCACCCATTCCTTACCCAACCTCCATTGGTAATTGATCAGCAGAGGCCAGATGTTGCCATTACAGGGCAAGAACAAATAGTAAGAGACACTGAAGAGGCTATTGTGGATGAGGTAATGGAACTACTTAACTGGGCTGCACACAGAAGAGGGCACACTGGGGACACAGGGGCTGGGCCCAGCCACACCTCACCCCCCACTCCTGGTACTGATGCTCTACCTACCACCACTCTTCTCAACACCAATACCACCCCACTCACAGACTCCCAACCCCTGCATACTGACAATGCCTCCCCAGAAGTCAATCAGACAATCAGTGATGAAGAAGATGACACTGAGACTATTCAAGACAAAATAGAGAGATTTCAACTACTAAAGCAGGGCAAACTTAGTGCACCTGCTCAGACAGCAGCTCAATGTACCCCTCCCACTAAAAAGAAGTTCACATGGGGAAGAAAACCCAAACCTCTTTCCATCAAACTAACCCCCAAAACCTTTAAAAAACCTGGCACAGTTGCTGCTGGCTCTTCCACCAGCATGGGATGTAATAGGTCTGCTAGGGGGATTGGAAGAAGACTGAGAAGTGCTGGAGGGAGTACACCAGAAAAGGCCATCTACATATCTGACTCAGAAAATGCTGTTACCACTCCAGCAGTGCTAGACAACCCTTCCAGGAGACTCAAGTTGGCAGAACCTAGAAGGAGTTTGAGAGTCACTGTGCAAGCAAATCCTAATTCCACCATGAGTAAAGCACAGAAAAGGAAAAATGAGGCAGGTAGCAGCTCTACAGGTATGAGCTTGATTAATACTTTTCCTTATTCTAAATTAACTTTAGCACAGATCATTGATCTATTTTTAGTATACCAAATAAACTTAGGCAATTGTTCGCTGTAGATTGAATGAACAAAGTTTCACCACAGCCTAAGCTGTGGAGTTTAAACCCTATTCAATCTCTTGGACGAAGGTTGCAAGTGCACAACCCTGTCTTTGTAGATAGAACGGGTGTCGATCCTCAGGGACGGTTTATTTTCTGAACTTTAACTAATCCTAGTTAGGTACTAGAAGTTGAATAATTGGGGTTTTGTTTAACTATACCTAAATTGTATGAACAAATCAAATGCAATCAAAGAAGGAATGAACAAGTATGTATGTATTAACAATTGTATTGACTAAGTATGAACAGGTAAATGAATCAACTAAAAGTATGTATTTTGTACTATGGTATAAAGGTGTGTTTCAAGGGTTTCAGATTGTCATCTTCAACTTTGCTGCTCGAGACCTGCCACGCGACCCGCATACTATCGCATGCGACCCGTGTGACGCGACCCGCATGGTCCCTTGGGCTGAGTCTGCACATGTCAGAAACTTGCTGTTTAAGTCGTGTAAGGCTAGATTAACCGTACCTAGTGTCACTGAACCTCAACTATCGTGTGTTGGCTTAGCAGACCTGGTTTGGAATTGCAATTTCACCTTCTCAGATCTAATCAAGCTGTTTGATCTAAACCTAAGTTCTCAATTCTGTTTACTAAAGGTATCTACAAGTTTAGCTAGAACAAGTAGAAACTTTCACCTTTCGGCTACTCATTGACCTCACCTTTCGGTTCTCAGACCTACCTCAAGTACTTAACCTAATTTGCAAGAGACGTCAAGCCTTTGGTACAAGAAGAAATGCCTAAGGCATTCAACAGTAAGCAATCGAGAATCAAGCAATTCAGATCAAGCAATCTCAAATAATACAAGAATCAAAGAAACACGAAATAACAATCAAGAATCAATCCATGTGCATAATCAAACAAAGCATTAGACTACAAGTCCAAATCCTCGAAACTAAAGTATCTACTCAGACATCAAAAGAAATAAAACAAGAGAGAGAGGAAGAAAGTAAATCATAGTGAGATGAGAGTAGAGAAGAGGATTGAAGCTTCAGATCGAGTCTCTTCCTTCGATTCGACTCCTCTTCAGCTCCAGGATTGCTCCCCTTCTCTTCTGATTGCCTCTCTCACTCTTCCTGTCGGATCTCCACTCTCTCTGTCGTGTGAAGTGGATCTGGAATAATGAATTCGCCTTTTTTTTCTTCTGTTGCCAGGCCTCTGTATATATAGCATCCTTCTTGGGCCTCAAATGGGCCTGGCTCTGTTGACACGACGCGACCCGCATGAGTTTCCATGCGACCCGCGTCAAGTGGCATGGATGCGAGCTGTGAGGGTCGCGTCTGAGGTCGCGTCCGGGCTGCTATGCGACCCGCGTCTGATGGCATGCGGGTCGCGTGGGGGAAGTCTGAACTTGGCCTTTTTGCCTGCTTTTCGCCTATTCCTGCAAATCAACCACAAACTGCAGCAGTACCATATTCTAATTGATTTTCAATATAAACTATGCAATTATGTGGTCAAAATATAAGGTCTGGTTCAGAAAATAGGACGAAATAATAGATGAAATATGGACATATCAAATTCCCCCAAGCTTACCCTTTGCTTGTCCTCAATCAAACTTGTACTTTCGAATCGGGTTTGGACTCCTAAATGCAAACTAAATGTCTAAAATGTGAAAATTTACTCGATTGGCTCAAATAAGAAACTGAAGAATCTTTTTGCTATGAATTGGACTCACCTTGGTCAATTTTGATTCACCCCACAAATTGATTAACAAAACCTCAAAATCTAAATGTTTTAAGACTCGCAAAACTGATTACTTGAGTTTGTCGATTTATCATTCTTTCACTAAACTATGCCCTCGTTTGTAGGAGATTTACCCTTTTTGCCCCCCCAAGCTTGAATCAAGCTTAGGTCAGAAAGTTGCGGACTTCGTGTGTTGGTATGTGCAAAAATTTTATTTCTTTCTTTTTCTAATTGGGAGACGAGCTCAAAGGCGCCCATTCAAGGCTTATTGCCAGTACTCTTATTTTCTCCATCTTTTCATCTCTTTTTATTTTCTTTTTCTCTTTTGTTTTTTTTTTTCTCTCTAATAATAATTTTTTTATTTGCACATACCATGAATACACACATCCACTAGCGTTCATTCACACTAACGGATATCCCAACCTTTCTTTATTTGAAATCCCTATTTCCAAATTTTAAAGGCACAATTCAGTTTCTAAATTCTATCTCAACATTCAAATATCCAAGTTTTACAATTCTCAAACCATTTGGTCCTAATCAGTTCTATTTGGTCAATTATGAGGTTAGTTTTAATTTCCCAAAGTCATCCCAATCACATAAAAATTTTCAAACAGGTCCCAAATCGAAGCAATCAAGCAAATTTTTCACCTAAAAAATGCTAAAAAGATAAATCATGACCTAAGTGCAATCAAAATAAAAGTAAATCCTAAGATACAAATGTCTCCCTCCCAAGCTTAGCCTGAGCATTGTCCTCAATGCTTCAAGACTGAAAGATAAAGAGATATAAAAGCAAAGGGGAAAGAGAAAACATACTCGCTCAGTCATCGGTGGGAGGTGGATCAGGTGGCACTGGTGGGATCACCCACTTCTGAGGTACACGGACCATGCGATCACACTCTTGCATCAGAAGAATCCGCAAGATTTCTTTCAAGACCTTGATCAAGCACCCGATCGCGCTTTTGTGAGCTTCCAATTTCTCCAAGAGTGTAGCAGTCCGATCGGGTTCAAGATCTGCACTTATGATCACAGGACAACATCTATCTGGGTCTAGAAACTCATACCTGAGGTGAGCTGGAATGGCTGGAAGAGGCTTGAGCTCAGGAGTCAGCTGCTCTGTCGGGGCCTCGACGCGGGTCGCGTCAGGTGGCGTGCGGGTCGCATCAAGTGAAATGGCATCGCGTGCTGACCAATTCGACTCGCGTCCTTCGGTTTCCAGGTCCTCATACCACGGCATGCGGGTCACATCAGGTGGCGTGCGGGTCGCATCCACATGCTCTTCAGGTGGAGATGCGGGTCGACTTGGCTCGATGCGACCTGGGTCCACATGTTCTTCCGTCGGTGACGCGGGTCGTGTCTCAATGATGCGGCCCGTGTGCAGTGCGGTCTGGTCTGTTGGCTGGGCTGGTCCTTCGCATTCTGGCTGAGCTGGCAGCTTTCCAGGTTGAGGTTGGCGTGAGGCGACGATGTGGCTCAATTGCTCCAACAACTTGTTTTGAGCGGCCATTTGTGTGGACATGTTTTGCATTTGTTCCCGCATCATCTGGTTCATCTTCCCTTGCTCGTGTATGAATTCGATCTCAGCGGGATCAATGTACGGCTCGGGTGGATCGGATTGAAATACGCAATTGTTCGAGTTATCGAACGATGCAGTGTCGTAGCAATAGCCATCCTGCTCCGGTTGCTCATCCCAATCAGCCAGTGGGCAATACTCGTAAGAGTGTCTCCTGTCCCCACACATGACACATGGCTGTGGTTGATGGTTCCTGGTTGCCTTCACGCTCATCTTGATTAAATGCTTCTCCATGGCCTCCTCTAGCTCGGCAGCTCTAGCATATAGAGATCGCACCATAGCCTCCTCTAGCTCGGCAGCTCTAGCATATAGAGCTGCGATCTGATCAGCTTTGGATCGGCCGCCTCCTCCAGCTTGAAAATTGTCGCGGCCATACCAATGTCGGTCTGTCGCCATGTATATCTTGAGCTCCTCAGATGGTGATCGCTAAACTCAAGCCAGAATGTTCCTGAAAAGGAGAAAAGAAAAATAAAGGAAAAGAAAAGAAAAGATACAGATTAAAATCTAGATTAACTAAGAAAAGTAAAAATTCAGAAAATGAAAGCCGTCCCCGGCAACGGCGCCAAAAACTTGTTCGCTCCTGATTGAGAGGTACAGAGTTTCACCACAGCCTAAGCTGTGGAGTTTAAACCCTATTCAATCTCTTGGACGAAGGTTGCAAGTGCACAACCCTGTCTTTGTAGATAGAACGGGTGTCGATCCTCAGGGACGGTTTATTTTCTGAACTTTAACTAATCCTAATTAGGTACTAGAAGTTGAATGATTGGGGTTTTGTTTAACTATACCTAAATTGTATGAACAAATCAAATGCAATCAAAGAATGAATGAACAAGTATGTATGTATTAACAATTGTATTGACTAAGTATGAACAGGTAAATGAATCAACTAAAAGTATGTATTTTGTACTATGGTATAAAGGTGTGTTTCAAGGTTTCAGACTTTCATCTTCAACTTTGCTGCTCAAGACCTGCTACGCGACCCGCATACTATCGCATGCGACCCGTGTGACGCGACCCGCATGCTGTCGCATGCGACCCGCTTGGTCTTAAGCACCCTGGACTTGGCATGCGACCCGCGCGTTAAGTCATGCGACCCGCATGGTCCGTTGGGCTGAGTCTGCACATGTCAGAAACTTGCTGTTTAAGTCATGTAAGGCTAGATTGACCGTACCTAGTGTCACTGAACCTCAACTATCGTGTGTTGGCTTAGCAGACCTGGTTTGGAATTGCAATTTCACCTTCTCAGATCTAATCAAGCTGTTTGATCTAAACCTAAGTTCTCAATTCTGTTTACTAAAGGTATCTACAAGTTTAGCTAGAACAAGTAGAAACTTTCACCTTTCGGCTACTCATTGACCTCACCTTTCGGTTCTCAGACCTACCTCAAGTACTTAACCTAATTTGCAAGAGACGTCAAGCCTTTGGTACAAGAAGAAATGCCTAAGGCATTCAACAGTAAGCAATCGAGAATCAAGCAATTCAGATCAAGCAATCTCAAATAATACAAGAATCAAAGAAACACGAAATAACAATCAAGAATCAATCCATGTGCATAATCAAACAAAGCATTAGACTACAAGTCCAAATCCTCGAAACTAAAGTATCTACTCAGACATCAAAAGAAATAAAACAAGAGAGAGAGGAAGAAAGTAAATCATAGTGAGATGAGAGTAGAGAAGAGGATTGAAGCTTCAGATCGAGTCTCTTCCTTCGATTCGACTCCTCTTCAGCTCCAGGATTGCTCCCCTTCTCTTCTGATTGCCTCTCTCACTCTTCCTGTCGGATCTCCACTCTCTCTGTCGTGTGAAGTGGATCTGGAATAATGAATTCGCCTTTTTTTTCTTCTGTTGCCAGGCCTCTGTATATATAGCATCCTTCTTGGGCCTCAAATGGGCCTGGCTCTGTTGACACGACGCGACCCGCATGAGTTTCCATGCGACCCGCGTCAGGTGGCATGGTTGCGAGCTGTGAGGGTCGCGTCTGAGGTCGCGTCCGGGCTGCTATGCGACCCGCGTCTGATGGCATGCGGGTTGCGTGAGGGAAGTCTGAACTTGGCCTTTTTGCCTGCTTTTCGCCTATTCCTGCAAATCAACCACAAACTGCAGCAGTACCATATTCTAATTGATTTTCAATATAAACTATGCAATTATGTGGTCAAAATATAAGGTCTGGTTCAGAAAATAGGACGAAATAATAGATGAAATATGGACATATCAAATTCCCCCAAGCTTACCCTTTGCTTGTCCTCAAGCAAACTTGTACTTTCGAATCGGGTTTGGACTCCTAAATGCAAACTAAATGTCTAAAATGTGAAAATTTACTCGATTGGCTCAAACAAGAAACTGAAGAATCTTTTTGCTATGAATTGGACTCACCTTGGTCAATTTTGATTCACCCCACAAATTGATTAACAAAACCTCAAAATCTAAATGTTTTAAGACTCGCAAAACTGATTACTTGAGTTTGTCGATTTATCATTCTTTCACTAAACTATGCCCTCGTTTGTAGGAGATTTACCCTTTTTGCCCCCCCAAGCTTGAATCAAGCTTAGGTCAGAAAGTTGCGGACTTCGTGTGTTGGTATGTGCAAAAATTTTATTTCTTTCTTTTTCTAATTGGGAGACGAGCTCAAAGGCGCCCATTCAAGGCTTATTGCCAGTACTCTTATTTTCTCCATCTTTTCATCTCTTTTTATTTTCTTTTTCTCTTTTGTTTTTTTTTTTCTCTCTAATAATAATTTTTTTATTTGCACATACCATGAATACACACATCCACTAGCGTTCATTCACACTAACGGATATCCCAACCTTTCTTTATTTGAAATCCCTATTTCCAAATTTTAAAGGCACAATTCAGTTTCTAAATTCTATCTCAACATTCAAATATCCAAGTTTTACAATTCTCAAACCATTTGGTCCTAATCAGTTCTATTTGGTCAATTATGAGGTTAGTTTTAATTTCCCAAAGTCATCCCAATCACATAAAAATTTTCAAACAGGTCCCAAATCGAAGCAATCAAGCAAATTTTTCACCTAAAAAATGCTAAAAAGATAAATCATGACCTAAGTGCAATCAAAATAAAAGTAAATCCTAAGATACAAATGTCTCCCTCCCAAGCTTAGCCTGAGCATTGTCCTCAATGCTTCAAGACTGAAAGATAAAGAGATATAAAAGCAAAGGGGAAAGAGAAAACATACTCGCTCAGTCATCGGTGGGAGGTGGATCAGGTGGCACTGGTGGGATCACCCACTTCTGAGGTACACGGACCATGCGATCACACTCTTGCATCAGAAGAATCCGCAAGATTTCTTTCAAGACCTTGATCAAGCACCCGATCGCGCTTTTGTGAGCTTCGAATTTCTCCAAGAGTGTAGCAGTCCGATCGGGTTCAAGATCTGCACTTATGATCACAGGACAACATCTATCTGGGTCTAGAAACTCATACCTGAGGTGAGCTGGAATGGCTGGAAGAGGCTTGAGCTCAGGAGTCAGCTGCTCTGTCGGGGCCTCGACGCGGGTCGCGTCAGGTGGCGTGCGGGTCGCATCAAGTGAAATGGCATCGCGTGCTGACCAATTCGACTCGCGTCCTTCGGTTTCCAGGTCCTCATACCACGGCATGCGGGTCGCATCAGGTGGCGTGCGGGTCGCATCCACATGCTCTTCAGGTGGAGATGCGGGTCGACTTGGCTCGATGCGACCTGGGTCCACATGTTCTTCCTTGGGTGACGCGGGTCGTGTCTCAATGATGCGGCCCGTGTGCAATGCGGTCTGGTCTGTTGGCTGGGCTGGTCCTTCGCATTCTGACTGAGCTGGCAGCTTTTCAGGTTGAGGTTGGCGTGAGGCGACGATGTGGCTCAATTGCTCCAACAACTTGTTTTGAGCGGCCATTTGTGTGGACATGTTTTGCATTTGTTCCCGCATCATCTGGTTCATCTTCCCTTGCTCGTGTATGAATTCGATCTCAGCGGGATCAATGTACGGCTCGGGTGGATCGGATTGAAATACGCAATTGTTCGAGTTATCGAACGATGCAGTGTCGTAGCAATAGCCATCCTGCTCCGGTTGCTCATCCCAATCAGCCAGTGGGCAATACTCGTAAGAGTGTCTCCTGTCCCCACACATGACACATGGCTGTGGTTGATGGTTCCTGGTTGCCTTCACGCTCATCTTGATTAAATGCTTCTCCATGGCCTCCTCTAGCTCGGCAGCTCTAGCATATAGAGATCGCACCATAGCCTCCTCTAGCTCGGCAGCTCTAGCATATAGAGCTGCGATCTGATCAGCTTTGGATCGGCCGCCTCCTCCAGCTTGAAAATTGTCGCGGCCATACCAATGTCGGTCTGTCGCCATGTATATCTTGAGCTCCTCAGATGGTGATCGCTAAACTCAAGCCAGAATGTTCCTGAAAAGGAGAAAAGAAAAATAAAGGAAAAGAAAAGAAAAGATACAGATTAAAATCTAGATTAACTAAGAAAAGTAAAAATTCAGAAAATGAAAGCCGTCCCCGGCAACGGCGCCAAAAACTTGTTCGCTCCCGATTGAGAGGTACAGAGTTTCACCACAGCCTAAGCTGTGGAGTTTAAACCCTATTCAATCTCTTGGACGAAGGTTGCAAGTGCACAACCCTGTCTTTGTAGATAGAACGGGTGTCGATCCTCAGGGACGGTTTATTTTCTGAACTTTAACTAATCCTAATTAGGTACTAGAAGTTGAATGATTGGGGTTTTGTTTAACTATACCTAAATTGTATGAACAAATCAAATGCAATCAAAGAATGAATGAACAAGTATGTATGTATTAACAATTGTATTGACTAAGTATGAACAGGTAAATGAATCAACTAAAAGTATGTATTTTGTACTATGGTATAAAGGTGTGTTTCAAGGTTTCAGACTTTCATCTTCAACTTTGCTGCTCAAGACCTGCTACGCGACCCGCATACTATCGCATGCGACCCGTGTGACGCGACCCGCATGCTGTCGCATGCGACCCGCTTGGTCTTAAGCACCCTGGACTTGGCATGCGACCCGCGCGTTAAGTCATGCGACCCGCATGGTCCGTTGGGCTGAGTCTGCACATGTCAGAAACTTGCTGTTTAAGTCATGTAAGGCTAGATTGACCGTACCTAGTGTCACTGAACCTCAACTATCGTGTGTTGGCTTAGCAGACCTGGTTTGGAATTGCAATTTCACCTTCTCAGATCTAATCAAGCTGTTTGATCTAAACCTAAGTTCTCAATTCTGTTTACTAAAGGTATCTACAAGTTTAGCTAGAACAAGTAGAAACTTTCACCTTTCGGCTACTCATTGACCTCACCTTTCGGTTCTCAGACCTACCTCAAGTACTTAACCTAATTTGCAAGAGACGTCAAGCCTTTGGTACAAGAAGAAATGCCTAAGGCATTCAACAGTAAGCAATCGAGAATCAAGCAATTCAGATCAAGCAATCTCAAATAATACAAGAATCAAAGAAACACGAAATAACAATCAAGAATCAATCCATGTGCATAATCAAACAAAGCATCAGACTACAAGTCCAAATCCTCGAAACTAAAGTATCTACTCAGACATCAAAAGAAATAAAACAAGAGAGAGAGGAAGAAAGCAAATCATAGTGAGATGAGAGTAGAGAAGAGGATTGAAGCTTCAGATCGAGTCTCTTCCTTCGATTCGACTCCTCTTCAGCTCCAGGATTGCTCCCCTTCTCTTCTGATCGCCTCTCTCACTCTTCCTGTCGGATCTCCACTCTCTCTGTCGTGTGAAGTGGATCTGGAATAATGAATTCGCCTTTTTTTTTCTTCTGTTGCCAGGCCTCTGTATATATAGCATCCTTCTTGGGCCTCAAATGGGCCTGGCTCTGTTGACACGACGCGACCCCCATGAGTTTCCATGCGACCCGCGTCAGGTGGCATGGATGCGAGCTGTGAGGGTCGCGTCTGAGGTCGCGTCCGGGCTGCTATGCGACCCGCGTCTGATGGCATGCGGGTCGCGTGGGGGAAGTCTGAACTTGGCCTTTTTGCCTGCTTTTTGCCTATTCCTGCAAATCAACCACAAACTGCAGCAGTACCATATTCTAATTGATTTTCAATATAAACTATGCAATTATGTGGTCAAAATATAAGGTCTGGTTCAGAAAATAGGACGAAATAATAGATGAAATATGGACATATCAGCAACAATGTGGAAGATAGACATCTTATTATCTCTAGTATCCAACAAATGGATAGGGCCCAATTTGAGATAGTCATTAGAAAAATTCTTAGCTCTCCTAGGGCAACTGCTCAATTAGCTACTCTCACCTTAGAAGATTTAGATACTATAGTTCCAGTAGTTACTGCTGTAGACAGTAGTGTAGTCAACACTGTAGATAATAGTATAGTAAGTAATGTAGACAGTAGTGTAGTAACAACTGTAGATATTAGCACATCCAGTAGTGTACCTCCCCCCCTTTCATGAATTTACATCTATTGAACTGGAATTGTAGGGGTCTTAACTCTAGTAGAAAAAGACAGATACTTAGAGAGTTACTAGTCAACAATCATGTAGATATGGTGGCTGTGCAAGAAACAAAAAAAGAGGATTTTCATAATAGAACCTTGAAGAACTTATCTAATAGATTAGATCAATGGGTTTGGGTTCCATCTAGGGGCAGGTCAGGGGGCATCCTATTTGGGTGTGATAGCAATAAAGTTAACATTATCTCTCACAATAAACATACATTTTGCCTTGATATAGTGATAGAACACAAAGGAGATAACTCCACATGGCAAATCACAGTGGTGTATGGCCCTGTGTTGAGACATCTTAAAAAAGATTTCTGGGAAGAGCTTTCTCACATTAAAAATCCTACTATAGCTTTATGGGTAATTTGTGGAGATTTTAACTCCATTAGGAAGAAAGATGAGAAATCTGGGTCTAATTTTGATATTCCACTAAGTAGGAAATTCAATCATTTTGTTAATACAAATCATCTAATAGAACATAAATTACAAACTAGGAAGTATACTTGGAACAATGGTAGGCATTTTGTTCTTTTAGATAGAATTATTACATCTTTAGATTGGGATCAGAAGTACCCTTCCAGTTCTATCTCTGATCTCACTAGTACTGGTTCTGATCATTGTCCCTTGATATTTCACTCTTCTAATAACATCACTCCTAAGCCTCATCAATTCAGATTTGACCCCATTTGGGCTCAACAGGAAGATTTTGTTAGACTGTTGCCCAAATGGTGGAATGAAAAACCATTAAAAGAAGTTGATGTTGCTGCTAGTTGGCATAGAAAAATTAAAAATGTTAGGAAAAAAATGCAAGGCTGGGCTAGAAATTTTTATGGTAAAAAGAAAAGAGAAAAGTCTCAACTAATTGCCATTTTGCATGACTTGGAGATAATCAGAGAGCATAGAGAATTTACCCAAGTAGAAGTCCAGCAATGGATAGATAGTAAAAATAGGATAGATGACATATATCAAGAAGAAGAAATGTATTGGAAAACTAGATCTAAACAGCAATGGTTGGAACAGGGGGACTCTAACACCAAATTTTTTCACACTATAGCCACCCACAAATCTAGGAAAAATATGATTCACTCTTTAGAAATTAATGGTAACATGACTAATAATATAAGTGACATTAAAACTCATGCTTTAGGATATTATAAAGAATTATTAGGCACCTCAGGATTTAAGTTTGGGCATTTAGATAAAAAATTTTGGCACCCCAATGACATATTATTAGATAGTGAACAATGAGAACTTGAGAGACCTTTCACAGAACAGGAACTTAAACAAGCAGTATTCTCCTCAGAGCCCAATGGGGCACCAGGCCCAGATGGCTTTAGTTTCAAGTTCTATCAAGTATTTTGGGACATAATTAAATCTGACTTAATGGTTCTTATTCACTATTTCTATGAACAAAAATTAGATCTCCATAAACTAAACAAATCTTGTATTTGTCTTATTTCTAAAGAGAAAGGAGCTACTCTCCTTAAGAAATTTAGACCTATTAGCTTAGTTAATTGTAGTTTTAAAATTATATCCAAGTTACTCACTATTAGGATGGAACAAGTTATGCCTAGGTTAATTGATCATAGTCAATCAGCATTTCTCAAAAATAGATATATATTAGATAATATGATTCATAGTCAAGAAATTTTGCATTCTTGTCAGATTAGTAATCAGCCAGGGGTGGTTATCAAAGTTGATTTTGAAAAAGCATATGATATGATTCATTGGGACTATCTGTTAGAGGTATTCACTAGTAGAAATTTTGGGCATAGATGGATCCAATGGATGACTTTATGGTTAAACAGTTCTCAATCCTGTCTTAATATTAATGGAGAACTTACAGAATACTTTTATTGCAAGAGAGAGGTTAGGCAAGGTGACCCTCTGTCACCTTTTCTATATATTCTAGCAGCTGATACCCTCAGTAGGATATTTACTAAAGGTAGGACTGCACATGTTCTTCAAGGGTTAGGGCCAGCATGTATAGATAATCTAGCCATTACAAATTGTCATTATGCAGATGACACCATTTTATTCTTAGCTGCTGATGACAAAAATATAGAACATGCCTGGTGGGCTATGCTAGCTTTTGAAGCTATCTCAGGCATAAAAATGAACTATGACAAAACTGAATTGTATACCCTCAATAATCCTCCCAATGTACATATACATCAGCTGTTTAGATGTCAGAAGGGTAAATTCCCCATTAAGTACTTAGGTTTACCATTACATAGAACTAAACTTCTAGTTAGAGATTGGAGATTTTTAATTGATAAAATATAACATAGATTACCTAGTTGGCAAGGACAATTGTTATCCATAGGTGGTAGGGTTACTCTCTTAAACTCTGTGTTAACTTCAATTCCTCTTTATGCACTCTTTGTATTTAGAATACCTAGTGCTGTTCTTAAAGAGATAGATAAAATTAGACGACGATTCCTATGGCAAGGTTCTGAAAAGAAATTTAAGTATGCACTTATGAATTGGGAAACAATTTGTGTAGCTAAACAATTTGGGGGTCTTGGGGTTCTAGATTTAAATGAAATGAATATAGCTTTATTATTGAAATGGTGGTAGAAGTATAAAAACAATGAGTATCAAGGGATGTGGAAATCTATGATCCAATTCAAATATGATGTTTCTCCTAACACTCCTTTATCTCCTTTCTGGTCTAATGTCAGTAAATTAGAACATCTAGGTCAATTGAGTGTTTCTTATCAACCTGGCAGACAATCACAAGTAAGATTCTGGTCTGATATCTGGTACCTTAATTGCTCTTTAGCTACTAGATACCCTTTTGTACATCAACTTTGTAGGAATAAAAATATCTTATTAGAGGAAGTAATACACACTCAAGGAAATAGCATTCTCTTCAGTTCCACTCTTACTGGGACAAATCTCCTGGACTGGTTTGAAATTCTCCAAATCATAAGTGTTACATCCTTTACACATGATAGAGACACAATTTCCTGGAGATGGGAACATTCAGGGGAGTTCTCTACAAAATCTTTATATAATTTCCTTAATTTTCGTGGTGCACTAAACTTGTTACCTCTACTATGGTGGGCTCTCCCAGTACCACCTAAAATCAGGGTGTTTATGTGGCTCACTCACCACAATAAAATCCTTACAAAAAGCAATCTAGGCATTAGAGGATGGGCTGGGGACCAACAATGTCTAATCTGTTCTGAAATTGAAACAGTTTCTCATTTGTTCCTTAAATGTCACTTATCTCAACAGATATGGTTTTGGTTAGGGCAAAGCCAACATGTCATGCACACTTGGGACACTTTCACAGACATAATAAATTTTGCTTGTCAATTACCTGCTGTGAAAAGGTCAGGCTTTTTACTTGTGCTTAGTGCTTTATGCTGGACTTTATGGAAACACAGAAATGATATGTGTTTCAATAATACCTCTCCCAAATCAGCTAGAAACATAATTTTACTGATCAAAGCTCTGGTACTATTTTGGACAGGAAATTTACCAGCTGCTGTTCAGGCTGTAGCTATTGACTGGCTCCCTGTCTTGGAAGATGCCATTCCACTGGCTAGTTACATGCCCCTGGAGGTTGTTGTTTACCAAGGCCCTGATGAGTCTTTGCCTTCTGAATGAAGAACAAGCTATCTTACTACTACTTTTATTTTACTTACATATCTCTTAGCTCACTATTATGTGGTTTAGTCAGCTCAACACTCTCTTACTTATGGTGTTTAGATAGTTCATGCAGTTGGCGCATATGCCTTTTATCATACTATGCAGTTGTCTGGCAGCAGTCTAGCCTTTGGCTAGTTTGAACTGATTTTTGTAATTAACTGTTTCAGAAATGAAATGGGCTCTATGCCTTCTTTTAAAAAAAAGAAAAATCATGATGCTTAAGATATTTTGTATAGAAAAATATCGATAGTTTATGATATTATTATGGATATTTTGAACCGTGGACATTTGTACTAGTTCAATATGAATATTATAATTTCTTAATTAATTTGGTGTTATTTATTGTTCTATGAAACTTTAGATAATGTTAATATATAGTACAAATATATAATATAATTTTTGTAAAAAAAAAAACGCTATTTGGGATAGCTTCCGCTATAGCTTTTTTTTAGCCTTCCCGCTATGACGCTATAAACGCTATTTAAAACATTGAAAAAATTTATTGGCCTGTCATAATTTCTAATAGTTTTGTGAAGCTTTCCGATCAAAATCTGAAATATGTTACCTGTTGTACTATATTTAACGGGTGTCGAAGGTGGAGCAAATTAAATAACCGAGGCTGAAGAATAGGAACACGAGATAGGCAAGTGGAAAGAACTCAAGTTAAATTGCTTTCAAATTTGAAGTTTTTAATCCACTAATACTCATTTCGATCAGATTAGATCATAACAGATCAAGGTCCTCATTTTTAAAGCCAAGTCACATGAGAACAACAATCAATAAAATACCCAAAATATCTAAAACAATTCACAGAAGTTGTGGAACAAGGTCCCCATACATCAGAGTGCACTAAATCAAAAACACAAGAGCTCCTACTACCAGAACTAACATAAGAGCTCCTAGTATGCTTGCCAAACTCACAAACATCACACACAAGTTTTCCTTTATTAGCATTTTCAAACAAAAACGGATACAAGCGACTCAAAAGACTAAAAGGAATGATGACCCATGCGCCTATGATGTAGCAGCAACAAGTCCTCCATACTCCTCTCAACTCCTTCAGAACTCTCTACCATGGATGAAAGGGCCGAGTCCATCCCTTCTTTATCCAGGTACTTCAAGCCACTATGTCACGTGCCAATTCCAAGTCTCCTGCCCGTCCCCTTCTCTTGGAAGATCACCTTGGGAATATCAAAAGAAACAACACATTTCAGTTAGAGTATAATGACACTTATGGATAAGAGATTTATGGAAAAAGAAGGAGCATGTAAAACATTGGACAAAGTCAAAGAATTGGTACATCTCACAGTACCCTTACCAACCACGGGCTGGGCTGTACCATCAGCCGTCTAAATACTCTCTGGAACTGTTAGGTGAGTATAGGTAATTATTTTTTTATAAATATTAATTATGTATAATTATTCGGAAACTGAGTCATATCATTTCTCAATTAAATCTATTAAATATAAATATATATTATTTAATAGGTTAGAAGACCAGTGTTGAAGTATCTATTTTTATAAAAATTAAAGAATTCAAATAAAAAATAATGGGCCTGTCATAATTTTAAAAAGTAAAAAATTATTGGCCTGTCATAATTTCAAAAAGTTTTGTGAAGCTTTTCGATCAAAATTTGAAATATGTTACATGTTGTACTAAATTCAACGGGGCGTCGAAGGCGGAGCAAATTAAATAACTGAGGCTGAAGAATAGGAACACGAGATGGGCAAGTGGAAAGAACTCAAGTTAAATTGCTTTGAAATTTTTAATCCACTAATACTCATTTCGATCAGATCAGATCTGATCAAGGTCCTCATTTTGTTCTGACCTGATCTGATTTACTTAATTATGTTAATTAATTTTTCAATTAGATTAGATCAACTAAAAACAAATTTTATGATTAATCTGATTTATTATTTATGTGAATTAAGATTGTTTTTTTTATATTTAAACAACAACAAAATGAATAAAATCAGATTCGTTCAAATATTAATTGTGTTTAGTTTAAACCAAATATAAAATTCTGATTAGTCTGATTTACCATTTATGTGAATTCTGAATATTGTTCTTGATTTTGATCTTATTAGTTAGTGTTCAGTTAAAATGTTTAAAAGGCAAATAGTGCGAGAGAATTTTATTCATGAGCATACTATTATTTGATTTCCTCCAACATTTTATGCACGTTGTAAATATTTCTATATTTTAATAAATGTTTTAAGAATTTTCTTTTTGTGAAGCAATGTAGTATTTGTTCAAAATTTTGGATGGCATATATAAATGACAGAAATTGCAAATAGCATGTTTCAACAATATATTTTACATGACATTTAAAATCTTATGTAATGAGCATTCCCTGCATGAGCATTTTATGCATGAGCCAATAATATTTTTTGTATGAGCATGAAAGATATTATGTACATTTTATGTATGAGCCAACATAAATTGTAATGAGAATTTTATATACGAGTCAACAATACTTTTTACATGACATACAAGGTCACAACAACAAAGTAGGCACTTATCGCGAGGGTACTCCGTCGCGAAAAGTACCGTCGTGATAAGAAAAAGCACAGTTGTGAGGGTAAAAAGTGACTTTTCGCGACGGAGTACCGTCATAACTGTGATTTTTCTTTTCGCGACGGAGTATCCTCGCGATAAGTACTACTTTGTAATCAACTAGTTTTCGTACAAGCAACATTAATTCTAACTATATATATCATTTATTTGTATACGTTCAAAAATTTGAAAGTCCATCTCCTTCTATTAATTATGTTCCATACAATATTATTTGAATATATTTAATAAAAAATATCTCTTCCTGCTCAAATAATTGATCATGAGATTTTTAAAAATAGATACATATTGTTAAACAAATTAAACATTGTTGTTGGACCTTTCCTTTTATAAATGATTATCTTTATATTATGTTATGGTTATTTTTCATCGATTCACCAACGATTTATTCACCAACATTACATACTATAACCAGATAATAGATGTTCTTACTTAGACATATATGAAGTCGTAATACTATTTTCTTGCTATTATTGTATCATACTCTACGAAATTAACAAGTACACTTTATTTAAAAAAGATGGGGTATATATATCACTGTATTGTTATAAACAGCAGTACAATAATAAAAAATTGCAATGTTATGTCAAATAAAATGGTTTGTTGTGTGTAGCAGCTTTGGAGCTCATTTCATTGACATTCCCAAAAACATTTATCATTTTCATCTCTAATACCATCTTTTGTTTTTCTATGAAAGTATATTGTGATAGGGAGAGAAGTGTATCGAGGTACAATATGTTTAGGAGGAAACTACTACTAATTCCAATAGAAAAATGGGAGGATTTGACAAGTGACAAGGAAGCAATAAATGCCTTAAGAGAAGTATATGGAGATGAAGCAGAGAAGTTGGATCACCTCGTAGGACCCGACATTTTTATTAATATCCAAAGTTTAATACAAATTATTAATTATACTCAGAATCGGATCCATTATCGAAAAATACCCAAGCCGGCCAGAAAATGACCGGCTTGGTACCTTTTTTTTTTTTTTTTTTTTGTTAAGAGAGAGAGACACTATGAAGATCAAAATATTGAAATCTAACTCTGAAAATTTGAAATTTTTGTTTAAATTATTTGTTATATTACTTGAGTTGAAGTTTCCGATTAAGATTTTTATTTCTATTATTCAATCCAAGTAGCTCAGTAAATTAGTTACATAATGAACATGTAGAATACCAGTTTTTACTATTTTCGGAATTTTTTTACTATTTTTTATGATTCATGAAAGATGAGCAAAATTAATCTACTATAGCGTAATTTTGTGTAGTTTAGCATAATTTACTGTATTTCAGCATAATTAGCGAAGTTATTGTAATTTTACATAATTTAGTATAATTGAACATAATTTATTGTAATATAGTGTAATTCAATATAATTTCAAGTATTCTAGCATATTTTAGTATAAATATGCTAATTATACATCAAAAAAAGTAGAGGAGGGATCAAGTTACAACAAAGTTACAACAACTATTTTTTTCATTTTCAAAGTCCAAATCGTTCAACATGATTATCTAAATAAAATGTGCTTGCAGATCAAATTTTACATTTTTTTGAATTTTTTTACTATTTATTAAGATGGTACAAAATTCAATGGTATGAATATGACTATTTTTTGTAAAATACTTAATAAATAGTAAACAAATTCAAAAAAATATGAAATTTGATCTGGAAGCACAGTTTATTGTGGAAATCATGTTGAACGGTTTGGATCGACGATTTGGACTTTGAAAATAAAAAAATGATTGTTGTAACTTGATCCCTCCTCAAAGAAGTAATATAACAAATATTTTAAATAAAAATTTCAAATTTTCAGAGTTAGATTTCAATATTTTGATCTTCATAGTGTCTCTATCTCTCTTTTAGAGAAGAAAAAAAAAAAAAGTACCAAGCCGGCCAGAAAATGGCCGGCTTAAGGAGGGGACCTAAGCCGGCCATTTTCTGGCCGGGTTGGGTATTTTTCGATAATGGGTCCGATTCTGGGTATAATTAATAATTTGTATTAAACTTTGGATATTAATAAAAATGTCGGTCGTAGGACTCATGGCAGAGAAAAAGATCAAGGGCTTTGCCATAAGCGAAACCACCTTTAACATTTTCATCCTAATGGCATCAAGGTCAGATTTAGTTTTAACAAATATTTAATGTTAGAATGTAAGAATAAAATACAAGTATAAAATTGGATCCCCAAGTTTTTACATATCACATACAGATACAGGATAGTATCAGATACATCCATTTGAAAGGCCAGTTTCACGTAGAAACAAATATATAAATGTGATAAGTTAAATTGAGAATCAGTGCTCATAAGTTATCTCTGTTTAGATGTAAATATATTGATCTGAAATTTCATGGCAACAGGAGGCTAGAATCAGATCGATTTTTCACGAGCAATTTCAATGAGAGACCTACACCAAGAAGGGGTTGCAATGGGTTAATATAACAGAAGGCCTAAGAGATGTGATCCACCGCCACTATCCTGAAATTACTGATAAGTGGATGAAATTCCGAAATTTTTATTAATAGAAAATAAAATAAAAAAATATCGACATTGAAGAACGTTTTCGCTGGAATTTGAGATGTAGCAAAAACGTGATGGTCCATAACGTCCAGGGCACTGTAGCTGGACGTTATGGTCGATAACGTTCAGTTAATCTGATCGCTAATGATCTCTAATTAACAAAAAACACTGTAGCTGGACGTTATGGTCCATAACGTCCAGCTACAGTGTTTTTTTTTTTTGCTTGCTTCAGTTTGTGATTTTTTTGAAAAAAAACCACTGTACCTGAACGTTATAGACCAAAACGTCCAGCTATAGTTTTTTTTGTTAATTAGATATCATTAGCGATCAGATTAACTGAACGTTATCGACAATAACGTTCAGCTATAGTGCCCTGGACGTTATGGACCATTACTTTTTTGCTACATCTCGAATTCTAGTGCTTTAATTTCTCAGTATGGAAAATAAAGGCCCTTCAAGGTTGAAGGCCCAGTTGGTGTAGATCTACAGTATATAGATCTATATATGACGAGTTTAGGATTATTAAACGTCATAATTGTAATGGTCAAATAACAAAAGTTTTGGAGGGTTTTAATGACGACTCTAGGATTATCCAGGTTCAAGGCCCAGTTAGTACATTATAAATGACTAGTTATATTTTTTAGGGTTTTAATGATCTCCTCTTCTTGGGCTTCTTTGGGCTCTATTGAGAAAAATAAAATTGGAAAAATATAGAGAGATTTAATTTAAAAGGGCTTTGAGCCTCAGTTTTGAGGGAGGTTCAGCCTAAAATAATTTAAAGTTATACGATTAAAAATGGTCAAGATTTAAAAGTGAAATTGACAAACAAGTTAAATAAAAATTCAACTAAAATGTACAAATAATAAAATTAGTTAACAACGTATGTGAAAGATAGAAAGATCATTATATGTATAGAATATATTCGGATACTTTTGAATTTAGATTGGACACTTATTTTATTTTATTTTTTTGAAAGAAAAATGAAGGTCAAGCCTCCAATTCCAAATCTTGTTATTACAACAAAAAATTTCTCTTATCTGAATTTCGAACTCATGACCTCCTACATAGAAACCATGTGCCTTTACCACTAGACCAAAAACTAGTTATTAGATTCGACACTTATTATGTGCCACAAACATATTAAAAACATCCAACACAATTAACACATTAAAATTATTTAAAATATATACGAAACTATTATAGGTTAAATTAATAAATAAAATGTTAAGACATTAAAACACCCAATACACTTAACATAATAAATAATTAAAATATTAAAAGACCTATAATGCACTAAATACACATCACCTATTAAATAATTGGAAGCTGATATGAATGCCCGCACTAGTACTTGCATCGTACTCGTACCTTAATTGCCATAACTGCTTGGGGCTGCAAAAAATGCAATGCTGATTTTTTTCTAAAGTATTTATACCTACGCACAGAAGTATGTATACATATGCACGAAAATATTTATAGCTATGAGGTGAACAATTTTTACGTAAATAATTGTCTCTCCAACCAAATCTCCCAAAACATACCCGCATCATAAAAACCTGTGGGGGAGCACTCAAACTACATGGGGAACCATACACGATTTTAGATGTGGTTTTTTTCTTCGTTCGAATCTAAAACCATATTTCTTATGATCTATGAGGAGCTTTTCGAATCTAAAACCATGAACGTCTGCTACGCAATTTTTTTTTTCAAATGAGATCCATGATGACGTACTTTCAGACTCGTTGTCACACAAAAATTTATACCTCGTCATGCAAATATTTGTACGTATACTTGCAAGTATTTTTTTACATATGGCACTGGATTACATCTGATTTATACCTATACTTGCAAGTAATTTTTACATATGACACTGAATGACATCTGAAAGTATATTAATATTAAGTATTGCAAATACTTATACCTATGCACTGAAATATTTATACCTATGAGGTCAACTATTTTTGTTAGAGAAAGGTTAACGTGGGGACGATTGGGGAGGGTTGATGCTAGGATACGAGCTCCCTACAACTTCATTAGAGGAAGATCGACGCGATGACGATTGGGGACTGAAAAAGGGGATGATCATATCAAGTTACGCATGCAAGTATTAATATCTTATTTTGCAAGTATTAATATCTTATGTTCTAAGTATTTATATTTATGAAGGTTGACGGAGAGACGAGTTCGGGGACTGAAAAATGGAGACCATATAATTAGTGGGGACTATAGTACAACTTTCCTTGATCTATTGTTGTTGTGGGTACGATGCGGTTACTGGAGTGGGGGATTGAAATAATTATTCTAAATAATTAAGTATTAATGAAATGCAGACTTAACAAAACCAAACAAATAAATATAACTAATTTAAACTTAGCATTAAATCTTAATTTATTTATAATTAATCCACAACCTCAACAATAACTAAATAAACTTAATCAAATTTAACCAAACTGTAAAACGTGTTAATTTATCAATGATAAACAACAAACAAGCACCAAAACTTATTACGATTCTACCCAAATGTTGACGATTTAAATTAAGTTACGTACTGTAAACAGACCTATGCCGAGTTGCCCGTGTACAAGGAGACTTATCCCTAATACGACATTGCCCGGCCACGCCAACACTTGTGGGGTGTTTTGAGCTAGCATTGTGCTTTGCATGGTAATTAAGGACAACATAACACATGCAAACAAATTAAGCAAGCATTTTTCTTATACATGTTGCACTGTTGCTTAATTAAGGAGAAAATATTTAGTACTTGCTGATGGTTTATGTTTAAAAAGGGATTAATCACTTGTGAACAGAGTCAGATCCAGCAAGAGAGAATGGTAGTCAATTGATCTCCATTTATTTTTAAAATTTTGTGTATAGTTTAAAGTAAAATAATACGAGTATTATAAAATTGATTTCCATACTCATATAAAAAATTTATATAATTGATCCTATAAATTTTTAGTCTGGCTCCACCCCTTATTAATTATGAATTTCAATATTTTTTATAAATAAGGATGAGGAATGGTAATGTGCAGATAGCCACGCAGATAAGCTTGGAAAGAAAATGTTAAAGGCGGCCTCGCATGCATTGTTTAACAACTTTGTCAATTCAATAATTTTTAATTTTTGTATTGATATAATTAGACTGTGCACTAAGTCTACTCGGATAAGGATAACAATAGTGGCATGTGACGTTGGTGTACGAATTAATTCTATGACAACCGAACACGCCCTAAAAGGGAGGTTCTGAATGCCACACTGAGTGATTTGCCACTCACTCACAATGGTTTGTAAATTTTTAGGTACAGAAATCGGTGACCAAGAATGAGAACCACTAGGAGTCGTCCATGGAAGCAGTGTCTTGGATTTTACCTTTTCTTCTTAGGACGTACCTTTGTTTTGTTTTGGTGATTGTTATTACTTGTGTGTTGTGTGCCAGATTCTTTTAAATGTTGTTTATTTTATATTGAAGACATGAATTTGTAAGGACATTTGTATTATTGATGTAGATGGTATATATATATATATATTTTTTTTTTTTGAACTGAAAGATAAAAAATTTCCATACACAAAATTTGCTTTGCTGTCTCTCAACAAAAAAAGAACCAAGTTTAGAACTACCAAGTCCAACTAAATAAACTCCAAAATTACTAACAAATCCAAGGAGGTATGTAGATGGTATATAATGTGTATGATTATGATATTATTTTTTGTTTCCACGGTTGTTTGTATTCACTCAGTGATCTATTGTGTTTACGAAAATTCGGAAATACATTACACGAATTAATCATGCTTAAATTGTAATTTTGGTTTGATTTTATCATTAAATGGTTCCAAAATTTAAAATATCCCCTTCAGTTTAACAAAAATTCCGAATGCTCCATCTCTATTTGAAAACAACCACTGTTATTAGCATTTAATTAAGAATCAAAGCAGCAAAAACAGAGAGGGAATGCATATAAGCAGTTCAAATTACGCAGAAAAAGGAAGAAAAAAGAACAAAGAATCAAGGAATAGGTTTGGTGCAATACTTGAGATGCTTGTGAAATCCACAATTAGAGTGATGGTTCATAGTTTAGTCTAAGTTTTTTTTTTTTGTATCGATGAAAATAAGTTATAAACTCAATTATTGGTAACTTCATTGTCATTGGTCCCTCAGAGAAAGAGATTTCCCAACCGCAGAAGAACAATTTGGCCATATAAAAATCAATTATTGGTAGCTTCATTGGTCGCTCATGACTCATGAGTGTGTCGCATGTGGTGTGGATGCGTCATACGAGGAATTAAAGGAAATGTAATCGAAGCTAGCTAGTTAGAGAGAGAATTAGTGGAAAAGTTAGTGGGTTAGGTACGGCTATAGTGGGGTTTAGTGATGTGAATCCAATTCACTGCTTTTGATTTTGTATGGCAAATTCTCTCAAAGTTAGGAAGTGGCTGTCACACGGTATTTTTTTTGGATAGAACTGTCCCACTGTATTGCTTTCATTGAACGGGTATATGGTTTTCTGGGTTTTTCCAGTTGACAAAGAGGATTGGAGATAATCAAGAAAATCAGACCATGTTCTCTGTTTTTTTTTTTTTTTTGTTGCGAACCTTGTTAAAAAAGGATTTACAGAATTAAATTATCATTTGAATTTATTGAACATGTGATTCGTATATGACACTTCTTCACTATAAATAGCAGACGGGCTGGTACAAAATTGCTCATATAACCATTGGCAAGTTTTTTATTTTTATTTCATCTCTTCATTTAATTGGATTACCTATGAATAGGGGTGTTCATTGGGTCCGGTTTAGCCGGTTTTGAATCAAACCGAATTAGTTTGGCCTAAACGGTTCGGTTTTTTCGGTTTAATGGTTCGGTTCAGTTCTGTTTGAAAAATTTGAAAACCAAAATAACCGAACCGACCGAAATTTTATATATTATGAATTTAGTCCGGACCGTCTCGGTTTATTTCTTAATATCCCGATTTATTTCTTGATACCTCGGTTTATTTTTTAATATACTTCGGTTTATTATAAATCAATTGCTTTAAATAAAAAAATTAATATATTTCAGTTTGAACCGAACAAACCGAAATAAAACTTTGATTCGGTTCGGTTCTATTTTAGAAACCAAATTATAACTTTGGTTTGACTAGTTCGGTTCGGTTTCAACCGAACCGAACCGATGCACACCCCTACCTATGAAGTATATACACCGTGATAACGGATGGGCAATCTCTTAGTTGTATTTATTCGATTGAATAACCGGAGAGGTGTAGCAGCAAAGAATTAGAATATCTTTTTTGAAAAGTAAAAAAAAGTACTAATTAAAAGCCAATTCACTCTGTTATCAAGAAAAGAATCCAATTCACCCTTTTTGATTTTCTATGGCAACTTCTCTCAAAGTTAATGTTACAGATCTCAAATTTAATCCAATTAATTCACTCTTTTTGTATTTTCAGACTGGTACAATGTACGTGCAAGCAGTCCAGCAATATTTTGAACACAAAATTATATATAAATTAACTTATCTTCATGAAAATATTTTTTTATTTCCCGTAATATATTAGTTTTAAATTTTCAACAAAGAATTCTAAAATATTAATCTGATACTATACAATCCGCGCTTAATAGGGAGTTTTAGATCTTTTGAATATATCGTTACCATTAACAGTAAAAGTTAAAAATAATCCTCAAATTGAGAAGAATTAAACTGACAAAATTCGATTAATTGACCCTAATTAAATAACAACCGGACAAATTGTTAGATTTTATTATCATATTCTAACATGATTACCAAACACGAAGGAACAAAAACTCTCAAAATGAGTAGTTGACTCTACAAAAAAATATGCAATTGACCCTAATTTAATTGTCAAATCTGCATCTATATAACAGCGATTTTTATTATGTTGATCTCATTCTAAATAAATTCAAAAGGTAATATTTTTTTTCGCATATTATTTACACTTGTGATATTAAACAAGACCGCCTACAGCCCTACAGGCTTCCAATCAAAAAAAGAAAAAAAGACATTAAACAAGATCAGCTGCTTTTTGTTATTTATAATTGTAAAACTATTACGTGATAAAATAAAATTCTAAGTGGATGTCTTCTCAATTTAATTACATCTCAAAAAAAAATTTTCCAAGTGGATATTATGCCACAAGTTCGCTACATGCAATATGTGTCAACAAATATTACAAATGATCAAAATCCCTGTTGGACCTATCACTTCAAGCTTTTAAAAAGAATTTGCACTGCAATTCACGAAACAAACAAAAGATGAAAAAGTAAAGTAAGAATCTCAAACTTTGCAACTCTCCATTCCATTTCCCTTTCATAAACCCAATCAATATTCATTTCCATCTTTCTTCTCGCCTAAACCATTCTGCTCTGAGATTAAAAAAAGCCCTTAAATTTTATTAACTCTTGCCACCAATTACAGTTCCAATTCAGCAATGGCAGACCTGCTGCTATCAGCTCTAGTTCCAATCGTGGTGCAGAAATCATCAGACATACTGGTGAAGAGGATCAGCGAGATGTGGGGCATTGCAGAGCAGCGCAAGAAGCTCGAAGACAAGCTGCTCGAGGTCCAGGACGTGCTTACGGATGCCGAGGAGCAAGGGGATACTAAACCGTCTGTGAAATCCTGGCTGGCCAAGCTGAAATCAGCTGCCTATGATGCTGACGACGTTCTCGACGAGTTCCATTATGAGGAGCTACGCCGGGATGCCGTGAAACGTGGCCACAAGGTCGGGAATGTAAGTGGCTTTTTCTCCCTTGAAAATCCAACTCTGTTTCGGTTCAAGATGAGTAGAAAGTTGAAGGAGGTTGTAGGGAGGATTGATGAGTTGGTCACTCAGATGGAAAGGTTCAAATTTGTTCGTGGCCAGGAAGGGCGTGTCATTCATCATGTCAGAACTGATTCTTATGTAATTGAGTCGGAGGTTGTAGGGAGGAGGGACGACAAGGAAAACTTGGTGAAATTGTTGACTGAGGTGCGTCCAACTCAGAATTTGATGGTCTTGCCGGTTGTCGGCATGGGTGGACTCGGCAAAACCACTCTTGCCCAGCTGGTCTATAACGATTCTAAAGTGAAAGAATGCTTCAATTTACAATTATGGATTTGTGTGTCCGAAGAGTTTAATATTGGCCGTCTTGTTAAATCAATCATTGAATTAGTTAACGGGGAATGCAATCTTTCTATTGACAACATGGAGCTACTCCAGAGGCGTTTACGAAAAATTTTAAGTGGAAAGCGATATGTTTTGGTGCTAGATGATGTTTGGAATGAGAATGTCAATGAGTGGGAGCATTTGAGAGCTCTATTAGAATGTGGTGATTCAGGGAGTGTTGTTATAGTTACCACAAGGAACAACGGAGTGGCTCAAATAATGGGTACCATAGAGAGTTATAATTTGGAATGCTTAGGTGAGGAGGACTCATGGAGCCTATTTCAAAACAGAGCATTTAGCAAGGGGGTAAAGGAGCACCCAGAGCTGGTTGAGATTGGCAGAAAGTTGGTTCTGAAATGTGGGGGACTACCGCTAGCCATTAAAGCACTCGGTAGCTTAATGAGTTATAAGGATGAGGTACGCCAGTGGTTAGCAATACTCGAACAAAGCACGATATGGGAAAATAAGCATGCTAATGATAATGATGGTGTTTTGCCGGTATTGAGGCTAAGCTACGACCACTTGCCTTCATACATGAAACAATGTTTTGCTTTTTGTGCGGTGTTTCCAAAGGATCATGTGATGGAAAAAGAGAAGCTGGTGCAGTATTGGATGGCCCATGGATTTATTCCTTCCGACTGTCCGGGTGATCTGGAAATGAGGGGTAATTATATTTTCAAAGAGTTGGCTTGGAGGTCCTTCTTCCAAGATGTTAAGCAAGTTCATGATGAAGGCGGAAGTATTGGATATTGCTCTCAGACCACGTGCAAAATGCACGATCTTATGCACGATCTTGCACAATCAGTAATGAGAGACGATTGTATTTCTTTGCTGAAACCATTACAAATTAATAATAATTTACCATGCAATATGCGACATATCACGCTCAGAAAATTTCCCATGGATATTAATGATGTCATTCAATGCTATCCTGCTGCACGTACTATTATTCCAGAGAGTAACGTGGTATACCCTGTACAGAAAATTGGATTTGTGAAATCTAACTTCTTACGAGTGTTTGACTTGTCATGTTCTCTTGTTAATGCCACCACTATGATTACCCCTGGAAAGATGAAGCACCTGAGATATCTTTATCTTTGGCATCTGGAGGTGACAGCAATACCAGAAGCAATTACCACACTTTATCTTTTGCAAACTCTTAGGCTCTCTGATTGTTATAATCTTTTACAACTACCTGAAGGAATGAGATATATGATGAGCCTTCGGCATCTCCACATTGAAGGATGTTGTAGATTGAACTGCGCACCACCAGGCCTCGGAGAACTGAAGTATTTAAAAACACTAACACATTACGTAGTAGGCACCGGTGTTGGGAATAAAATTGGAGAGCTCCAGACCTTAAATCTAGGCGGCCAACTAGAGGTGTACAATCTAGGAGAAGTTGGGAGTGCTAGAGAAGCAAGAGAAGTAAATATGGAAGCTAAAGAAAATTTGGATCATTTGGCATTATGTTGGGGCATGCCGAAAGACAATTATTCAGCGAGTGTAAGATCTAATGGTTCAGAGGCAGTGGTTGTTGATCTTGATGTGTTGGATGCTCTTAAACCTTGTAACAAGTTAAAGGTTTTGAAAATCGGAGAATACAGAGGTGATATGTTTCCCGTCTGGATGAATGAGTATCAGATGCTGGAAAACCTAGTTGAGCTGTATATAATTGAATGTAGAATGTGCATCAATTTACCACCATTACATAGGCTACCTCTTCTCCAAATCTTGAAAATAAATTATATGGATAATGTGAGGCATCTTTGTTGTGGTGTATTGATGAATGTTGAAGGTGGTGACGATGCACCCAAAACTTTTCCAGCATTAAAATCCTTAATTTTGGAGGACATGCCAAATTTGAATTGTTGGTGTGAAGGCGATGTTGGAGAAAAGACATTACTGATTTTTCCTGTGCTAAGTGAGCTGTCGATCATAGACTGTCCCAAACTGAATGCCATACCTGCCACACTTTCATTGGAAAAAGTGACAATTAGAGGAAACAAGACCCTATCAAGCCTTGCAACTGGAATAGCAAATGTCCGAAGCCTCACCCTTGAAAGCATAGGTGGAAGGGAAAATATTGTAGAAGAAACTCTCTCTTTTAAATCTTGGGAATCTCTCGAGGAGTTAACTATCGAAGGATTCGACCACGTCATACCACCAAAAGATGAAAGAGAATGTGAGAAGCTGAGTGTTGAAGTTAATGCAACAGCTCTTCGAAAGCTACATATTACATCAAGCAACTTTTGGTTCTCAACTATTCCATCAAACTCACCCATGTGGTTGTGGAAGTGCTTCACATTTCTTGAATTTCTTTATATCAAAGGCTGTGACGGTCTTACCTCTTGGCCAGAGGAAGAGCTCAGTAATTTAAACTGCTTACGAATTATGGAAGTTTCTTCTTGCAAAAACTTTCTCCAATCAAGATCAAAGCCACCACCAAAGATGTCATCTAGGCAAATGCTACTACCCAAACTTGAATCTCTAGAAATCAGGGATTGTCCAAATATGGTTGAAGTTCCCGAACTCCCAAGATCTCTTGAGCAATTGGAAATTGATGGGTCCACAAAGCTGGAAAGCTTACCGGAATGGTTAGGCAACTTGGTGGCTCTCAAAAGGTTGCAAATTGAAAATTGTGAAAGTTTGAATTCCTTTCCATCAAGTATTGGAGGCCTCACTGGCCTTAAAGAGCTCTACATTGTGAGGTGCAAAAAGCTGGAAAGCTTACCGGAACAGTTAGGTAGCTTGGTGGCTCTCCGAACGCTATTCATTTGGTCATGTGAAAATTTGAACTCCCTTCCATTGAGCATTGGAGGCCTCACTGCTCTTGAAGAGCTCATCATTTCTGATTGCATGAACCTCGCATCTTTGCCAGAAGGGATGCAAGGGCTTGAAGCGCTCAAGACTCTTAGAATCTGCCAGTGCCCCAAAATAAGGATCCTGCCGGAAGGCCTATTACAGCGATTAAGGAGCCTTGATAATTTGCGGATCAGTGGGTGTCCCCTCTTGGAGAGGGATTTTCAAAAGCAAGGAAAGTATTGGCACCTAATCTCTGAAATCCCGGATGTGGACATTGGAGACTGGGATCGATCCAGCAAAAGAGGAGATCTAACTCAGTTCATTTCATCATGCAAAATCTCTTGTTTCTCAGCACAATCCTAAAGTATCATCATTTGTGAGGTACATTATCTCATTGCTACATTATTTCGAATTTTCTCATTGAATCATTTTTCTTAAAGTAATACAGAGGAATCTTCTCACATAGGACATCTTAGTAACGGTGATGCAATCCTGTACCTGGTGCCTATATGCCAACAAGACACAAAAGCACACACACATATTTCTCATTGAATCATATTTCTGTATTAGATTGATTTTTCTACAATACTTATAACTGAGAGTAATTAATATCAGAAACATGTTTACCATGCATGGCTTACATCATGCACAATAACAAAGTAATCTTGTCTTTTGTTTGTTGAGGTATTTTGTCATACATTTTATGGCTATCAACCGGTACAAAGAATGTAGCCATCATAGATGTTGAAAACGAAACGAGGATCAAATTAAACCCGCCTGATTGAAAATACACATATTCAGAGTCATAGCATATAATAGCATCACGTTTCTTTTGTGCAGTATATATAATTCAAGCAATTGCATTAATTAATGTGATTTTTCCAGCTGTGGATTGAGGTCAAATTCATCATTGAAGAAGCTTGATGGAAATCTATGTTTAGTGATAGAAGATGTACTATGTGGTATATGTGGAGCTATGCGCCTGGTGCTCTCATGGAAATCTATATCTTTATGTTTTATATTTTTTTGTATTTTTTTTTAAACTTAAGTGATCTCTTTGGGGGTCCAGCCTTGTGTGCAACAACTCAAGTAGTTTATTATGCAAATAATAATATGATAATGTTTTTTAAAAAAAAAAATAGATCAATCAATAGATCTCTATGGAAAAGGATTTGAGACAAATTCAGACAGCAGTCTGTTTCGTTCTGAAGAGAGAAATGTAAAAGGATTTTCATAGGTTTTTTTTTTTCTTTTTTTTTTTAAGGTCAGTGAGCCTTGCTCACGAACATATATATTGATAAAAAGGTTCTGCAAAATAGAATATGTTACAGGCGTTGTTTACACGCATCCACCAGCTAGCTGTTTTGTAATTTTTTTAAGTTTTTCTTTTCTTTTCCTTTTTTTCATTTATCTACTGTGCACTTTTTATATCAATATATGATGACCCTTTCATATTTCTCTTTCCAAAAATAAGTTCAATTGTATCACTATTTCACTATGTCAATTGTTTCAATTAATATCAATTGTTATGGTTGAACAAAGCTTTTTTATGAGGTTTCGTTCGCACTACTCTTGGCCGCATTTTCTCTTATCTACTTATATTTTTCCCGTACGAGAAATAATAATGTGAAGAGAGCTCTTAATCTGTTTCGACCGACATTTTTATTAATATCCAACATTAAATAGAAATTAATAAATATACCCAGATGTTGGGATTCAATAAAAATATTTCTATCGACAATTTTATGGCCAGTTTTGAATTTTTTTGCCTACCGGCTTTTTTTTTTAATGGACACTATAAAGAGCAAGATGCTGAAATCTAACACTAAAAATTCGAATTTTTTATTTAAATTATTTGTTAGATTACTTCTTCTGATGTATAATTAGCATATTTATACTAAAATACGCTAAATTACTTGAAATTATGTTAAATTACACTGAATTACACTAAATTACATTAAATTAGACTAAATTACGGTGCATCATCGATATTTTTGCAATGAAACATCAATGTTTTATTAGCCTTAGCATTGGCAATTAAGTAGGATAGTGCTAAAAAAACATCGGTGCGTCGTTGATGTTTTGTAATGAAACATCGATGTTTTATTACCCTTAGCATTGGCAATTAATCAGGGCAGTGCTAAAAAAATATCGGTGCGTCGCTGATATTTTTGTAATGAAACATCAATGCATTTCTGCCGTCGTTAAGACGTGCATAAAACATCAATGCGTCATCAGTGTTTTTGCACGAAAGCATCGTATTTTTTTAACTTTAAACGGCCATAACTTTGGCTAGGAAACTCAGATTTGCGTGTACGACCCCAATTCAGAAAACTTGGGACGAGACGGGGGCAATGGTGCCCTCGGGGTCATCCCTAAGGAGCCGACGGAATCAAAATTGCAAAAAAACGTCGTTTAGTGCCTCAAAAATTGAGTTAAAGTTTTTTACCATCGTAGACACAACGACCCGTATGCGGCTGATGATTATGAAGGATAGAAAACCTGAATCACATTAAAACAACTGGATCAACCTGAACTAGTGAAATTGTTAAAACTTAGTACCTCAAAAAAACATAGTTTAGTGTTCGCATGCGGCTAGTGAATTTAATTACTTGAAATTATGTTAGCGAAATTTTGCGTATTTCAGTATAATTATTATAATTTTGCGTATTTCAGTATAATTAGCGAAATTAGTGTAATTTAGCGTAATTTAACATAATTTCAAGTAATTTAGCGTATTTTAGTATAAATATGCTAATTATATATCAAAAGAAGTAATCTAACAAATATTTAAACAAAAAATTCGAATTTTTAGTGTTAGATTTCAGCATCTTGCTCTTTATAGTGTCTCTAAAAAAAATTAAGGGTACCGGCCATTAAATGGCCGGTAGGCAAAAAAATTCAAAGCCAGCCATTAAATTGGCGGTAGGAATATTTTTATCAAAACAGAGAGGACCTGGATATATTTATTAATTTCTATTTAACTTTGGATATTAATAAAAATGTCGGCTGTTTAACACCTAACTTTAATATAAAATAAATCTGACGAGTTAAATTAAATTGGTTATATATTTGACAATTCAATAGTTAGATATTTTTTTCAGCCATGCTAAGACGAGATGAGATATTTCCTCGAAATGAGAAATTTGAAAATAATTAAGTGAATTATTATAACATATTCTAAACGCATTGTACCTGAAAGTAATCTTCAAATATTAGAAATGCGGTTGCTCTGTTTCTTAGGAAGAAAAAGAAAAAGAAAAATGAAAGAAAGGAAAGAAAATGAGGAGGATGTTAAATTTCTTATCCCAAATTAGCATGGAATAAATCTGGATTACATTTACACCCTTAGATTTTTAGATGCTTTTTGAAATTGCTTTGGAGGAATAATTTTTTTTATTATTTTGAAGAACTAAAAGTACTCAGAAAATCATATAGGGAAAAATATATTGCTCAAATCATAATAACTTCATTTTGAGTTGCAGGTAACTAGTGTTCCAGTTCCAGACCAAATGTTATTACATATAATACTAACGCTAATAAGAACCACAAGACAAAACAACAACTTGTTGTGTACGGATCATTTTTGTATTTTATCTATTTTTTATTTTTTTTGCATTCGACTGCTTTTTAAATGAAAATTTGTTACCATGAATGCGCCGACAAATGGCCGTACCAATTTTGCGCAGCACGCCAAAGGATGAAAGCATTCGATTATTTTTCTTTTTCTTTCTAGCGTTAGAAAGGCGATGATTTTGAAAGTGATTGCTCGTCATATCTGGTACAAGTACAATAAATGTTGAAATTTTGAAAGGGGACGCTCTATTTGCCGACATTTTTATTAATATCCAAAGTTAATTACAAATTAATAATTATAGCCACGTTAGTTGGGTATTTTTAAAAATGCCCATACCGGCTATTTAATGGCCGGTCTCATTTTTTTCAAATATTTGTTAGATTATTTCTTTTAATATAATAAAATAAGCTAAATTCTAAATTACGCTAAAAAGGCAAATTACGATAAATTAAGCTAATTTAACTTAAAATAACACTAAATTACGCTAAATTACTCTAATTATGTTTATTATACTGAAATACGCTAAATTACGCTAAATTTGGCCGATTTTGTTCCTTTTTCATAAATCATAAAAAATAGTAAAAATTGACATTCTAGAAGTTCATTATGGCCGGTTTGGAGAGGATACTTGTCCGGCGGGGTCCAGGGAGTGGCGTAAGAGAGACAAAGAGAGACAAAGAGCAAGATTCGTTTTTATCCTCTTTTAAAAAAAAAAAAGGATTTGTTTTATCATTGGTAAGGGAAAGAGGAGGAAAGGAGAAGGAGGTGAATTGGGGGAAGTCACATCCTCTCTATTATATGAAATGGGAATCTTTTACAATTAGTGAAACCGGACCATTCTTTTTAACTTGGCACGAATCTTAAAGTCCAATAATACTGCCTCTTCTTCAAGTTTGAATTCAAAACCGGCTGAGCTTTAATTTGAAACCGTAAAGTGAGGCAAATTGTCTACGATATCTGGAAGGATACGGATCCGAATTGGAGAGAATAATCAAAAATAGTTAGGTGCCTTAACTTGATCTAACCTTTATTAAAAAAAATATATATTATTTCTCTTTATGCCTCACGCACTCTTTATATTTATCTAAAAAATGTTTATATCTTTTGCTCAGTAATTTTCTTCTTATGCAAATTGGTTGTTTGCTGCTTTGCAAATAGCTTTTTTTTAAGATAAATTGAGACTAAGCTTTTCAATTTTAAACTGAGACTGTGATTGGTTCGATCTGATTCAAATTCTTCCTTTCATTTCTTAAGAATTTGATTATCTATATATTAGTGGAAATTTTGTCTGATCCACAAATAATATATTTTAAATCAATATTGATCATAAAATTCTAGTGTAAACATCCTTAAGATAAGAAGGTAAACATAAAAGGATCGTTTTGAGGCGACCCGATGCAACAGGAGCCTAAGAATGAGTAGCAAGAGAATTTTATTTTGAGATAGTCATTATTTTTTTGAAAATGAATCATTTTGAACCGCGAGAAATACCAGGATACGAATACGGATAGTTTTGAAGCTTCATATACGTGGATATCCGGTTATATTCGGATCCGAAAACAAATTAACTAATGAGCGCAATTAACGAAGGAAGGCGTTCAGGCTTTATATAGTATCCACTGTTTACTATTACATCTGTTGTGGGACTAACCCATTCCCACATCCGGACAACAGAATTTTTCTTTTTCTTTTTAATTTCATCCCGTGCAGGGTGCAGCGGTGCAGAGCATGAATGGCGCCATGATTAATGAGTTTTTTTTTTTATTAATTTCATCTTTGTCACGTCTATTGAAGCATATGCCAAGTGTTCAACATTTATTCGACGCAAGTTTTTTGGATGGAATTTCTTTCTTAATTAACTGAATTGATTGATTGAAACTTTGAATCAGCATTCTGTATAGGCATTATTCATTTATTTTTCTATTTAAATTTTATTAATTAATATTTATATCTTAATGTTTATATGATTCAATTATTCGACAATTATTCGTTTCGTATCCGTATTCATGGATTATCCGCTTCGTATCCGTATCCGTTTAAGGCGGATTTGGTTTTAAATTTTGACATCCATTTACTATCCGTATCCGTATTTGTATCCGATCATTGAAAGACGGATACGAATTTGGTATTAGCATTATCTGCTCCGAATTCGCTCCGTTTTCACCTCTAGAGAACCGTCCACAAAAATTAATTTAGTTTATTGTAAACTTTATTTAATAATAAATTGAAGCAAAATTTATGCTTAATTAGAATTCAAATCAAGTAAAAACTTTTATATATAAATAAAATATAATCAACAATTTTAAAAAAGCTAATTCTGAATTAATAATTTAAATAGGACTTAGTAATTTAAAATTTATGATAAATTAAAATTTTAAAAATAATGCTAAAAATACATAAATTAATTAAACATAATTGAATTAGCAGTGCGTAGCACGATAATTATGAAAATTTCCGACAAATTAATCTGACACATCAGGAAAAAAATCAATTGATATAGACATATAGTATATTTTTTTAGATTAAAACATTAGCAAAATTATTAGATTAAAACCAAGTCATTAGTGGTATATTAAAAATTTATATGAAACTAAAATCGATACGTCATAAATTATTCTAAACAAATTTTAACTTTTTTACGAAATATCAAGAATTGATATAGTATTTTTTTTTTTTGACACTGAATATATCTCTCTTCCTCTTTCGAAATATCAAAAATTGAATCAAAGTGTTCAATATACATCCATCGCAACACAAATTAATTACATAAAAAACAAAAATAGAATACATATATAGCACCCTCATCACAGGCACAGCACAATAGCAGAGCGATATCCTGCCATGCTCTTTAGCCCCTCCTCAACCTAACAGTACTTGAGCCATAGCTCATACTCCTGCAAGAATTGATATCGTATAATTTTTTTCTGACACTGAATCTCTCTCTTCCTCTTTCTCTCCCTTACTCTGCCGCTCTATAAAAAGCAACTGAAGAGCCCAGTGTTGGAGCAAATTAGCCCTTTGCAAATCATGCTTTTCAAAACCTCATCTGCCTTCTCAATTTCAATGTATTTCCGAATTCCGATGGAACAGAGAGAAGTCAGAGGAGGTGTTGCACAGCATGGTTCAAAGTGATCGAGCCCAATTTTATTTAACTACTATCTTATATTAGGGGTGTGCGTGATTGGTGAAATTCACAAGGGAAAGGTCTTTATGTTTCAAAACTTTCAAGATGCAAATAAAGACCATCTATTAGCAATTGTTGACTGATTCACTCAAGAGTAAACTCATTGTGTTTGCTTTGGTGAATTTTTCACTGTACATGGGTCTATACTCTATCATCAGATACTGATAAAACTCCATTATTTATGCAGTAATATTCCATTCCAATATTAGCAATACTCACAATAAACAATATTTCTGGTGATTCTGAAAGTCTTTTTCTATGTAATAACAATTGTGTATATTTGAATGCACATTTTGTAGAAGCCCCTTGGAGCTCAATGCCGAAAAGTGCTGAATTGTGGGATTATGGAATATTCCCTCAGTCTCAATGCTGATAAGTTCTGCCTTGTTTCAAGTAATTAAGGAAACAGTGGGCATCATTTGTGAAACTGCAGTTGGTAAGAACCATAACATCCACTTTGGAGATTACTAATTTTAACTCTCTCTTTTTTCATTTTTACAGAGATTTTTGTGGGATTTATTTTTTGTATGAATGGATGCATTCGGAAAGTCCTGTTCTCCTAATAATATCAAGAAACAAATAGTTAGCTAGAGAAAGACAACAGATCATGAGTTTTATGATCAAATCATAATTTACAAAGAGAATTAGAAAAAACATCTCAACCACATCTCCCAACCTAGGTCAACAATAATCAGTAATTATCCTACGCTGTTTGGATATGAACAATTGATAATTTTCCTAAATTGATTTTGGTGGGATTTGACATGAAAATAAAGGGATTTTACTGTACTATAAACAAACCCCAAAATAAATGGCAAATGCAGTGACCATGTGAAGCCACCTTACTGAGCCAATAGCCTCTGATATAGCACAAACTTTTGATGATTGTGATACAAGCTTAGAGTTGTCAGAAAGTGTCAGAATGAATACAAGCTGAAAATATTGAAATTTTCTCCCTTCAAATTATTCAGGTGGCTATTTTGGTGTCATTTTTTTCAAGGTTGATAGCAAGCACTAATTAACCCTCTAATGTGGGTTTTTTTTTTAATTTCTACAATTAAGAAATTAATGGAACATGTTACCACAGTTTTTTTTATATATTTATGTCATCTTTTTATTTTTATTTAGTTAAGTACATAGAGGAGAATTTCTCTATTTTTTTGTATATTTGTATTTTTTTGTTCAGATAATTCAGTCTAGATTCACATTGTCATTAGAGATATAGAAAGAAATCAAGAATGTCATTTTCTTGTGTGGTTTACAATCCAAGTTCTCATTTTAACTGAAGAGCTTACACTGGCTGTGAAATGTGTACAACTCTTTTACAGGGTTTCCCCGTTTTAAATGTGTTAGGTATGTGTTAAATTGATTTTACTATAATACTATTTTGCCTGATTTGGAGGATGGTTGTTATACCTGAGAGTTTATATAAGAAATGTTTTTACCATGGTGTACAATGACTGTACATCATCAACAATAATTAAAAAATCTTGTATTCATTGAGGCATTTTGTCATACAGCTTATGGCTATCCACCCATACATTTTGTTCATTGAGGCATCTTTAGTGGATCCTGCAGTTAGATCCGAAAAATCCCATAGATCAAACCCTCATCCCAATTAAACCCGTCCCCTCATTACTACAGATAAATCCTCTTTAATGGAAGGATCACCGTTGATATCGAGATTACGACGCAGATTACTCGCTGTCACCACGGAAGAAGGAAGAGAGGGGATGGGAGAAGTGCCGCACCGACCAAGCCCGAGAAAAGATTAGGCCCTATGGACTGGGCCAGATAGTAATTCCTGAAGAAATAAGTGGAATATAATATGGAATTCACATCACCCCCGGTACCGTAATAGGGAATCTTTTACAATTACTTGATCTGGACCGTTCTTTTTAACTTGGCACGAATCTCAAAGCCCAATAATACTGCCCCCTCTGTCAGCCCGAATCCTAAACCGGCTGGGAGTTAATCTCAAACCGTAAAGTGAAGGGAATCTTTTACGGTACCGGGGAGGATATGGATCCATACAATATGGGCCTCTGGACAGCCCAATTGAAAAGTGTAAGAATCATACACCGACGAAATAAGTGGAATACAATTAGCCGGTCCGTTCCCTTAAGTAACACAAAATTTGAGTTTAGATCCGGAACGTCCGATTAGAATCTAGCCCGAGTTGAATGCACGGAGTCAATTAATTATATTCTTTAATATTCGTGCCAGATCAAATCGGACGGACTGAATTCCGAGCAGAATCACCGCTTCAGACCCACAAGTTAGGATGAATGGATCATTATCCAAATGGGACCCACTAGCAATTCAAATGCGTTACAGTCCATTGATAGTGAAATGAAGCCGAGGATAAAACGCAGAAAGGATAGTTGCAGTTGGAGTACTGGAGAGGAAAGGAATCCTTGGTATTTTATTTTCTTTGAATTTCTTAATTTTCGCAGTAATTGTAGGATTACAGTTAGGAAATGAGGGAAGATATGAATACCCCCTCATCGTTTTCCTCTCGAGTATGTTATATAGAATCATTTTTATCAATATTATTCGACATTTAACCCAAATTTGCCATTTCTCAAATTAGCTTATGTTACCATCAATTAGCATTACCAATTCATCAATTTTAGTTCATAACAGCTGTTTGTGATTATGGGGATAAATTGGTGCTCGTTGGTTTGTTACAGGGAGCGAAACTATGATTTCTTTTTTGTTCTCGAATGTTAAATTTTTGTTTTTTACTTGAGTTTTATCACTTATTAGGCTGTGTAGATTGGTTCGTTCTTGTGTGTATCGAGTGTTAATTTGATGGTACTTGGTTCCATCAGGATAGGAATATGCGCATGAGTTGCTTGTAAAAATGTCTTAGAGAAGCATAAACAGGATGTATTTTGTAGGATTTGTCCAAGAACTTGAGTCTGAAACTTTTAATATTTTGTGGTTGGTTCTCAATTTGCATGTTTGATTATAATTTTTAAGTAATTATTTTGAAACTTTGGAAGAAAATTAACGAAATTATTAGACTGAGAGTTATTTTTTAGTACAATCACATTTCAAATTAATAAAAAAATTGAAAAACTTTAATTTTTAGTCCTTAAATTTGACCAATACATTGTGAAACGGGGATAATTAATTATGGGAATAAATCTTCTTTTGACAACAAGCTTGATGTGTAATGATCACTGTAAAATAAAATTTCTTTTAGACATTGTGTCTGTGATTCCAGTTAATTCTATTAATTTATATTATGCTTTTTCGATAATGAAAATAATATCTTAAATAAAATAAATTCTTTACTTGAATCGTTACACCATTTGACTCTTAATATAACAATATACATATATACAAATAATATTATGATTACAGTATAATATATATGTGTATAATTTGTCAACCAAGAATCTAAATTTACGCTTTCGTCAACTTCTCGCTCCCGTCGAAAACCCCCCCCTTTAATTTTAACGTGTAAAATTGTTCCATTCATTTTAATTATGACGCACGAAAAAGCAGAGTACTGCACATTTCGAGTCAGGAAATGTGGCCCTTGCAGATAGAGATGCAGATGACAGCAATTGCGATTGATACTCTTTTATTGGTCTCCCTCCCAAGAAAGATTGATTGCTACTTTTACACCAATCACAACCATGCAATTGTTCCAAAACAAAGAAAAATATCCACCCAATTAGAATAGTCTTCTCCACGGCTGGTGAGCTTGATTGTTGCTTTTCCATCTCCTTAGCTTCCTAAATGCTCTTTTGCATCTCACAAATTGCATATGGAATTGGAGAAACCTAACACGTTCTCTCTTGCATAGTAAACTACACACTGGATCAGAAACCAGCAGCAAGTCATTTCCTTTGAACAAATTCTCTGTTTTCTCAAAAACGATACATTCTTACTCTTAAATTTGACATAAAAACCAAATTCTCCTCTTGACCCCATTTCTCTTTCCCAAACTCTCATCTTCTTCTCGCTTTAGCCTTTTAGTTTTTACTCTGAGATTCAGAAGAAAAAGGAACTCTCATCACTGAAGTACTTCCAATTACAAATCAGCAATGGCAGACCTGTTGGTATCAGCTCTGATCAGAATTGTGGTGCAGAAATCAGGAGACTTACTAGTGCAGAGGATTGGCGAGATACGGGGCATTGCTGACCAACGTGAGAGGCTCCACGACAAGCTGCTCGCGGTCCAGGCCGTACTTACTGATGCTGAGGAGCAAGGGGATGCTAATCTGGCGGTGAAATCCTGGCTGGCCAAGCTGAAATCAGCTGCCTATGATGCTGACGACGTTCTTGACGAGTTCCATTACGAGGAGCTATGCCGGGATGCCATGAGACGCGTCCACAAGGTGGGGAATGTAAGTGGCTTTTTCTCCCTTGAAAATCCAATTCTGTTTCGGTTCAAGATGAGTAGAAAGTTGAAGGAAGTTGTTAGGAGGATTGATGAGCTGGTCACTGAGATGGAGATGTTCAAATTTGTTCAAGGTCGGCAAGGGCTAGTTGTTCATCGTGACAGAACCCATTCTTATGTAATTGAGTCAGAGGTTTTAGGGAGGGAAGACGATAAGGATAAATTAGTCATGAAATTGTTGACTGAGGTGTGTCCAACTGAGAATCTCATGGTCTTGCCCGTTGTCGGCATGGGTGGGCTTGGCAAAACCACCCTTGCTCAGTTGGTCTACAATGACCCTAGGATAAAACAACACTTCAAATTACTCGTATGGATTTGTGTGTCTGAGGAATTTGAAGTTGGAGCTCTTGCAAAATTGATCATTGATACTGTTGTTAAAGGAGACTGCAATGTTCCCCGTGACAACATGGAGCTGCTCCAGATGCGTTTACGTGAGGAGATGAGCAAAAGGCGATATCTTCTGGTATTGGATGATGTTTGGAATGAGAATGTCGATAAGTGGGAGCGGCTGAGTGCTCTGTTGAAATGTGGGGATTCTGGCAGTGCTCTTATAGTTACCACAAGGAGCAGTAGAGTGGCTACAATAATGGGTACCGTAGAGAGTTATGATTTGGGATGCTTAGGTGAAGTGGATTCATGGAACATATTTCACAAGAGGGCATTTAGTAAGGGGGTAAGGGAATGTCAAGAGCTTGTTGAGATCGGCACGAAGTTGGTTCAGAATTGTGGAGGACTACCGCTAGCCATTAAAACACTCGGTAGCTTAATGAGTTATAAGCATGAGGTACGCGAGTGGTCAACAGTACTCGAACAAAGCACAATATCGGAACATAAGCATGCTAATGATGAGGTTTTGCCCGTGTTAAGGCTAAGCTACGACCACTTACCTTCATACATGAAACAATGTTTTGCATTTTGTGCAGTGTTTCCGAAGGATAATGTGATGGTAAAAGAGAAACTGGTGCAGTATTGGATGGCCCATGGATTTATTCCGTCTGATGGGTCGGGAAATCTTGAAATAATGGGTAGTGATATTTTCGACGAGTTGGCTTGGAGATCCTTCTTCCAAGATGTTCAACAAGGTTTTCCTTGCAGACATGCATAGAAGTGAACATGGCTATCGCGCTCAGACCATATGCAAAATGCATGATCTTATGCACGATCTTGCACAATCCGTGATAAGAGACGAATGCCTCTCTTTGCTAGAACCATTGCAAATTAATAATAATTTAAAATGCAATGTGCGGCATATTTACCTTAGAATAATTCCCCAGGATATTAATGATGTCATTCAATGTTATCCTGCTGCCCGTACTCTCATTCAAGATTCTGAAAAACGCATGCCATACGATGTGCAGAAAATTGGATTTGTGAAATCTAACTTCTTACGAGTATTTGAGATTGCATCACAATATATTGATCAAGACACTATGATTAACCCTGGAAAGATGAAGCACCTGAGATATCTTATTCTTTCGAATCTATATGTGACAGCAATACCTGAAGCAATTACCACACTCTATCTTTTGCAAACTCTTAAACTCTGTTGTTGTCCACGTCTATCAAATCTACCTGAAGGAATGAGATATATGACGAGTCTTCGGCATCTCTACATGGGACGGTGTATTATATTGAAGTGCATGCCACCAGGTCTCGGAGAACTGAAATGTTTACAGACACTAACTTATTACATAGTAGGCACCAATGTTGGAAATAAAATTGGAGAGCTCAAGACCTTAAATCTAGGTGGCCAGCTAGAGGTGTACAATCTAGGAGAAGTTGGGAATGCTAGAGAAGCAAGAGATATAAATATGGAATCTAAACAAAATTTGGATCATTTGGTGCTAAGTTGGGGAATGCCAAACATTTACTCAAACGGTGTCAGATCTAATGATTCAGAGGCAGTGGTTGTTGATCTTGAGGTGATGGATGCTCTTAAACCATGTAATAAGTTAAAGATTTTGCGAATCAGAGAATATAGAGGTAACAAATTTCCAGTCTGGATGAATGAGTATCAGATGCTGGAAAAACTAGTTGAGTTGTATATAATTGATTGTAGAAGGTGCGTCAATTTACCAGCATTACATTCGCTACCTCTTCTCCAAATCTTGAATATAAATTGTATGGATAATTTGAGGCATCTATGTTGTGGTTCACTTACAAGTGTTGAAAGCAGCGAAGATGCCCCCATAAATTTTCCATCACTGAAATCCTTGACTGTATTAAAAATGCCAAATTTGCAATTTTGGTGCGAATGTGATGTTGCAGAAAAGACATCACTTATTTTTCCAGTGCTAAGTGAGTTGTCGATCGCCGAGTGTCCCAAACTAACTGCTATACCTGTCACACCTAAATTGGAAAAAATGACAATTAAAGGAAACAAGACCCTGTCAAGCCTGGCAACTGGAATAACAATTGTCCGCAGCCTCACCCTTGAAAGCAGAGGTGGATGGGAAAATAATGCAGAAGAAACTCTCTCTTTTAAACCTTGGGAATCTCTATCCCTTAAACCTTGGATGTCTCTCAAGGAGTTAACTATCAAAGGATTCAAGCACATCATACCACCAAAAGATGAAAGAGAAGGTGAAAAGTTGAGTGTTGATGTTAATGCAACAACTCTTCAAAAGCTAGGTATTGAATCAAGCCACTTTTGGTTCTCATCTATTCCATCAAACTCACCCATGTGGTTGTGGAAGTGCTTCACATTTATTGAATTTCTTTACATCAAAGACTGCGACGGTCTTACCTCTTGGCCAGAGGAAGAGCTCAGTAATTTAAAAATCTTACGAATTATGGAAGTTTCTTCTTGCAAAAACTTTCTCCAATCAAGATCAAAGCCAGCACCAATGATGTCATCTATGCAAATGCTACTACCCAAAATTGAATCCCTAAAAATCGCGGATTGTCCAAATATGATTGAAGTTCCCAAACTCTCGAGACCTCTTGAGAAATTGGAAATTAGTCATTGCTCAAAGCTAGAAAGCTTACCAGAATGGTTTGGTAGCTTGGTGGCTCTTAAAGAGTTATACATTGGTTCATGTGAAAGTTTAAATTCCTTTCCATCAAGTATTGGAGGCCTCACTGCTCTTCAACAGCTCTCCATTGCTCAGTGCAAAAAACTGAAAAGCTGACCGGAACAGTTAGGTAGCTTGGTGGCTCTCAAATCACTAATCATTAGCGTATATTGTGAAAGTTTGTATTCCCTTCCATCAAGCATTGGAGGCCTCACTGCTCTTGAAATGCTCAACATTGTTGAGTGCATCAACCTAGCATCTTTGCCGGAAGGGATGCAAGGGCTTGAAGTGCTCAAGACTCTTACAATCTTGAATTGCCCCAAAATAAGGATTCTGCCAGAAGGTCTATTACAGCGATTAAGAAGCCTTGATTCCTTATATATCAGTGGGTGTCCACACTTGGAGAGGGATTTCCAAAAGTACGGCAAGTATTGGCACCTAATATCTGATATACCGCGTGTAACTATTGGAGAAAAAGGTCGATCCAGCAAATTAGGAGACCTAACTCGGTTGATTTCATCATGCAAAATCCCTTGTTTCTCAGCGCAATCCTAAAGATATCATCATTTGTGAGGTACATTATCTCCTTGCTATATAATTTCAATTTTTTCATTTTATCATATTTCTCAAAGTAAGACAGAGGAATCTTCTCACATAGGAAATTATAAATTTAGGACAAATTAGTAACTTCGGTGGTGCAATCTAGTACTTGATATCGTCATTTATCATATTATAATTCATATTTAGCTTGTAACATGGAATCATATAATTTGTCTGCCCCAATGCTCTGCTTACGGTTGTTCTGAATATTTTGCCAACTAAGGTTAGTAGTCAATTATGGTGCACTTCAGGTCGGGTCTCATCTAGAATTTGTTATATAATAAATGTTCACTAAAGTATCCAATTAATGTAGCATTAATTTTTCTATCATTGATTCACTTAAGTGTCCAACTTATGTTCCTTTGTACATTCTTTTGTAGAGATTTGGAGTTGGGGCGACCATATATCAGTTGAGAGTGACAAAAACAGTATGTACTTTATTTAACTCTTCTTTGGAAATATGGGTCGCAATACTCATTAATTATCTACTTCGACATTTTTGAAGTGCAAATCTGAAAATTATACTACCACTGTGTATTTGTAAAATATGCTCTGCTGTCAGAAATTGAGGTTGCAGGCATTAAATTTACTGATATGCCCCTAGATTTGGCCATATTAACTCCAGAAAATAATTTGTTTGATTATATTACTTTTGTTTGAGTGTGGTTGACTTAATTCTCATTTCTAATGTAGTTTAGTTTGTGCTTAAAAAGAAGGGATAATTTCAGTGGGCCTAAATTGTCCATTTAATGGATAAAACTGTCATTGGTCTTATTTAATGGTTGGGTATCATTACCAAATTAGCAAAATATATTTGCACTAGTCTCAATGCTAAATTGTGATAGAAGCTCAGAGTTGTCAGAAAGTGTCAGGAACAAGAAAGGTTGACACTTTATGAAATTTTTATTTTCAAATTATTCAGGTGGCTATTCGGGTGTCTACACTATATTGCAACATTTTTTTTTTCTGGTTGATATCAAGCACTAAATAACTTTCTCATGTGGGTTGGTTATTATTATTATTATTATTATTTTTACGAGTAAAAATAAGTGGAACATGTTACCACATTTTTTGTTTTTTGTTTTTATATTTATGCCATCTCTAGATTTTTATTTTGGTTAAGTACTTCAGGGAAAATTTCTCTCTGTTTTTTTTTTTTTTTTGTATACTTGTATTTTTCACAGATGCTTCAGTCTGGATTTGTAGTGTCATAAGAGAAAGAAAGAATGTCATTTTTTTGTGTAGCTCAAAATTCAAGTTCTCTTTGATGTGAAATGTGTACAGTTCTTTCACAGAGTTGCCAGTTTTATATGTGTGCGCTCTGTATTAGATTGATTTTTTTATAATGCTATTTTGCCTGATTTGGAGGATCGTTGTTATAACTGAGACTTCATATTAACAAAATGTGTTAATCATTGTTTACATCAACAATAACAAAGAAATCTTGTTCATTGTGGTATTTTGTTATACAAATAATATGGAGCTACCTCAGAGCCAGAGGTTAGTAGCAAATCTTCCAGGTGTAAATTAAATCACTATTGCACTACAAGTTGAAACAGACTACTATTTCAAGCTATACAAATTTAGTGATAGAAGATTTACTATGTGGAGCTCTCTGCCTGGTGCTTCCATGGAAATCTATCTTTAATTATGTTTGGTTATATTCTGTTTTTTTTTGTCTTTAGAAGCAATTATCTGCAACAAGTTGAAGCAGTTGATTCTGCAAATAATAATATGATAATGTTTTAAAAAAAATATCTCAATTAATAAGTTTGAATATATCACTATTTGACTTGGTCAGCCTTTTCAATTAATGCCTCAAATTGGAGATTTAAAATGGTAAGCAACTTGAATTTCCTGCAATTTGGTACATCCACCTGCCTTTGGAAAAGGCCACGCCAGTTAGCATCCACTGAAAATATTATACAACCGAGTTATATAATAAATAGAGCTCGTCTATTGTGTACTGTAAATATAATTGCCTTAAAAGCTAAGAAATAGAACAAATTTTGTTTTTTTTTGTGTAACTTTTTGAAAGATGTTTTTTCCGCATGCTCATACAACTACAGAAGAACTATTTTCAACGCTTTATTTTGTTGGGTGATTAATTTACTCAAACATTGATTGAACCCGAGAAGGTCCTGATGTAAGCCTCTATTTTGTTATAAATCCTTATTAACCCTAAATTAAATTATTAAATGTCTTTTTCCGTGCATAATAAAACTATCAAATGTCATGCAATCAGGCCAATAGAATAAAACTTACGTTTTCATAAAGTGTTTTGATTATAAACCCAGTTGATTTTTTTTTTTTTTTTTTTTTTTTTTTTTGTATATAAGAGATTTCCTCAATTTTTAGGACATATTTAGTAACGCAAAAATTGAAAGAGACTACTGATCCGGACATATTAACCAAAAATATATACTACTAGGAAGATTTCCTAAAATATTTAAAAGAGAAAAAAAATTGCATAAAATGTAACAATTCTGGCTAGAAATTATATATGAGCACAGAAATTAAAAAAAACGAGAGAGATTTCCTCAATTTTGTATCTGCCACTGTGTGGATTTGAGGAATTATAGTTGCTTTTATTGAGAAAAAAAAAATCCGAATCTCTGATGAATCATATTTGTTAATAAATTTTTGTAATAGAAAATTTTGATGCATACTATTTGTCATTATTACTTTTGTTTCTAACAAAAAAGAAGAGGAAAAGGTAAACGCTATTGTTTTAGCTTACATGTCTACAGGAATAAATTTTTCTGAGCAGAATGTACATACATAGATTGGTAGAATTTTCTGAATAGAACGAAGATAATTGGCCGGTTAGTTCCCATCCATGAAAGGGAAAGCCAGCAACAAATTAAATCCGGTCTACATATACAAATACAAATTTTTATAAATTCTCAAATTAATTTATTATAAAATCAAACGGTCAAAACTAAATATCATGAGATTTTAATTATTTTCTAATTGAAGCTAATCATTAAAATCTAGAGTCAAATTAATATTTATTAATTGCAAAATTGATATTGCATTTTGCTGGCTGTACAAGTGTTTTCGAAATCTACGCCTTTTCCAGATCATCGAGGAAATATAGAAAGTTTTTGATAAATGAATTAAAAAAGAGGCAATTATTATAAAAAAAATTTGACTAGGCAATGTATTTTTTAAATAAGGATTTTTATATATCTTATGTCCTTTATCATTAATAAAGGAATTACGAAATTAATTAAGGGCTATGTTTGACTTTTGATTTTTTTTAATAATGGATTTTATTTTTTCTGTGATAAATGGGTAAGTAATCTTTGGATCATTAACTGCGTTTTGTTTAATTTTTATTCTTTCATAGACTATATTGGTTTATTAATGACTAACTTTCATGGAAGACTCTGAAAGTTTATTTGCCGATAGTCCTAACTTTATGTTTATTACAAATAAGTCCAACTACTATTGAACAATTATTTTGTATTTTTGTTTTTGAATGGCAAAAATAATTTTAATTTTGTTGCTCAATAAATAATAACTTTTTAGTCTAACTATTTGTTCTAAGGATGACAAAAGTCAGAATTTCAAGTTACAGTTATAATTTTACAAATTGCAAAATTAACAAGAGAAATAAAATTTTTAACACCGAAAGGGTGACATAATTGTACTTCTGAAAATATGAAAAATAATCAATTGCAATATCGCAAATACATATGATAAAATTTTCTATGTCATGCCAAAATTCTTTGAATATTTCCGTTAATGATAAATTTGGTTTAAAATTTATGTTATTAGTGCTTCTTGTAATTCAATCACCAGATATTTCAATTAATAAAAACAACAACAGATTTAATTGACCAAAATGGTCTTAAGTTATTATATTTTAATATAATCAAATTAATGATTCATATATACAAATTATTGGACAAACTATAAATGAAATAGTAAAATGATATACTAAATCCGGAATTTCGAAACATGACAGAAAATTTATAAACATATATAAACATATAAAATTTAGAATTTCAAATTTATTTTATTAACTATCTCTGTCACACCCCAATCCGGAGGTGCAACAATTTTACCGCGTCTATTACCATTCAATATAAGTAACACAAGGCACGGATCTTTTGTATGCATTGCCAATATCATCCATTATTTTTACCACATCCCAATATATTTACAAGAATTATCTGACCATTTATAGTGGATGATGCTAGAAAAATACTCTTTGCACCATGTTAGATAAAATAATCTCAAATCCCATACCTTTAGGTGGCCTTGCTGTCAATTATTATTCCAAAAGCGTTTCTCGGTCTTCGTCTAACAAACATGTGAAGCCCACAAGGGGATACGGGTGAGAAATAATTTAATTGCCACTCAGATTATTAGATTCAAAAGAAATCCATATTCAGAATGAAATCTCTGCACGAGAAACTAACAGTTCATTTCATAATGACGAATGCAAATGCTCAATAACAGTATCCAATTGGACGACAAAAATTACATAAGTAAATCAGAACTCTAAAAATCTTATTAGAATAAATGGTTTGGGTCAAAATCTTTTAAACCATAAAGTCCGGTAACGTTTGGGACCTAATCTTTACAACCACTAAGTCTGATAACGTTTGGTTTCTTAACTTTACAATTTCTAGTCTGGTAACACTGACAAGTACCATAGCATGTATCTGTCGTGTTAGAACTTATTCTGTCTAACTATCCTGACAATTTATTAACGGAAATAATACATAATCAATATTACAATGTCGTCATTATCAGAAAGAAAATCAATGATAGATGGTTACCACAGTTCATTAGTCTTACAGTCACAATTCACATTTACTTAATATCCCCTACCCAACCGGTACTGGGTTCAGTTGGGATCATTCAGCATATGCGCATAAGGGTCCTGGATTAAGTCTAGTAGCTAGCTAGACTTTACAATATATTAATCTTTTTTCTCCACTATATGGAGGTTCAAGGATTACAATATTCAATATTCAATAAATTTAATCATTGTGGTTTCAATCAATCAGATTTCAATAAGAATCAACCAATCGATAAACAATATCGATATGACAGTCAACATACTTACCTGTAATTCAGTTTTAGTTGTATTGGGCTATGCATATGATGCAACAGTTCAATAAATGCAGTCAATCAAATATTCAAAATGCACAGCGAGTTACAATTTAATTCCTAGTCATGAATCTCAGACTAATCTAATAACCCCGCACCTGATATTGTAGGACAATTTGGTCACTAGCAGTCTGTTCTTCTTGAACACTATGTCTCGTCAGTCTCTTACTTATTTTGCCTATATCAGAATAATATGTATATATTATCCTGATCAATACTCATAACAATAAATATAACATAACAATTCACATATTTCAACATTTCTTTCTCACTTGTGTTTATTCGGTAACTTTGTTTTATGTTCCTTGAGTTATTTCCTTTTTATTAATTATTTTCTTATACCTTAACGTTTTCTTTTAATTGAATCCTATTTCGGTTTATGTACAATACTCCAAGTGTTCAAATAAATGTCAAGGTTTAAGTTCAATTTATTCTCATTGTTCATTTTCGGGTACAGTCCAGTTTAAACGAGGTCTATGTTATTCTCTCTAAATTTCTCCTTTCCAAGTCAAAGGCACAACAGCTCATTCCTTTTTAATAGATTAATTAATCAAGCCCGAATGCTCATAATTTAATTCACAGTTCATTCGTTTAAATTCCAAGTTTCCAACCAGTATCTTTAGTATACATGTAACTTTGCACCGAGACCCCTCTGACAAGTTTAATTTACCAATTCATTGTACTTTTGCAAATTTCACCTTCCCTATCCTATTTCTCTTACAATCATACCCCTTAAAGCTTAGATGAGCATATCAGTAACCAAATTAAAACTAATACGGATAGGTACCAGTTTTCATATCATACCAATTACCAAATACCCCGCAAACCCCTTTAACAAAGCAGTAGAAAACAATTAAACAACTGGTTCAAGGCAAGTGGAGTTTGGTACCAAAAAGGTACGGGTAGATATAAGTTCTAAACCAACAATCTGAGAATTAAATCACCCATATAATCTTGTTATGGTCTAGGTATCTGAACCAAAACAGACAAAATTAAGAAAACACAACCATAATTATCAAGTTCATATTCGATTAAATAGCACATAGAAAGAAATAGAGGTCCCGGGCAAATTCATTAGCACACATTATTTAAACAAGTTTCAATTAAACTATCACAATATTAAGCTTGTATATTAAAATCCGTTTGATCAATATTTACCAAAAACTTAAATCGGATAGAAAAAGAAAATAAAATCGAGAAACAGATATATACCACATACTGCTGCTGAAAGAAGTTGAGCACATCCATTCGGTGATTAATCACAAGCCTAACCAACGAGAAAGATAGAAGAACCCCCCTTTCCCTTTCTCTATACTTCTTCAATTTTGTTTGGTTTATTTTTGTTTCCTTTACGTGAGAGAGAACGAATGTCCTTCAATTAATTGAGAATTAAGGTGAGTGCTTCAACCAGAATTGGCCACGTGGTAATGGTGTCAGCTCAACCTTGTTCTTTCGTTTATGTTAAAATTTACAGTGTGCACCTCAAAGTTTTTCAAAATTGTAAATAAATCCAAAATCAATATTAGTTCTTAATTTTCAAGATCGGTAATTTACTTAATCATATTGGTCACAACTTAATTTAACCATTTGTGAATTTACTTAGAAAACAATTTCCCTTGTTTTTGAAATATTCGTATATTTTTGAACAAATATTTTGCTCAAATTATTTCGTATATTTTCAATTACTAATTTCATATTCTTATTTACATAATGTTACAATGTCAATCCAGCATTTTTAAATCTTGATTTTCGAAATAGATAGTTAGGTTTAGGTTAATTCTTGTATTGGTTTAAATTAAGTATATATTTTTAATTCCATAATAAAAGAGATTCCTTTGTTCAAAGCTTTTTATTTGGTTTTATGAAAATTTGTTGTTTTAGTTATCCTCCAATAGCTTAAGAAAAAAAATCCATTTTAATTAACAACGAGAAAAAACAACTCATATCTTTCATATCCGTTTCTTGGAACTCTCATTACACCAATTTAAATATATAACCATAATTGATAATTGTCAGTAAAAATTTGATGAATCATTACATTTATATGTCTGAAACAGTTTATCACCACAAAAGTTGTGCGCTAATCATTCATTTTGCATGAATTCATGAGTTCATGCATAGGGTGCATTTAAATGTTCCCCCTTTCTAAAATAAATGTTCTCTCTTATATATCAGTTATCATCTCCTAATCATGTGTTCATGCATAAGGTGCATTTAGATGTGCTCTCTTATATCAATTATCATATTTACATATTTAAATGACTACCAAAATGTTTTTTTACTGGCGACTTATTCGTACCTTGAAGTTTGTGCGTATTATTTGGGCCGATTTTATGGGCCAGACATGTAACGGGTTTGAGCAGCCCATTAGGCGAGTGAAGCTTCATGTTAGGTTTTCTAGTTACAAATTCAGATTCCGGGCAATACCTGACAGTGTAGAATGAAATCTGAGCCGTTCATTTTATCCATTAGAAGAGGTAGAATGTTTTTAAGGTCGTTAATTTTTTTTGAGAGTTTAACTCCAAAATCTATCAACTTAGTCTCAAACGACAAATTCAAATACAAAATCCGATCTACTTCACCAGTATTCTATTTACATACAAAATTTATAAATTCTCGAATAAATTTAGTGTAAAGTGGTCAAAACTAATGTGTTAAAATATTATATAATAAGAGAATTTTTTAGTACTACGTTGACTGGATTATTCGTTAAGGACTTGTATCTTTTAATGAAATCAATACCTACGGGTTTCACCCATAGTGACAATTCGGGAAAGGTTCGGCGAGATTAAAAATTCGTGATTCGGGTATAATTTGGGTATAATTCGGAAATAATTCGGAAATAATTCGGAATTATACATTGAATCCGAATCAGAAAACTTAGTCTGGTCTGAATTCTGATCAGACGTTCCAGATCCAAACTCAAAATTTGAGTTACTTTAGAGATTGAAATTAGATAAAGCATTAAATGACAAATATTTTGGGTAATACGGAAGACTCCTTCTCTGGAAACCACATATGCGCTGAAGACTCCTTCTCTGTTCCACCACGTGCACTAGCCTCTAGACGCTTTTTTTAGGCGAAGAGAAATCACGGAGCGAAGCGACAAATTTTTCCGAAAAAAATGCGTACAATACGGAAAATTCGTTTTAAATCGCGAATAATTCGCAAACTAAACGTATTATTCATGAATTACCTTATTATACGCAGATTGATGCGCCATAGGTTCAGATCCGAATAATTCGCGAATCTTGTAACTATGGTTTCACCTAAAAAAAGCAGCATCTTCTACGAATTAAACGGTGGCACCCAAATTGCAGAATTTACAAATCTAATTGCTGCGGCTCCCTGCCGTGTACTTGGGGTACTGTTTTCCTCCAAACACCGCACTATCATTTTCTTGTCAAAATCGCTCAATCCGTCTGAGCGCAACGTAAGTGTAGAAAAAAAAAGGGTCCCATGCTCTCTGTAGGCTTTAAATTTGAGTTTGATGGATTCTATTTTAAGATCCATACTTGTTAAATTTGTACGAATATTGAAGTAGACATGCACAAATTTTAAAGTAAATCCAACAGAAGTAAAATCCATCGAAATCAAATTTGACTCTGATGGACGTCGGACGCACCCTGGTCCTATCAGTGTGAGCTAGCCTACCATTTTTTTTATATGTACTATTAATTACACAAATTAAATATGTAGTGTCTATATTTTTTTTTTCAATAAAAATTCAAATTATATCATGTAGCTGCAACATGCATGCCAGCAATGTTGGAGTGTCTGAGACAAGAAACGCCAATGTTACTGGCGTGTCCTGCATAACAGGAAAATATTTTCTAAGTCAATTTTCTGTTCGATAAAAGTTAATTATTTAAAGGTGTGCGTTAATATTTTTTTAATATCACAACAGCTTAATAAGTTGGAAAAAAAAAAAAAAAACTAAGCATCATATAAAATAAGCGTTCCATACATAAAAAAATGATAATGTGCGCTAAATGAATCTAAAGGATCTACCAAGTAGAAGTAATCTAAGAAAAATGACAGTGCATAATGGGTTTAAATAAGGTCATGATTTGGATGATGCAGCTATTACCGTAAAGCAATATAAGCCAGTTTACAAAACCGTTATTAAAAAAATTATGTTTGCTTCTGTGGTAGATGGAATTATTTTTTTAGCAATCTCAAACTGCTTTAAGTGAAAGGACACAATAATCTTAATACAATACTTTGTCCAAAAGAAGTTTTGCGCTCAACAAAAGTAAATTATGAGAATTTTATGTTAACATTAGATTTTTAAAAGAGGGTATGATTGGAAAATTGCGAATAAATCTAGTGAATCATATTTTGTCAATAATAGTTTGCAAGAGAAAATTTGATGCATAGTGATTTTTGTCTTCATTAAATATTTTCCAACAAAGATGGAGAGAAGAAAATGTAAACGAGATTCTTTTTTTTAGGTTACATCTTACATGCCTGTAGGAGGAAATGTTTTTCAGCAGAATACAAAGGAGTAGAATTTTCTCACCAAAACGGAATAACAAAAAAAAATCCGGTGTAAAATTGCTAACCAGTCTGTATAGTGGCAAATTTGTAATTTACCGAAAATTGTGTGCAAAGTGCAAACTGGAATAAAACAGTGACTCAGTAATCACGTGATCTGCAATAGGGAACTATGTATATTATTGTCTCCAAGTCCTGATTTCCCGGCTGGGATTATTATTCAATACAAGTATAATATTATACAGCAAACACATCCAAAAGCAAGAGTAATTTTTTTTATATTTTCTTCATCTCGGGGAGTGAACTGTGGATCTAGCCTCCCACGCCTGAATGGAACTCTGAATCTCAAAATTTCCTCTTCTCTATCCCATTTCTCTTTTTCAAACTCTCATCTTCTTCTTGCTTTAACCTTATAGTTTTTACTTTGAGATACTTCTAATTTCAAAATCAGCAATGGCGGACCTGTTGCTATCAGCTCTGATCCCAATCGTGGTGCGGAAATCATCAGATTCACTGGTGCAGAAGATCGGCGAGATGTGGGGCATTGATGACCAGCGCAAGAGGCTCCGCGTCAAATTGCTTGCTGTCCAAGCCGTACTTACCGATGCCGAGGAGAAAGGGGATGCTAATCCAGCTGTAAAATCCTGGCTGGCCGAGCTGAAATCAGCTGCCTATGACGCTGACGACGTCCTCGATGAGTTCCGTTATGAGGAGCTGCGCCGGGATGCTGTGGCACGCGGCCATAAGGTCGGGAATGTAAGTGGTTTTTTCTCTGCTGAAAATCCAGTTCTGTTTCGGTACAAGATGAGTAGAAAGTTGAAGGAGGTTGTGGGGAGGATTGATGAGCTGGTCACTGAGATGGACAAGTTCGAATTTGTTCAAGGTCGGCAAGGGCGTGCAATTCATCATATCAGAACCGATTCTTATGTAATTGAGTCGGAGGTTGTAGGGAGGAGGGATGACAAGGAAAACTTGGTGAAATTGTTGACTGAGGTGCGTCCAACTCAGAATTTGATGGTCTTGCCGGTTGTCGGCATGGGTGGACTCGGCAAAACCACTCTTGCCCAGCTGGTCTATAATGATTCTAAAGTAAAAGAATACTTCAATTTACAATTATGGATTTGTGTATCCGAAGAGTTTAATATTGGCCGTCTTGTTAAATCAATCATTGAATTAGTTAACGGGGAATACAATCTTCCTATTGAGAACATGGAGCTACTAAAGACACGTTTACGAGAAATTTTAAGTGGAAAGCGATATGTTCTGGTGCTAGATGATGTTTGGAATGACAATGTCAATGAGTTGGAGCATTTGAGAGCTCTATTAGACACTGGTGATTCTGGGAGTGTTGTGATAATTACCACAAGGAACAACAGAGTGGCTGAAATAATGGGTACCATGGAGAGTTATAATCTGGAATGCTTAGGTGAGGAGGACTCATGGAGCCTATTTCAAAACAGAGCATTTAGCAAGGGGGTAAAGGAGCACCCAGAGCTGGTTGAGATTGGCAGAAAGTTGGTTCAGAAATGTGGGGGACTACCGCTAGCCATTAAAGCACTCGGTAGCTTAATGAGTTATAATGATGAGGTACGCCAGTGGTTAGCAATACTCGAACGAAGCACGATATGGGAAAATAAGCATGCTAATGATAAAGATGGTGTTTTGCCGGTATTGAGGCTAAGCTACGACCACTTGCCTTCATACATGAAACAATGTTTTGCTTTTTGTGCGGTGTTTCCAAAGGATCATGTGATGGAAAAAGAGAAGCTGGTGCAGTATTGGATGGCCCATGGATTTATTCCATCCGACTGTCCGGGTGATCTGGAAATGAGGGGTAATTATATTTTCAAAGAGTTGGCTTGGAGGTCCTTCTTCCAAGATGTCAAGCAAGTTCATGATGAAGGCAGAAGTGAACATGGATATCGCTCTCAGACCACGTGCAAAATGCACGATCTTATGCACGATCTTGCACAATCAGTAATGAGAGACGATTGTATTTCTTTGCTGGAACCATTACAAATTAATAATAATTTACCATGCAATATGCGACATATCACGCTCAGAAAATTTCCCAAGGATATTAATGATGTCATTCAATGCTATCCTGCTGCACGTACTATTATTCCAGAGAGTAAATACCTGTTTTACTCTGTACAGAAAATTGGATTTGTGAAATCTAACTTCTTACGAGTGTTTGACTTGTCAAAATGTGTTCTTAGAGACACTATGATTACCCCTGGAAAGATGAAGCACCTGAGATATCTTCATCTTTCGTATCTGAAGGTGACAACAATACCAGAAGCAATTACCACACTTTATCTCTTGCAAACTCTTAGGCTCTCTGATTGTCGTTATCTTTTACAACTACCTGAAGGAATGAGATATATGATGAGCCTTCGGCATCTCCACATTGAAGGATGTTATAGTTTGAAGTGCACACCACCAGGCCTCGGAGAACTAAAATATTTAAAAACACTAACACAATACGTAGTAGGCACCGGTGTTGGGAATAAAATTGGAGAGCTCCAGACCTTAAATCTAGGCGGCCAACTAGAGGTCTATAATCTAAGGGAAGTTAGGAATGCAAGAGAAGCAAGAGAAGTAAATCTGGAATCTAAACAAAATTTGGATCATTTGGCATTATGTTGGGGCATGCCGAAAGACATGTTTTCAGTGAGTGTCAGATCTAATGGTTCAGAGGCAGTGGTTGTTGATCTTGAGGTGTTGGATGCTCTTAAACCTTGTAATAAGTTAAAGGTTTTGCAAATCAGAGAATATAGAGGTGATAAGTTTCCCGTCTGGATGACAGAGTATCAGATGCTGGAAAACTTAGTTGAGTTGTATATAATTGAATGTACAAGGTGCACTAATGTACCACCATTACATAGGCTACCTCTCCTCCAAATCTTGCACATAATGTGTATGCATAATTTGAGGCATCTTTGTTGTAGTGTATTTATGAATGCTGAAGGTGGTGAAAATGCACCCAAAACTTTTCCAGCTTTAAAATCCTTAATTTTGGAAGACATGCCAAATTTGGATTGCTGGTGTGAAGGTGATGTTGGAGAAAAGACATCATTGATTTTTCCTGTGCTAAGTGAGCTGTCGATCACCGACTGTCCCAAACTAGATGTCATACCTGTAACACCTAAACTGGAAAAAATGACAATTGAAGGAAACCATACCCTGTCAAGCCTTGCAACTGGAATAACAAATGTTCGCAACCTCACCCTTGCAAGCAAAGGTGGATGGGAAAATAATGTAGAAGAAACTCTCTCTTTTAAATCTTGGGAATCTCTATCCCTTAAACCTTGGGTGTCTCTCGAGGAGTTAACTATCAAAGGATTCGACCACGTCATACCACCAAAAGATGAAAGAGAATGTGAGAAGCTGAGTGTTGAAGTTAATGCAACAGCTCTTCGAAAGCTACATATTACATCAAGCAACTTTTGGTTCTCAACTATTCCATCAAACTCACCCATGTGGTTGTGGAAGTGCTTCACATTTCTTGAATTTCTTTGTATCGTAGGCTGTGACTGTCTTACCTCTTGGCCAGAGGAAGAGCTCAGTAATTTAAACTGCTTACAAATTATGGTAGTTTATTCTTGCAAAAACTTTCTCCAATCAAGATCAAAGCCACCACCAAAGATGTCATCTAGGCAAATGCAACTACCCAAACTTGAATCTCTAGAAATCAGGGATTGTCCAAATATGGTTGAAGTTCCCCAACTCCCAAGATCTCTTGAGCAATTGGAAATTGGTGGGTCCACAAAGCTGGAAAGCTTACCGGAACAGTTAGGTAGCTTGGTGGCTCTCCAAACGCTATCATTTTGGTCATGTGAAAGTTTGAACTCCCTTCCATCGAGCATTGGAGGCCTCACTGCCCTTCAAGATCTCTACATTGAGAGGTGCAAAAAGCTGGAAAGCTTACCAGAACAGTTAGGTAGCTTGGTGGCTCTCCAAACGCTATCAATTCATACATGTGAAAGTTTGAACTCACTTCCATCGAGCATTGGAGGCCTCACTGCTCTTGAATGGCTCAGCATTTCTGATTGCATGAACCTCGCATCTTTGCCAGAAGGGATGCAAGGGCTTGAAGCGCTCAAGACTCTTGCAATCTCCCGGTGCCCCAAAATAAGGATCCTGCCGGAAGGCCTATTACAGCAATTAAGGAGCCTTGATAATTTGTGTATCAGTGGGTGTCCCCTCTTAGAGAGGGAATTCAGAAAGCACGGCAAGTATGGGCACCTAATCTCTGAAATCCCGAAAGTTGTCATTGGAGATCGGGGTCGATCCAGCAAAAGAGGAGACCTAACTCAGTTAATTTCATCATGCAAAATCTCTTGTTTCTCAACGCAAACCTAAAGATATCATCATTTGTGAGGTACATTATCTCATTGCTACATTATTTCGAATTTTCTCATTGAATCATTTTTCTTAGAGTTAAACAGAGGAATTAATTTTCTCACATAGGACATCTTAGTAACGGTGATGCAATCCTGTACCTGGTGCCTATATGCCAACAAGACACATAAGCACACACACATATTTCTCATTGAATCATATTTCTGTATTATATTGATTTTTCTACAATACTTATAACTGAGAGTAATTAATATCAGAAACATGTTTACCATGCATGGTTTACATCACAATAACAAAGTAATCTTGTCTTTTGTTCGTTGTGGTATTTTGTCATACATTTTATGGCTATCCACCGGTACAAAGAATGTAGCTATCATAGATGTTGAAAACGAAACGAGGATCAAATTAAACCCGACTGATTGAAAATACACATATTCAGAGTCATAGCATATAATAGCATCACGGTTCTTTTGTGCAGTATATATAATTCAAGCAATTGCATTAATTAATGTGATTTTTCCAGCTGTGGAGTGAGGTCAAATTCATCATTGAAGAAGCTTGATGGAAATCTATGTTTAGTGATAGTAGATGTACTATGTGGTATATGTAAAGCTATGCGCCTGGTGCTCTCATGGAAATCTATCTTTATGTTTTATATTTTTTGTATTTTTTTTTAAACTTAAGTGATATCTTTGGAGACAAATTCAGACAGCAGTCTGTTTCGTTGTGAAGAGAGAGATGTAAAAGGATTTTCATAGGAGATAGCAAACCGCATAGGTTTTTCTGTCTTTTTTTTTTAAGGTCAGTGAGCCTTGCTCACGAACATATATATTGATAAAAAGGTTCTGTAAAATAGAATATGTTACAGGCATTGTTTACACGCATCCACCAGCTAGTTGGTTTGTAATTTTTTTAAGTTTTTTAAGTTTTTATTTTCTTTTCCTTTTTTTTCATATATCTACTGTGCACTTTTTATATCAATATATGATGACCCTTTCATATTTCTCTTTCCAAAAATAAGTTCAATTGTATCACTATTTCGCTAAGTCAATTGTTTCAATTAATATCAATTAATATCAATTGCTATGGTTGATTAAAGCTTTTTTTATGAGGTTTCGTTCGCACTTTCTATACTCTTGGCCGCATTTTCTCTTATCTACTTATATTTTTCCCGTACGAGGAATAATAATGTGAAGAGAGCTCTTAATCTGTTTCGACCGACATTTTTATTAATATCTAACATTAATAGAAGTTAATAAATATATCCAGATCAGCTGGGATTCGAAAAAAATATTCCTACCGATCATTTTATGGCCGGCTTTGAATTTTTTTGCCTACCGGTTAGTTTTTTTTATAGACACTATGAAGAGCAAGATGCTGAAATCTAATACTAAAAATTCGAATTTTTTGTTTAACTTATTTGTTAGATTACTTCTTTTGATGTAAAATTAGCATATTTTATACTAAAATACGCTAAATTACTTGAAATTATGTTAAATTATGCTAAATTACACTAAATAACATTTAATTATGCTAAATTACGGTGCATCATCGATGTTTTTGCAATGAAACATCGATGGTTTATTAGCCTTAGCTTTGGCAATTAAGTAGGGTAGTGCGAAAAAAACATCAGTGCGTCGCTAATGTTTTTGTAATTAAACATCGATGTTTTATTAGCTTTAGCATTAGCAATTAAGCATGGTAGTGTTAAAAAAACATCGGTGCGTCGCCGATGTTTTTGTAATGAAACATCGGTGCGTCGCCGATGTTTTTGTAATGAAGCATCGGTGCGCCATCGGTGTTTTTACACGAAAGCATAGTTTTTTTTTTTTAACTTTAAACGGTCATAACTTTGGGTAGGAAACTCGGATTTGCGCGTACGACCCCAATTCGGAAAGCTTGGGACGAGACGAGGGCAACGGCGCCCTCAGGGTCATCTCCAGGGAGCTAACCAAATCAGAATTGTAAAAACACATTGTTTAGTGTCTCAAAAATTGAGTTAAAGTTTTTATCATCGGTAGACACACAACAACCCGTATGCGGCTAGTGACAGTGTCGTATGCGGCTGATGATTGTGAAGGTAGGAAACCTGAATCACATTAAAACAACTGGATCAACTTGAACTAGTGAAATTGTTAAAACTTAGTACCTAAGAAAAACATAGTTTAGTGTTCGCATGCAGCTATTGAATTTAATTACTTGAAATTATGTTAGCAGAATTTTGCGTATTTCATATAATTAGCGAAATTAGTATAATTTTAGTGTAATTTAGCGTAATTTAACATAATTTCAAGTAATTTAGCGTATTTTAGTATAAATATGCTAATTATATATCAAAAGAAGTAATCTAACAAATATTTAAACAAAAAATTCGAATTTTTAGTGTTAGATTTCAGCATCTTGCTCTTCATAGTGTCTCTAAAAAAAAAATTAAGGGTACCGGCCATTAAATGGCCGGTAGGCAAAAAAATTCAAAACCGGCCATTAAATTGCCGGTAGGAATATTTTTATCAAAACAGAGAGGACCTGGATATATTTATTAATTTCTATTTAACTTTGGATATTAATAAAAATGTCGGCTGTTTCAACACCTAACTTTAATATAAAATAAATCTGACGAGTTAAATTAAATTAGTTATATATTTGACAATTCAATAGTTAGATTTTTTTTTCAGCCATGCTAAAGACGAGATGAGATATTTCCTCGAAATGAGAAATTTGAAAATAATTAAGTGAATTATTATAACATATTCTAAACGCATTGTACCTGAAAGTAATCTTCAAATATTAGAAATGCGGTTGCTCTGTTTCTTAGGAAGAAAAAGAAAAAGGAAAGAAAGGAAAGAAAATGAGGAGGATGTTAAATTTCTTATCCCAAATTAGCATGGAATTAATCTGGATTACATTTACACCCTTAGATTTTTAGATGCATTTTGAAATTGCTTTGGAGGAATAATTTTTTTTATTATTTTGAAGAGCTAAAAGTACTCAGAAATCATATAGGGAAAAATATATTGCTCAAATCATAATAACTTCATTTTGAGTTGCAGGTAACTATTGTTCCAGTTCCAGACCAAATGTTATTACATATAATACTAACGCTAATAAGAACCACAAGACAAAACAACTTGTTGTGTAATGATCATTTTCATATATATATATTTTTTTTTGCATTCGACTGCTTTTTAAATGAAAATTTGTTACCAATTTTGCCCAGCACGCCAAAGGATGAAAGCATTTGATTATTTTTCTTTTTCTTGTTAGCGTTAGAAGGGCGATGATTTTGAAAGTGATTGCTCGTCATATCTGGTACAAGTACAATGAATGTTGAAATTTTGAAAGGGGACGCTCTATTTGCTGACATTTTTATTAATATCCAAAGTTCATTACAAATTAATAAATATACCCACGTTAGTTGGGTATTTTTAAGAATGTCCAAACCGGTCATTTAATGCCAGTTCCCTTTTTTTTCTCGACCGGCCATTAAATGGCCGGTGGAGAAACTTTTTTTTTTCAAATATTTGTTAGATTACCACTTTTGATATACTAAAATAAGCTAAATTAATTGAAATTATGTTAAATTACGCTAAAAAAGAAAATTACGATAAATTAAGCTAATTTAACTTAAAATAAAGCTAAATTACGCTAATTATGCTTATTATACTGAAATACGCTAAATTTGACCGATTTTGTGCCTTCTTTCATAAATCATAAAAAATAGTAAAAAAATTTTAAAAATAGTAAAAATTGATATTCTACAAGTTCATTATATAACCAATTTATAGTAATTTGCCACAACAATTAAACGAACTACGACAAACAACAATCGAAGCACTACTATTAGAAATTAAATTTACAAGAAAAAAAAGGGTAATCAAGGGAAAGAAAGAATATAAAATTGTCAAAATACATAGGAATATTGAATTGTTAGTTTGAACATAAGATCATTCGGTCTTCAATTCACTCTGGATATGAATTCTAAATTTTAAAATTGCAACTTCTAATATAAAGAATAATATGTTACTCACTTAATTAGTTATATACAATAAAATTGGTGGTTACTTTTTTTCCCACAAAAATATATGAAGACAATTTTATTGAAAGTAAAACTCGCAAAAGGCAAAACTCATAACTGAAACTCATTAATTTCAAAATCATGTGAATATAATCTACTAACTTCAAAACTTGAACAATTTCGAAATCTATGATCGTTGTATGGTTAACCAAAATTAATATTACCTTCCATAGAATTCCTACACAGATCTAACGAAACCACCCAAAACATTCCACAGTGCCCCCACAAAGGAGCAAAACTCACATCGGAGAATTGAGAAAAAGTTTCACGCTGCCTCCACATATGGTTCGGATCCTATAAGGTCTATCTCAAAATTTGAGTTTGGTTTTAGATTGTCGATCAGAATTTTATTTGGTCAACCTGATCCAAGGTGAAATGTATGGGACTCCTTTAATATTCGTGCCAAAGCAAATTGGATGGTCAGGATTCGAACTCAAAATTTGAGTAACCTTAGGTGATATGAATTACCCACAAAGTTGGTAAATTAAGAGAATGGCGAAATAATGATTTTGGTTAGTGGAGCATTTTAAAAAAGGGGGGATATTCTGATTTAATCTGGAAAGTTGCTCACTTTGATCCGGAACCAAAGTTGATTCTATTTTAATTTTGAATAAATCATTTTCTTACTGCAATAAGAACTAACCTTGAAATTTTAATTTTAATTTTCTCATTTTTCTCGTTTCATTTTTCATTATACTTGATTGATGTTTTGGGCTTTGTGTTGAATGCCTTGGTTTATTTAGGCTTTTGTAGTTGTTGTCTTCTTTTATTTTGTTTGGATGGGAACTATTCTAACATGGGCCGCTGTCGTTGCAAATTTTGATAATGGAAAAGCATACAAGAGATGAACAGAGTATGTTTTGGCATTGAATGTCGTCTGACAATAACTCATCACCAGAATGTTACTCTTCATTATTGTAGGGGCCTATAAATAAATGTCCCACAATAATTCATGCATGACCAGTATGTAAAATTGCAGGGCAGCAAACAATCAAAGTGAATTCATTTCACCCAATGATAACAGAGTATTTGAGTTTAGATCTGAACTGTGCAATCTACTTTGACACGAATATTAAAGGAGTCCCGTGCATTTCATCTCGAACCGGATTGATCTGGATTCTAATCGGACGGTCCAAATCCAAACTCAAATATTCTGTTAACTCAGAGGATGGATTCCACCTAAAGTAAACCTATCCAATATGCCAAATTACTAGCAATTATTGACCATTAATTTCTCTTCACCAAATTCTCAATCATCTTCCCGCTAAAAGCCTTTTAGTTTTTATTCTGATTTAAGAAAAAAAAATGTTACGAATGATTTTTTTTTTTCATGGGGAGCTAATATTTCGAGCTATATTTCAGCAAAGAAGAAGCGCACTAATATCAAATATCATCCTGTTTATGAAGAAATAATCCAATTCATCTTTTTTATTTTGTATGGCAGCTTCTCTGAAAGTTGGCAAGTGGCTGTCACACGGTATCCATCTCATTGAATGGATTTGGTTTCTTGGGTTATGAAAAGTAATTTATCATTATTTTTCATGCGAGCAGTCTGACAACATTTCAAACACAAATTTATATGAAAAGTAATTTATCATTATTTTTCATAAGACATCATGAAAAGCAATTGCACTAATTAATGTGATTTTTCCAGCTGTGGAGTGAGGTCAAATTCATCATTGAAGAAGCTTGATGGAAATCTATGTTTAGTGATAGAAGATGTACTATGTGGTATATGTGGAGCTATATATGCATGCACCTGGTGCTCTCATGGAAATCTATCTTTATGTTTTATATTTTTTGTATTTCTTTTTTTAAATTTAAGTGATCTCTTTGGAGGTACAGCCTTGTGTGCAACAACTCAAGTAGTTCATTATGCAAATAATAATATGATAATGTTTTAAAAAAAAAAATAGATCATGTTGTAAATCAAATTTAATATGATTTATGTGGATGTTCATTTTGTAACTCCCAATATTAATTTTCAATTCATTGCCCCACTAATATTCTAATATTTAAGAAAAAACAACTTTCACAATTCTTAATTATGATTGTCAATTAAATGAACAAACTTTCCTTGTATTTCCTGAAAGATTCTATTTTATCATTTAAAAAATTTGAAAATATCCTATTCATTTTGACAAAAATTCAAAATGTTCGACTTTTATTTGAAAACAACCACTGTTATTAATTGGCATTTTAGTATGGAAGCAGCAGAAACAAAGAGAATAATCAAGTACGCTATATTTGAGATGCACCTACCGATGTAAATAAGTCATAGTGTGACCATAAACATCATTGTATGGCACAGTATGTGTGCTGGTTACATGGTGTGACTCGTGCGTTGCGTGCCGTGATCATCTTTCACACGACACGCGGCCCTGTTTGGTCACAACGTGGCACGACAAGGAATATCCCATGTCATGATATGTGACCAACTGTGACTACACATGAATAAAATAACATAAATTTCATGCTCTCATTTATTTCAAGTAATAATTCAAATTTCGGACAACAAATTTATTTGTGTACACAAACTTTTTTACAATAATGTTTCTTTATTTTATAATTGTTTTTAAAATTTTCACTTTTTTCATATTTTTTCTATTTTTTTATTCCTTAAATAACCTTAAAACTAAAAAAAAAAGTTAAATATGACTAAACGTGACTACAAATAACTCAAGTCAAGGAGGTCAATTTGGGTCTGATGTCCATCGGGTGAGTTCGATGGATTCGATGATCGTCCGATATGCATCTGAAATTTGAGTTCGATGGACATCGGATCCAAGCTGCTCTCCAAGTCGTGACACAATTTCCGATGGGCATCTGAAATCCGCAATTAGAGCGACGGGTTATTTTTTCTGAAGTTGTTAATCAATTATTGGTAGCTTGATTGGTCCCTTAACTGTAGAATGACTATTTCGCCAAATACATTAAATTTACGAAAAGGGCCAATTAAACTTCAATTAAACTCTAATATGCACGAATGATAATTCAAAAATCATGAGTGTCGCTTAGCCTATTCCTAAATCAACTCTGTTGGCAATGCCACATCAATTAAACGAACTACGACAAATAACAATCCGAGCACAACTATTAGAAATTAAATTTACAAGAGAAAAAAAAAAGGGTAATCAAGAGAAAGAAAGAATATAAAATTGTCAAAATACATAGAAATATTGAACTGTTATTTTGAACATGAGATCATTCGGTCTTCAATTCACTCTGGATATGAATTCTAAATTTTAAATTGCGACTTCTAATATAAAGAATAATATGTTACTCAATTAGTTATATACAATAAAATTGGTGGTTACTTTTTTTCCCACAAAAATATATGAAGACAATTTTATTGAAAGTAAAACTCGCAAAAGGCAAAACTCATAACTGAAACTCATTAATTTCAAAATCAGGTGAATATAATCTACTAACTTCAAAACTTGAACAATTTTGAAATCTATGATCATTGTATAGCTAACCAAAATATTACCTTCCAATAGAAATTTCTACACAGATCTAACACAAACCACCCAAAACACCGAAATTTTTATTTATACCATTTTAACAAAATAAATTAATAAAATAACCATCGTTTTTGGTCAATTCTAAATCTAACACGGCCGCAGAACACCAGAGCGGACCCCCATATGGGGCCGCACTATGCCGGAGCGGCCCCTGTTTTTTTTTTTTTTTTTTTAATCTGATTCTGAAGTTGATTATGATTTTGTTTTGGAAATTTTTATCAAAAATGTAAAGTTTGTACTGGAAGTTGTGTGTAATTACTTATGTTTGAAATGTCGTTTAATCTGAAATTGTTGTTCGTCGTTTGTTTGATCAAAAGAAACATTACAATAGAAAGCCATATAAAGAAGCATACAATAGAACAATGCTAATGTTATCGGAAATTACAAATACGTCTAATTAACCGAAAATAAACAACATTTCTACGAGTACAATTAAAAAAACAACATTAACTCTCAATCTCGTGCAGCTCGAGCAGCTCTGTTTTGTCTTTCTTGTGTATCTCGGCCGGCTTGGTGTCCTCTTCTCCTATTATGTAGAACGTCCATCCACATCGGAATTCTGTCGTGCTGTCTTCTGCCCACAGCAATATTTTTTTTCTCTGGAACAAGGACCGGGCCATCGTGTTGAGGCCATTCCGACTGATTTCCATAGACATGCCATTGTGCGCTCCATGTGTTGATCAGTGTATGGATGTGATAGTAGTGACTTACAAAGACGGCAGGGTCGATGCCTCGGAGACGACACATAGACAGAACATGAGAGCACGATATTCTCTCCAATTGAGGCTTCTGGCACGTGCAAGTTACCGTGTGATCATCCCCGATTATCATCGTGTATTTGTAATTGGCCTTGGTAAACCGACCAGAATCGTCAGGTATGAAAGCGTGAACTCTCTCCTGTGTGGAGGTTACCTCGAACTCGTTGTTGTTTCCAAAGCCCCCCAGTGTCTTCATTTTATCGGACCTCTCGAACCGTTTGTTGATCAGCTACGAAAAATTAAAAAATAATGAAGAAGTCAGATTTTTTTAACAAAGTTCATTAAATTAAAAATTATGAAGAAAGAACTACAAATAAAAGTACCTGATGCACACGACACGAGAATTGTTGACCTTGATTGACTTCCCATTCTGCTTTGGCCCTCCTTTGCGCAAACCATGTCATACATTTGTAAAATGTGTCTTCAATTATTGCTGCAACCGGTAGCCTACGAGAGGACTTGAAGACCTTATTAAGCGACTCGGACCCGTTTGTAGTCATGATGCCCCAACGGTAACCACCGTCCAGTGCTTGGAATATTTTCCATGGTTTGGGGTACTCGTTCTCATCTTGATCCAAATATTTACCCACCCCGTCCAGCCAATTGAGGGCAATGTCACATGCCTGCCCCGTTGCTTGCATTCCTTGCTCGTACCTCCTCATCTTCCTCTTAGCCACACATATTCTAAAAAAACAGATTGCCTTATCACTGCAACCGTTCTTCTTCATGTTCTCGGCTATGTGAGTAGCACAAAGACGGTGAACACATTGATCCTCATCCTCCTCGTTCCACCTCATATCATCTTGTCTGAACACCTTTTTGATACCCTTTCCCCTATCAGTGATGACACACATGAATCTGGAGCGGATTACATTACGGCGCAACCATTTCATGAACCACGCACAATCGTCATAACTCTCTGATTCTACCAGTGAAAAAGCCAACGGGAGGAGCTGATTTTCAGCATCGTACCCGGTTGCAATCAACAGCTTGCCTATGGTTAAAACCCATTTTGTAAGAGCCGAAATCAACTAAAATAAATAAAGTGAAAACAACCAAATTAGTTACCTTTATACTGGCCTGACAGGAAACATGCATCAACTGTGATGACCGGTCTGATATGTTGAAAAGCAGCTATGCACGGTCCAAATGCCCAAGCCGCCCTATGAAAATACCTCCATGGTCCAGGTTCACCAGTGGGATATGAGGTCACCTCAAACAATGTTTCTGTCAATAAATTAAAAAAAATAAGTTTAATTTTTGATTGATAATGAAATGACATAAAATTGAAGGAACAATGTAGTACCTGGGTTGCTTCTTTTGATTGCCTCCAACAATGGAACTACAAGAGCGTATGACCCCTCCCAACTGCCAAATTGACGGGCTATTGCCAACTCACGGCCACGCCATAGTTTGTTGTACGTCGGTATCTGACCGTTATACCTTTCAGCAACAGCAATTCGGACAGCCTGAATACTCAAGTCGACATCGTTCCTCATGTGAGCGGATATACACTCGGCAACCATAGCAGCTGACAACTGGGCGTGATCTGTTCTTGTCGCATCCGCGTGGCATGAATGTTGTGTTGGGCACTTGGAGACACGCCATTGTGTTCCATAACCGGTGGCCCTTGCGAGTATGTACCACCCACAGTAATTGTCCTTGCACTTGAACCTCATTCTTGTGCGGTCACTGTGCGTAGGTTTTACCTCTTTGTTGCAAAGGATGTGAAACCTGGCAATTGCGCTCTTCATTTCCTCTTTTGAGTCATATGTTTGTCCCTCGGACAATTCATTCTCATACTCTGCCCTACTTCCAAACAAACCCGAATTGGCTTCCATAAACCCTGATGTGTCGTTGAAAGCATGAATCGGGTGCTGAAACCCGCGATCCATTATCCGAAACCCGCGATCCATCTTGAAAGTCCTTGGTTTGCCGAGCACAGGCCCGGTATCTTCCTGGTCAGAATAATCGCTCATACCCTCAGGATCAACAGGACCCCAATTTTCCTCTGCCTCTAGTATTTCCGGATCCACTTCTTCATCGGATTCATCCGGATCACAAGTTTGACCCCAATGAGCGGTCCGACTAGATAAAGGCTGGTCCCTCTGAACTGGGGCCCGATGGGAGGGTCGGTCCCTCTGAACTGGGTCCCGACTACTGGACGGTTGGTCAATTTGGACAGGGGACGGACTAGAGCCGGATGAGTTACCCCGACTACGACCCTGGATTAACCTCATAGCTGGGTTCGAACGCCGGGCTCTGGTAACCTCCACATATAGGTCAATTATCTTGTATGCACCCCCAGAAAAACTCATGGTTTGGTTGTACAATACCTGTCAGACTCCCTCATTCTGAATTGGAAATAGTTGGAACCAGGTTTGTGCCGAACTAGTCGGCATGCTAATTTTGGCATCAATTTTAAGGTCATACTGACCCTGATCCAACCCCAAATTCTGACATATACTTGATTTAAGTCCCAAATAATCAGTACCCGGCAATACTGGGATCACAGTAACAGGTCCAATACTATAGTAAACCCCGTTAGGACCTGTTAAAATATCCCCACCAGTGTAGATGGATACCATAAGAGCCATTTTTCCAATTCAATACAGAAGAAACCTACAATTAAAAATTAACTAAATTAATTATTCTAATTAAATTATTGCTAATTTAATTATTGCTAAATTAATTATTCTAATTAAATTATTAATCTACTGAAATAAAAATAAAAATTTAAAAGAAGAGAGAAAAAACTTACAGATCAGAGAGCTAACTCGATCAGGAGAGAGAATGTGTGAGAGTGTGGAATGAAATTTCTCTGTCATTTTCGGGATATAAAGAACAGGGTCCGCTCCGGCGTTCTGCGGACCCGGGTCCGCTCCGGCATACTGCGGCCCCATATGGGGGTCCGCTCCGGCATTCTGCGGCCTCCCTCATATGGGTCCGCTCCGGTGTTCTGCGGCCGTGTTAGATTGAGAATTGACCAGAAACGATGGTTATTTTATTAATTTATTTTTTTAAAGTGTTATAAATAAAAATTTCGGCCCAAAACATTCCACAGTGCCCCCCAAAGGAGCAAAACTTACATCGGGGAATTGAGAAAAAGTTTCACGCTGCCTCCACATATGAGTTCGGATCCTATAAGGTCTATCTCAAATTTTGAGTTTGGTTTCAGATTGTCGATCAGAATTTTATTTGGTTCAACCTGATCCAAGGTGAAATGTATTGGACTCCTTTAATATTCGTGCCAAAGCAAATTGGATGGTCAGGATTCGAACTCAAAATTTGAGTAACCTTAGGTGATATGAATTACCCACAAAGTTGGTAAAGAGAATGGCGAAATAATGATTTTGGTTAGTGGAGCATTTTAAAAAAGGGGGGATATTCTGATTTAATCTGAAAAAATTGCTCACTTTGATCCGGAACCAAAGTTGATTCTATTTTAATTTTGAATAAATCATTTTCTTACTGCAATAAGAACTAACTTTGAAATTTTAATTTTAATTTTCTCATTTTTCTCGTTTCATTTTTCATTATACTTGATTGATGTTTTTGGCTTTATGTGTTGCATGCCTTGGTTTATTTAGGCTTTTGTAGTTGTTGTCTTCTTTTATTTTGTTTGGATGGGGACTATTCTAACATGGGCCGCTGTCGTTGCAAATTTTGATAATGGAAAAGCATACAAGAGATGAACAGAGTATGTTTTGGCATTGAATGTCGTCTGACAATAACTCATCACCAGAATGTTACTCTTCATTATTGTAGGGACCTATAAATAAATGTCCGACAATAATTCATGCATGACCAGTATGTAAATTGCAGGGCAGCAAACAATCAAAGTGAATTCCTTTCACCCAATGATAACAAAATATTTGAGTTTAGATCTGAACTGTCCAATCTACTTTGACACGAATATTAGAGGAGTCCCGTGCATTTCATCTCGAATCGAATTCATCTGGATTCTAATTGGACAGTCCAGATCCAAACTCAAATATTCTGTTAACTCAGAGGATGGATTCCACCTAAAGTAAACCTATCCAATATGCCAAATTACTAGCAATTATTGACCATTAATTTATCTTCACCAAATTCTCAATCATCTAACCGCTAAAAGCCTTTTAGTTTTTATTCTGATTTAAGAAAAAAAAATGTTAGGAATGATTTTTTTTTCATGGGGAGTTATTTTTTCTAGCTATATTTCAGCAAAGAAGAAGCCCGATATTTTTATTAAAACCCCTAAAAAAAACAAATTATCAAATCTGCTCCCACTCCAAAGTTATAATTATTTCTACCCTAACCGCCCGTGGGCTGGGCGGTCCACTTTTCCCACCAGACCGCCCCAGCTACCGGGCGGTCCACTGTGCATAGCTGACCGCCCAGCTGCTGGGCGGTCCGCTAGTGTTTTTCTTTTTTTTTCTTTTTTTTTTTTAAGATTAGATTAGAGACAATATGAATATAAAGATGCTGAATTCTTAACGCTAAAAGTTCGAATTTTTTTTATAAATATTAGTTAGATTACTTCTGTGAAGCATATTTATACTAAAATACGCTAAATTACTTGAAATTATGTTAAATTACGTTGAGT
>JAJGRW010000032.1:580609-731151 GCA_025461045.1 Carex parvula
TTTCCATGGGAGGAAAATGGCTTTTTTCATGGGCTTCCGCATGGCAAAAAGCCCAAAAATTGCTTTTCCATGCGCTGCCATGGAAAAGGGCCGTCGCAAATACCCTCGTTGGAAATAGTCAGTATTTCCCAACGGGGCCCTTGGAAATACCTGGATTCCGGCGTTTTCCATGAGGTGGCTCATGGAAAAAGGGCGCATGGAAAAAACTTTCGAACTTGGCCACCGTCTGGATTATTTCCAGGGGAGCAACGGTGGGGCCCACCTTAGTTTTTCAAAGGGATCAACGAGGGACCCAACGAGTATTTCCAAGGGGAGGGAGCGTGGGTCCCACCTGTATTTCCAAGGAAGACGCCCAAAGTATTTCCATGGCAATCTACGTGGGACCCACTGAGTATTTCAAAGGCAGTTTACGTGGGACCCACTCCAGCATTTCCATGGCCAGTGAAAGTGGGCCCACCTGGTCAGATCTGGGCGCTATTATTTCCTTGGATATACCCACGGAAATACTGACCTCCTTTTTTTTGGTACCAGAATGCCCACATATGAACAATCCTCCCTGTACCGACCCGGTACCGACCCAGTAATCATTTACAATCCCCACTTCTCATTGAAACTGATAAACATAAATACATCTTACAAATAGATAGAAAAGACAATTGAGAAAATACAACATAAAACATTTAATAGACCTAAATCATTAACATAACATAATCAACATACATTGTACCAACAAAATGTGAAAAACCCATTAATACACTATCCCTGTGTAATTGCACATTGCTAATACACTCAAAATACACCCACTATGAGTTAACAAAAATTCACATAATAAATTACCACCTAGTTTGCTGATACTCCCTTGTGTATACTCTTAATGAACGAAACTCCCTTGTGTATACTCTCTGCCAATTCCTTCTTTGCCTTCTCTAATCAGGACCTGCCATTTCAAGGTTTGAAATACTAAGTTTAGTTTTTTTTGGAAGACTGGAATAAGCCAAATAAAATTTATATTACTTAGAACACTGAAATAAGTCGATCAATACAATACAGATTATTAGGAAACAAAAGAGATTTTACCTCTCAAATTCATTTAATGGACCCAGGGGGCATTAATTTCCTCCACACCTCCTCTACCTAGACGTACTTTTGAGGCAAAGAAGGACGCTCGGTCACCTTAACCAAAACAGAATTATCGACATAGTCAGAAGAAAAGCTTAATAAATGTTTGTAAATTAGACAAGAAATTTAGTCTTGGATTTTCATTTCCTTTGTTCAGGGACAGCAGTAAGATCTGTGAAACTGGTACACGCTAACACCAAATTTTTTTTTTGTGAGAAAAGTAAACATAGCCCACCGATTTTCATTGATGAAATCAGAAAACTAAAAGGCAGGTACCAAGTGGTCCGATTCGTTTATATCGTTTTTTGCTTTTAGTTGCTATTAACAACATAAAAGCCAGAGTGAAGCAAAATCAATTCTAATGCACAAGTGTCTGATAATGGCTAACCAAACATTAAACTCAACCAAATATCAAATTATGTCAGAGAGAGAGAAACTGAGAAGCAACATAGGAGCACTCCACAATACCAGCATCTCACGCAATCCACGCAGCATGCTCAGCGAATTGAGCACGCCGCATAAGCCTTAAAACCAGTACCATTAACATATGATCAATGACAATTGGCTAAAATATTGAAACATTGGCAGTAATGGCACTGACAAGTTTATGAACACTAACCATTGATAATGTAGCTGAGCCTGTACCAGCTTTTGCCTGAATTAAAAAAAAGTTTTATTGAAACAATAAAAAGATCAAATGTTAATAGCTGTCTTCATTTTTTATTATTAATTTTCCTTTGGAAAATAGATCCACCAGCCTGTTGAATATTTCAAAAGACAGAAATTGACATAAAATCAAGGAAAATAAACTACTGTCAAATGTTGGATACAGTTACTGAGGTTAACCAGCAGCTAAATTTGGTACTGAGTACTGAACATGAAAGCTAAGAAAAAAAAAAAAATTTAATGAGCAAGACGTCTTGATAATACCAATAACAATGAAAGAACACTAATACCTCAACTACTTCTGTTCCCCCATTCTGTATGCGGTCCGTTAAATAAGCAACTTCTTCAGGTGTGAAGCTTGAAGGAGTTTTTACCTGTGAAAATTAATTAGTTGTGACTGACAGAGAGAGATGCGGCAAGCCTCTGCCAAGGATTAAAAAAAAACAGAGAGAGATGTGGCCATACGGCTCATACCTGGGACAGGAGGGGTAGAATTGTCACACCAGCATGGCCACCAACTACTGAAACATTGACATCCCTTGGGTCAAGTTCCAGCACCTCTGCCTGTTTTAAAACAAAACACAGCACAAATGATGAAAGAAAGGCCAAAAAGGGTACAAATAGAATATATCCTTTAATAATTGTTGTATTGACTAAAAGTTCGACTGTAAATATACATCATTATTCTAGATTGCTACATAGGCTCCAATCATTTGTGCAAATATACTCCAACCAAGCCTATAAAAACAGACAGAAAAAACAGCATCCAAATTTAGTATTGCCATGCCCAATTTATATAGTGACATCAGATCCAAACTATATAGTGACATCAGTACTGTTGATCGAATACTAATTTTGAACTATATAGTGACATCAGATCCCAAACTTACCGGGGTTACTAAATTCTGAGAACAGCCATGGAGCCGACAATCAAAGATCTGAACACAATCATTGACAACTCCACTACCCTCATCTAAAATCTATTTTGGTTTGAGCATTTCATCGAACACTTTTAATGCATTAATGTATTCAATAAAATCATCTAAAAAAATTCAAGCTTTTGAAGTGCATGGACTACAAATCCGAATTAAATGATGAAATGGATTACTTACGGTATTTGATAAAATCAAGCTTTTTAAGTGCATCGAACACCTTTTGACTTCTCAACGTCGCCAATTTGGGGATTCACGGCATCTAATGGACTGGGCAGCTAGCTATGCTCAACTCGCTTCTTTTTCGCTGGAGGCTGAGAGTTTGAGGCATCCACGGCTAGAGTTTAGGGTGTGACGAGGTAGTGGCTAGGGTTACTTTAGGGTGCGACGGAGGAGGTAGCAGAGTAGGGGCGAAGGAGGCCTAGTGAGGAAGACGGGCGATATGTGAGGAAGAGGGAGGACTGGCGATGGTGATGGCTAGCAAGGTTAGGGTTTAGTGAAGAAGAGAGAGAGCGGCGAAGGAAAGCGGGAGATGAAAAGAATTTTGGGAGAGCGTGAAATTTCGGAGGGAACTAAAGGAGGGAAAGCGAAAATTTTGGGGTTTTGATACAAGCTTGGTTTATTTGGAAAGTACACAGAGGAGAGGAGAAGGGGCTTTGTATTGTGCTGGGAGACCTACCCACCAATTCATATACTCTGAGGTAATATAATATTTGGGTTTAGATCGGAGCCGTCTGATCATAATTACGCACGAATATTAAAGGATCCTGTGTATCGCCTAGGTTCGGATCTAAACAAAAATATTATGCTACCTCAGATAATAGAGACTCCCTACCCACAAACTCTTAAATGAAGACATCAGGACAACACATTTTCAATCGAACGGTTCAGATTTATATATTTACAAATTAGTTAATGCATTTACTGAAAATAATATGAAAAAATTTCAAAAATATTTTTTTAAATTTGTTACAGTTTTTATGCTCAAAGTATACTTATAATTGTAAATTTTATAGATTTTCATGATTATTTGTCCCTTCAAATTTAGTAAATATTTGTGAACCGTTCATTTTCACGTGACCGATCGACGGTCGATCTGCAATGAAATGATTCCAAATTTGTTTTGAAATGATCAAGGGATAACATTGAACGTAATCAAACTAAAAATTATGAAGTTTTATTATGTCCAAGCTTCGATCCAACATGAATTATTTATAGCCCTTCGATGTTTCAATATTCCGTCGACTCGATGGATAGGTAAATAAAAATAAATTTCATCAAAATTTGCTGCAGGAATATATATGCAGTGCTCTTTCATTTCAACGGTTCCGATCGCCCGACGGATGACGTGTTTACGTGCGCCTTCATTAACTCACAAAGCAAGAGTTTATGTTTCATAAGACATAAACTCTTGCTTTGTGAGTTAATGAAGGCGCATGTAAACACATCATCTGTCGGCCGATCGGAACCGTTGAAATGAAAGAGCACTGCATATATATTCCTGCAGCAAATTTTGATGAAATTTTATTTTTATTTACCTATCCATCGAGATGATGGAATATCGAAACATCGAAGGGTTATAAATAATTCATGTTGGATCGAAGCTTGGACATAATAAAACTTCAAAAAAATTATGTTTGATTACGTTCAATGTTGTCCCTTGATCATTTCAAAACAAATTTGGAATAATTTCATTGCAGATCGACCGTCGATCGCCCACGTGAAAATGAACGGTTCGCAAATATTTACTAAATTTGAAGGGACAAATAATCATGAAATTATTTAAAATTGACAATTATTAGTATGATTTGGCATAAAAGATGTAAAAGAGATTAATTTAAAATTTAATTATTTTCATATTATTTATTGTACATGCATCATCTAATTAGTAAATATCAAGCTCCGAGCCGTCTGATAAACAATGAATGGTCCTGATGTTATCATTTGAGCGATTTTATTAGCAGAGCAGTTTTGATTTTATGCAGCACACGACCTATATAAATTAAAGAACGTCCAATATATTTAACAAACTTCTTGAAGCTAAAACTGCTCTGTTAAAATCTAAATCTGTACTGGCCAATTTTTTTTGTTCCCCTATCGCATCCAGAGAGGATTCCTCTTTGAAAAATTCATCTTTTCTCCTTAGCTAGATTTTTCTCTTCTCACAGTCTTCCCCACTTTTCGTTTCCCTCTAAAACCTCCAAACAGAACCATCCAGTGCCACAGTTTTTTTATTCACTATCTCTCTCACTGTCTCTCTCTCTCTCCTCGACTCCTCCCTTTTCCTTCACCACATCAGATTCTGATCGGCCGCCGCGATTGAAGAAACCACCGCTCCCAAGGTTGAAACCCAAGGGGGATTTTCGCCTTCCCTTTCTCTGGTGTGCTTGAGGCGGTCACTGTCACGAGTCACGACTCTGACTGATGTGCTCGCCTACTCGGCGAGTTACCGTCTCTTTTTCTCTTGCTCGCGCCTTATAGGTGTTTGTAGAAATGCCCCATTAGATTCTCGAATTATTTGATTTGGCTTATCAAGCGTTTGATAAGGATTTAGTAGGCGGCTACCTGTCCCAGTGCTACTCGGTTGTTTTTCAATGGATCTAAAACCATTCAAGTTGGATATAGATGAATTGTTAGACGAGTTTACTCAGGTATTGTTAGCCTTTCACCTTTACTCAACTTTTGTTTTAAATTCCTTTCTTTTTCTCCTTTCTCATTTTAGTTTATAAGTTTCTCTTTATTGTCCTTTTTGTTTGACTTTCGGGAATTGCCTGACCTTGGCTGATTTAAAGAGAATATGGATGGAGAGAAATTTCTCTTACATATTTGAAGCTAGACCTATTAAGAATTCTTCATATTTCATCCAATCACTGTACACACATTGTATTGGTATGATATTAAGTGAACTATTGGTGTAATTATAGCTAATTGATGCTGCTATTCAACCATTTGCTTTGGCCACTACCAGTCATTTATCGTGCCTGGTACAAATTTTTGTGCAAATAAGCCATATAAAGCCATTTTGACTCAATTTGGCTGGAATAGCATTCCTGCGATCGAGGCTTAGCTTGTGCTGACAAATTTAGCATAAAAGTGATGGTTTTACAATTAAGGTTAGTTCAGTTCCAACGTATCCCTGACTTGAAGATTAATTTTAAACCCAATATAGGTTGCAACAGCCTATTTTCAATTAGTTCTCAAGGATTCTTTAATTTGGCTTTTGAAAATCTTCAATTAACCATGCCTTCTCTACATTCCAAACTTATTGGAGATGTTTATGTTTTCAGGTCACATGATTTCTGCAGGGCCTTTATCTAGGAGATTGGGTGCTCTCTACTTGCTGCCTCTACTGCTAGAGTAACCGCTAGAAAGAGAAAAAGACCACTTTCACAATTTAGAATTGCTCATGGCCTTTTCAGGAGGTCTGTTAGGAGTCAAAGGTTCAGTTGGACTGACGAGTCTGACAGGTATCTCTTATAAATTCATGTAATTTTGAAATTACCTATTTTTGGATGGTTTTCTATACATTAATTGAGAAGTAATAAACAGGAGTTCCTGTGCTGGTGTTATTAGTCTTGACTTTTCGCGAAATCTTTTTTTTTTCTGGCACAGCAAGACTAACTGTATAATAAAATGCCATCAAGCATTAATTTCAGAAAGCATAAGCAAACAAAATTCTAGAACTGGTATCGACTTGTGTCTACAAATTTCTTACCAATGTTGACCTAACCAGCACGAAGATCTTATGTTCCGATTTATAAATCAACCATAGATAGGCATCTTTGATTAGAATGATTATGTATGTCCGTTGTTTGCTTATAACCTAACTAGTTAAAAACTTTATTTTAGGCAATTAATAATGTGGTAAACTAGAAATCGTGGTATGTTCCAATAGATGTGCATGAATGTGATTACTTGTTAGTTTTCCTTTTGGACTTTAATTTTTCTAAGAGTGTCGGCCATAAGATAGTTAGATTTATCACAACAATGTGCAGTACCGTGTACCAACAATTATATGCATGTACCAGCAGCTCTGATGATACGATTGGTTCTTCTTATAGTTTTAATAGAAACAAATAAGATATATATGCCATAATAGTCTCAAAAAGCACTAATCAACAAGAACCAACAGATGTATATATGGTACATGCCAAAAATCATGCGTCATTGCATTTCTTTATTGTAAGGGACTCATCAAATGATGTAAATATAATGGCTCTAGATGGGAAAGATTCCTCTCAGGTTACTTCTTTGCATTTCTTTGCATTTCCAGTAGGTTTCTTCAATTGTGATTATCAATTTAATTATTAGGTCAAAATTTGGGATCTGACATCTGTTAGTTCTTTGCATTTCTCAGGATATTATGTGGAAAGATTGGCTAATTAATTGTAGTTTTTGTTATTTGACTTGAAATGGAGCTTCAAAATCTCTTCTTTCATAAATTTCTCTCTATTGCCAAAATCAAAAGTAATTTATAGAATATTATTACGTTGGGGAACTAGAAGATACTTTTGATGGTATTTTGGCCTATATAATTAAAATGCTCGACACTGACATTCTTCTTTACATTTTCAAATAATTTAGTGAAGTTCTTTAAATTTGAATTATATGATCTTTAGTTAATGCTTGGGGAAGGTTACCGTACCAGACAAGTGCAGGGAAGGTGCGAGCAACACTACAATGAGTGGTGGTGGCGTGATTAATGAGAATAAGCTACTCTCTAAGAAGAAAAGGACTTGCCCTTTCTCGAAATCTAATTAATTTTTTAATTTCTTGTTGAATTTGATCTTATGCTCAGATGATAAATCAGCTTTAATTAGAGATAAATGGGAAATATGCACAAATTAGGACAATTGGTTGTGGTTGAATTTAGGTGTTCTATTGATGCTGGAATCAAATGGATTGTCATCTTCTATTCAGGAAATTCATTAATTTCATGTTTGTCCTTGTTGTTGTTTATTTATTTAAACTGGAACAATGAATTTTCTGTTGGTTTTCATATGCATTGGGACTTAATCAAATTATTGTAGAGCCTAGCTGCACATTTGAGATAAAATAAGTAAATATTGGTTTCTCAGAGATTTGATTGTGGGCTCACATATGGATAGATTATGCCATTGATATAAATTTGTTTGTTTCGATATAAATTTGTACTATCATTTTGCTTCTCTAAAAAAATCATTATACTTGTTGTTGTTGTGAGTTATAATAAAATTCATCATTCAAAATGAGCCTATGATGATTCTAATCAAGAGTTTTAATTGGTGAATTAATAGTTGTATGTGTGTTGTGTCACAATATTTGTACAATTATTTTTTGGGTGAATCAATTATTTGTATGCTTCATTTTAAATATCACAATTGAATATGTGTATGCTGCTGTGATTTAATTTTGTTGAACATTTAAAGGAACATGTCAAATAAACAGAAACGTTTCTGTCTCCAGGAACTTAACTTTTCCAACGGTAGACTCATGGAAATAACAAGTTCAACTATAAATAATATAAACTGAATTCATAAAACATTTCCAAGAGCATAGTGCTCCAGTATTTCCATGAACCTCCACTATAATATAATATAAACAAACTAACCAAAACATTTCCAAGGGCCGCTCATGGAAATAATAGGTCTCACTACTTCCATTTTATTTCCAAGGGTAGCTCATGAGGTATTTCCATGGGCTATCAATAAAATATAGTATTCGGTCTGTTTGGCGGGTCATGGGTCATGCAAAAGTATTCCCAACGGCGGATAAGTAACATTTCCATGAGCGGACATCAGAGATTTCCATGCGCTACTATTTCCATGGGAAAGCCGTTGGAAATGGTTGAGTGTGTCAGAAAACTCGATTTCTTTTCCATGAGCCCTTCCTCCCCTTGAAAATAACATTGCTACGCATGGAAAAAGCGGAAATTCTAATAGTGACACTTAACATAATAAATAATTAAAATATTAAAAGACCTATAACGCACTAAATACACATCACCTATTAAATAATTGGAAGCTGATATGAATACCCGCACTTTAATACTGACATTGTACTCGTACCTTAACTGCCATAACTGCTTGGGGGGACCGCAAAAATTGCAACGCTAATTTTTTTTCTGAAGTATTTATACCTACGCACAGAAGTATGTATATCTATGCACGAAAATATTTATATCTATATGAGGTGAACAATTTTTACGTAAATAATTGTCTGTCAAACCAAATCTCCCAAAACATATCCGCACCATAAAAAACCTGTGGGGGACCACTCAAACTACATGGAGGACCATACACGTTTTTAGAGGTAGTTTTTTCTTCTTCGTTCGAATATAAAATTATGAACGTCTTCTATGCAATTTTCTCTTTCAAATGAGATCCATAATGACGTACTTTCAGACTAGTCATCACACAAGAATTTATACCTCATCGTGCAAGTATTTATACCTATACTTGCAATTATTTTTTTACATATGGCACTGGATTACATCTGAAAGTATTAATATTAAGTATTGCAAGTATTTATACCTATGCACTGGAGTATTTATACCTATGAGGTCAACTATTTTTATTAGAGGAAGGTTGACGTAGAGACGATTGGAGAAGGTTGATGCGAGGCTACGGGCTCCCTACAACTTCATTAGAAGATGGTCGACGATAGGACGATTGGGGACTGGAAAAGGGGATGATCGGGGACTGGAAAAGGGGATGATCATATCAAGTTACGCATGCAAGTATTAATATATTATTTTGCAAGTATTAATATGTTATGTTCTAAGTATTTATATCTATGAAGGTTGACGGAGAGACGAGTGCGGGGACTGAAAAATGGAGACCATATAATTAGTGGGGATCATAGTACAACTTTTCTCTATTGTTGTTGCGGTACGATGTGGGGTACTGGAGTGGGGGGATTGAAATAATTATTCTAAATAATGAAGTATTAATGAAATGCAGACTTAACAAAACCAAACAATAAATATAACTAATTTAAACTTAGCATTAAATCTTAATTTATTTATAATTAATCCACAACCACCACAATAACTAAATGAACTTAATCAAATTTAACCAAACTGTAAACGTGTTTATCAATGATAAACAACAATAACTAAATGACATTGCCCGGCCACGCCAAACACTTGTGGGGTGTTTTGAGCTAGCGTTGTGCTTTGCATGGTAAGGACAACATAACACATGCAAACAAATTAAGCAAGCATTTTTCTTATACATGTTGCACGTACTGCTGCTTAATTAAGCAGAAAAAATTTAGTACCTGCTAATGGTTTATGTTTAATTAAAAATGATTAATCACTTGTGAACAGAGACAGATCTAGCACGAAAAAATGATGGTCAATTGATCTCTATTTATTTCTAAAAGTTTGTGTATAGTTTAAAGTAAAATAATACAAGTATTGTAAAATTGATTTCCCATACTCATATGAAAAGTTTTATATAATTGATTCTATAAATTTGTAGTCCGGCTTCACCCTTATTAATTATGAATTTCAATATTTTTATAAATAAGGATGAGGAATGTAATGTGCAGATAGCCACGCAGATAAGCTTGGAAAGAAATGTTAAAGGCGGCCTCGCATGCATTGTTTAACAACTTAATTTGTCAATTCAATAATTTCTAATTTTTGTATTGATAAATTAGACTGTGCACTAAGTCGTCTACTCGGATAAGGATAACAATAGTGGCATGTGACGCTGGTGTACGAATTAATTAATACAATTAGTGCGAGGGGGATATCATGCTTCTTTAGTAAGGTTTTGTTTTACTTTTTTTATCAGGTATTTTTATTTTTCAAAGTTCAAATTTTTGATCTGAAATGTTCAACATGATCTTCATATTAATATATATTTGAAGATCAAATTTTTTTATTTTTTACTATTTTTTATATTTTTTTTAAATCACATATTAATAATATGGTACCTCTATGTAATGATCCCTGAAAGTATATTATTCATCAGAGATATTAGAAGTATATTATTAATGAGAGAGATATATATTGACCGAGGGAGAGATATATATTTGACATAGATGTTGTTCCCCAAAGCAAGTTTTTTTTTAAAAAAAAAAAAATCCGACCCTCAAGATGCTATATAATATGCAATCAGCAAAAATATAAAATAAAATAATATCAGGATGCGATATAATAGAAATCCGACCCTGATACTCAAACATTAAATAAATAATATCAGGATCGGTATATACGGAAATCCGACCCTGATATTAATGTAATCTGTATCGGGTAAACGTAAAATCCGACCCTGATTTCCAACACTTTGAGTAACAGTGCTATTAGTGTCGGACACATTTCATTTCTGACCCTGGTTTTCATTATAATTCCGACATAAACTTATTATGTAACTAGAAAAATGTATATGGGCTTTAGAGTTAAATATGTACATTTAAATGCGGTTTAAGCATGCCTAGACAGAGAGATATGCAATTCTCTAATTAGGCCTTGTTCAGATTGCAAAAAATTTTATGGGAAATGTTGGGATTTTGAACTAATTGGGATAAAATGATCAAAGGTCCTTCGGATGAAAATTTGTGTGATTTGTGTGAAAATTTATCAATGGATATATTTTCCAATTTTCCCTTCCATCTCAGTGTAATTTGATGGGAAGAAAAATATTAAGTGTGACTGAATTATTTTTTTTTCCAGAGAGGACTAGATGCTCTTAATTTGCGGTGTTTTTGCACCCGAAGTTCGCTTGCACTAACAACAAAGGGTTATATATGCAAAGATTTACGGGAATTAAATATATATGTTGCTATTTGTTTTGAAAGAAGACAAAATCTCACCATGTACCAGAGAGAATAATAATTTAAGTTCACTTAATAAATATTCAGGAAATTCTCAAGCAAAATATAAGTAATATTTTTGTTTTCTAAATGAAAGGATATATTCCCCAGTACAGGGTTCTTTTATGTATTGTATTATCTTGCCTTGTCTACGTACTCAGAAAATTAACTTGCAAATTATTAACCAAGTTAACTTTTATGTATCACATTCAGATCAATAACATAAACAAAATTAACTTGCATATTAATACAAGTTCACTTTTATTTTGTGTGTGTTGTATTATTAAATGCAACGGCTAGTTTTATTTCGTTCATTTCATTAGTTTCATCCAGTTTATTAATTTTATACAATATATTGATTATAAAAATAAAAGTTTATATTTTATGAAATAATAATTAACAAATATTGTTATGTTTATGTTTAATCCACTTTATTTAATAATAATAATTTTATTAATAAGAATAATTGTATAATATCAATTACTTTAGAAATAAAAATAAAATTTCCAAACAACTAATATCACGGTACAACTGAACATCATTTCAACACATTTCATAATTATTTCCGTACACATCCAATGATTCGGTTTCTAAATTATCTTCTGGGTTCCCGTAACCCGTAAAATCTCATCCTGCATAATCCTGTGACAACCGAACACGCCCTAAAAGGGAGGTTCTGAATGCCACACTGAGTGATTTGCCACTCACTCACTCACAATGGTTTGCAAATTTTTAGGTACAGAGATCGGTGACCAAGAATGAGAACCGCTAGGAGTCGTCCATGGAAGCAGTGTCTTGGATTTTACCTTTTCTTCTTAGGACCTTTGTTTTGTTTTGGTGATTCTTATTACTTGTGTGTTGTGTGCCAGATTCTTTTAAATGTTGTTTATTTTATATTGAAGACATGAATTTGTAAGGACATTTGTAATATTGATGTAGATGGTATATAATGTGTATGATTATGATATTATTTTTTGTTAGCACGGTTGTTTGTATTCATTCAGTGATCTATTGTGTCTACGAAAATTCGGAAATACATCACACGAATTAATCATGCTTAAATTGTAATTTTGGTTTGATTTTATCATTAAATGGTTCCAAAATTTAAAATATCCACTTCAGTTTAACAAAAATTCCGAATGCTCCATCTCTATTTGAAAACAACCACTGTTATTATCATTTAATTAAGAATCAAAGCAGCAAAAACAGAGAGGGAATGCATATAAGCAGTTCAAATTACGCAAAAAAAAGGAAGAAAAAGAACAAAGAATCAAGGAATAGGTTTGGTGCAATACTTGAGATGCTTGTGAAATCCACAATTAGAGCGTGGTTCATAGTTTAGTCTAAGTTTTTTTTTTTTTTTTTTTGTATATATCGATGAAAATAAGTAATAAACTCAATTATTGGTAACTTCATTGTCATTGGTCCCTCAGAGAAAGAGATTTCCCAACCGCAGAATAACAATTTGGCCATCTAAAAATCAATTATTGGTAGCTTCATTGGTCGCTCATGACTCATGAGTGTGTCGCATGTGGTGTGGATGCGTCATACGAGGAATTAAAGGAAATGTAATCGAAGCTAGCTAGTTAGAGAGAGAATTAGTGGAAAATTTAGTGGTTAGGTACGGCTATAGTGGGGGTTTAGTGATCTGAATCCAATTCACTGCTTTTGATTTTGTATGGCAAATTCTCTCAAAGTTAGGAAGTGGCTGTCACACGGTATTTTTTTTTTTGGATAGAACTGTTCCACTGTATTAATTTCATTGAACGGGTATATGGTTTTCTGGGTTTTTCCTGTTGACAAAGAGGATTGGAGATAATCAAGAAAATCAGACCATGTTCTCTGTTTTTTTTTTTTTTTTTGTTGCGAACCTTGTTAAAAAAGGATTTACAGAATTAAATTATCATTTGAATTTATTGAACATGTGATTCGTATATGACACTTCTTCACTATAAATAGCAGACGGGCTGGTACAAAATTGCTCATATAACCATTGGCAAGTTTTTATTTTTGTTTCATCTCTTCCATTTAATTGGATTACCTATGAATAGGGGTGTTTATTGGGTCCGGTTTAGCCGGTTTTGAATCAAACCGAATTAGTTTGTCCTAAACGGTTCGGTTTTTTTGGTTTAATGGTTCGGTTCGGTTTAATGGTTCGGTTCGGTTTGCTTTTTAAAACCGAATTATAATTTCGGTTCGGTTCTGTTTGAAAAATTTGAAAACCGAAATAACCGAACCGACCGAAATTTTATATATTATGAATTTGGTCCGGACCGTCCCGGTTTATTTCTTAATATCCCGATTTATTTCTTGATACCTCGGTTTATTTCTTATATACTTATGTTTATTATAAATCAATTGCTTTAAATAAAAAAATTAATATATTTTAGTTTGAGCCGAACAAACCGGAATAAAACTTTACTTCGGTTCGGTTCGGTTCTATTTTAGAAACCGAATTATAACTTTGATTTGTCTAATTCGGTTGGTTTCAACCGAACCGAACCGATGCACACCCCTACCTATGAAGTATATACACCGTGATAACGGATGGGCAATCTCTTAGTTGTATTTATTCGATTGAATAGCCGGAGAGGTGTAGCAGCAAAGAATTAGAATATCTTTTTTGAAAAGTAAAAAAAAGTACTAATTAAAAGCCAATTCACTCTGTTATCAAGAAAAGATTCCAATTCACCCTTTTTGATTTTCTATGGCAACTTCTCTCAAAGTTAATGTTACAGATCTCAAATTTAATCCAATTAATTCACTCTTTTTATATTTTCAGACTGGTACAATGTACGTGCAGGCAGTCCAACAATATTTGAACACAAAATTATATATAAATTAACTTATCGTTCATGAAAATATTTTTTTATTTCCCATAATATATTAGATTTAAATTTTCAACAAAGAATTCTAAAATATTAATCTGATACTATACAACATTATAATAACTAGAATCACAACCCGCGCTTCATAGGGAGTTTTAGATCTTTTGAATATATCGTTACCATTAACAGTAAAATTGAAAATAATCCTCAAATTGAGAAGAATTAAACTGACAAAATGTGCGATTAATTGACCCTAATTAAACTACAACCGGACAAATTATTATATTTTATTGTCATATTCTGACATGATTACCAAACATAAAGGAACAAAAACTCTCAAAATAAGTAGTTGACTCTACAAAAAAAAAATATGCAATTGACCCTAATTTAATTGTCAAATCTGCATCTATATAACAACGATTTTTTATTATGTTGATCTCATTCTAAATAAATTCAAAAGGTAATATTTTTTTTTTGCATATTATTTACACTTGTGACATTAAACAAGATCCGCCTACAGGCTTCCAATAAAAAATAAAAAAAAAGACATTAAACAAGATCAGCTGTTCCTTTTTGTTATTTATAATTGTAAAACTATTACGTAATAAAATAAAATTCTAAGTGGATGTCTTCTCAATTTAATTACATCTCAAAAAAAAAAAATTTCCAAGTGGATATTATGCCACAAGTTCGCTACATGCAATATGTGTCAACAAATATTACGGATGATCAAAATTCCTGTTGGACATATCACTTCAAGCTTTTAAAAAGAATTTGCACTGCAATTCACGAAACAAACAAAAGATGAAAAAGTAAAGTAAGAATCTCAAACTTTGCAACTCTCCACTCCATTTCCCTTTCAAAAACCCAATCAATATTCATTCCCATCTTTCTTCTCGCCTAAACCATTCTGCTCTGAGATTGAAAAAAGCCCTTCAATTTTATTAACTCTTGCCACCAATTACAGTTCCAATTCAGCAATGGCAGACCTGCTGCTATCAGCTCTAGTTCCAATCGTGGTGCAGAAATCATCAGACTTACTGGTGAAGAGGATCAGCGAGATGTGGGGCATTGCAGAGCAGCGCAAGAAGCTCGAAGACAAGCTGCTCGAGGTTCAGGACGTGCTTACGGATGCCGAGGAGCAAGGGGATACTAAACCGTCTGTGAAATCCTGGCTGGCCAAGCTGAAATCAGCTGCCTATGATGCTGACGATGTTCTCGACGAGTTCCATTATGAGAAGCTACGCCGGGATGCCGTGAAACGTGGCCACAAGGTCGGGAATGTAAGTGGCTTTTTCTCCCTTGAAAATCCAACTCTGTTTCGGTTCAAGATGAGTAGAAAGTTGAAGGAGGTTGTAGGGACGATTGATGAGTTGGTCACTCAGATGGAAAGGTTCAAATTTGTTCGTGGCCGGGGAGGGCGTGTCGTTCATCATGTCAGAACCGATTCTTATGTAATTGAGTCGGAGGTTGTAGGGAGGAGGGACGACAAGGAAAACTTGGTGAAATTGTTGACTGAGGTGCGTCCAACTCAGAATTTGATGGTCTTGCCGGTTGTCGGCATGGGTGGACTCGGCAAAACCACTCTTGCCCAGCTGGTCTATAACGATTCTAAAGTGAAAGAATACTTCAATTTACAATTATGGATTTGTGTATCCGAAGAGTTTAATATTGGCCGTCTTGTTAAATCAATCATTGAATTAGTTAACGGGGAATGCAATATACCTATTGAGAACATGGAGCTACTCCAGAGGCGTTTACGAGAAATTTTAAGTGGAAAGCGATATGTTCTGGTGCTAGATGATGTTTGGAATGAGAATGTCAATGAGTGGGAGCATTTGAGAGCTCTATTAGAATGTGGTGATTCAGGGAGTGTTGTTATAGTTACCACAAGGAACGACAGAGTGGCTCAAATAATGGGTACCATGGAGAGTTATAATTTGGAATACTTAGGTGAGGAGGACTCATGGAGCCTATTTCAAAACAGAGCATTTAGCAAGGGGGTAAAGGAGCACCCAGAGCTGGTTGTGATTGGCAGAAAGTTGGTTCAGAAATGTGGGGGACTACCGCTAGCCATTAAAGCACTCGGTAGCTTAATGAGTTATAAGGATGAGGTATGCCAGTGGTTAGCAATACTCGAACAAAGCACGATATGGGAAAATAAGCATGCTAATGATAATGATGGTGTTTTGCCGGTATTGAGGCTAAGCTACGACCACTTGCCTTCATACATGAAACAATGTTTTGCTTTTTGTGCGGTGTTTCCAAAGGATCATGTGATGGAAAAAGAGAAGCTGGTGCAGTATTGGATGGCCCATGGATTTATTCCATCCGACTGTCCGGATGATCTGGAAATGATGGGTAATGATATTTTCAAAGAGTTGGCTTGGAGGTCCTTCTTCCAAGATGTCAAGCAAGTTCATGATAAAGGCAGAAGTGAACATGGATATCGCTCTCAGACCACGTGCAAAATGCACGATCTTATGCACGATCTTGCACAATCAGTAATGAGAGACGATTGTATTTCTTTGCTGGAACCATTACAAATTAATAATAATTTACAATGCAATATGCGACATATCTTGCTGAGAGAATTTCCCAAGGATATTAATGATGTCATTCAATGCTATCCTGCTGCACGTACTATTATTCCAGAGAGTAAATACCGGTCATCCTCTGTACAGAAAATTGGATTTGTGAAATCTAACTTCTTACGAGTGTTTGACTTGTCACAATGTTATCCTGTTAAGGACACTATGATTACCCCTAGAAAGATGAAGCACCTGAGATATCTTCATCTTTCAAGTCTGAAGGTGACAACAATACCAGAAGCAATTACCACACTTTATCTTTTGCAAACTCTTAGGCTCTCTTATTGTGATAATCTTTTACAGCTACCTGAAGGAACGAGATATATGATGAGCCTTCGGCATCTCCACATTGAAGGATGTTATAGTTTGAAGTGCACACCACCAGGCCTCGGAGAACTAAAATATTTAAAAACACTAACACAATACGTAGTAGGCACCGGTGTTGGGAATAAAATTGGAGAGCTCCAGACCTTAAATCTTGGCGGCCAACTAGAGGTGTACAATCTAGGAGAAGTTGGGAGTGCTAGAGAAGCAAGAGAAGTAAATATGGAATCTAAACAAAATTTGGATCATTTGGTGCTAAGTTGGGGAATGCCAAGCTTTATTTCATATTATGCCAGATCTAATGGTTCAGAGGCAGTGGATGTTGATCTTGATGTGTTGGATGCTCTTAAACCTTGTAATAAGTTAAAGGTTTTGAAAATCGGAGAATACAGAGGTGACAAGTTTCCCGTCTGGATGAATGAGTATCAGATGCTGGAAAACCTAGTTGAGCTGTATATAATTGAATGTAGAATGTGCATCAATTTACCACCATTACATAGGCTACCTCTTCTCCAAATCTTGAAAATAAATCATATGGATAATGTGAGGCATCTTTGTTGTGGTGTATTGATGAATGTTGAAGGTGGTGACGATGCACCCAAAACTTTTCCAGCATTAAAATCCTTAATTTTGGAGGACATGCCAAATTTGGATTGTTGGTGTGAAGGCGATGTTGGAGAAAAGACATTACTGATTTTTCCTGTGCTAAGTGAGCTGTCGATCATAGACTGTCCCAAACTGAATGCCATACCTGTCACACTTTCACTGGAAAAAATGACAATTAGAGGAAACAAGACCCTATCAAGCCTTGCAACTGGAATAGCAAATGTCCGAAGCCTCACCCTTGAAAGCATAGGTGGAAGGGAAAATATTGTAGAAGAAACTCTCTCTTTTAAATCTTGGGAATCTCTCGAGGAGTTAACTATCGAAGGATTCGACCACATCATACCACCAAAAGATGAAAGAGAATGTGAGAAGCTGAGTGTTGAAGTTAATGCAACAGCTCTTCGAAAGCTACATATTACATCAAGCAACTTTTGGTTCTCAACTATTCCATCAAACTCGCCCATGTGGTTGTGGAAGTGCTTCACATTTCTTGAAATTCTTTGTATCAAAGGCTGTGACGGTCTTACCTCTTGGCCAGAGGAAGAGCTCAGTAATTTAAACTGCTTACGAATTATGGAAGTTTCTTCTTGCAAAAACTTTCTCCAATCAAGATCAAAGCCACCACCAAAGATGTCATCTAGGCAAATGCTACTACCCAAACTTGAATCTCTAGAAATCATGGGTTGTCCAAATATGGTTGAAGTTCCCAAACTCCCAAGATCTCTTGAGAAATTGAAAATTGATGGGTCCACAAAGCTGGAAAGCTTACCGGAATGGTTAGGTAACTTGGTGGCTCTCAAAAGGTTGAAAATTTAAAATTGTGAAAGTTTGAATTCCTTTCCATCAAGTATTGGAGGCCTCACTGGCCTTCAAGGGCTCGACATTGATAGGTGCAAAAAGCTGGAAAGCTTACCGGAACAGTTAGGTAGCTTGGTGGCTCTCCAAAGGCTATCAATTTGGTCATGTGAAAGTTTGAACTCCCTTCCATCGAGCATTGGAGGCCTCACTGCTCTTGAAAGTCTCACCATTTTTAATTGCATGAACCTCGCATCTTTGCCAGAAGGGATGCAAGGGCTTGAAGCGCTCAAGACTCTTACAATCTTCCAGTGCCCCAAAATAAGGATCCTGCCGGAAGGCCTATTACAGCGATTAAGGAGCCTTGATTATTTGCGGATCAGTGGGTGTCCCCTCTTGGAGAGGGATTTTCAAAAGCAAGGAAAGTATTGGCACCTAATCTCTGAAATCCCGGCTGTGTACATTGGAGATCGGGATCGATCCAGCAAAAGAGGAGATCTAACTCAGTTCATTTCATCATGCAAAATCTCTTGTTTCTCAGCACAATCCTAAAGTATCATAATTTGCGAGGTACATTATCTCATTGCTACATTATTTTGAATTTTGTCATTGAATCATTTTTCTTATAGTAATACAGAGGAATCTTCTCACATAGGACATCTTAATTAGTAACGGTGATGCAATCCTGTACCTGGTGCCTATATGCCAACAAGACACATAAGCACACACACATATTTCTCATTGAATCATATTTCTGTATTAGATTGATTTTTCTACAATACTTATAACTGACAGTAATTAATATCAGAAACATGTTTACCATGCATGGTTTACATCACAATAACAAAGTAATCTTGTCTTTTGTTCGTTGAGGTATTTTGTCATACATTTTATGGCTATCCACCGGTACAAAGAATGTAGCCATCATAGATGTTGAAAACGAAACGAGGATCAAATTAAACCCGACTGATTGAAAATACACATATTCAGAGTCATAGCATATAATAGCATCACGGTTCTTTTGTGCAGTATATATAATTCAAGCAATTGCATTAATTAATGTGATTTTTCCAGCTGTGGAGTGAGGTCAAATTCATCATTGAAGAAGCTTGATGGAAATCTATGTTTAGTGATAGAAGATGTACTATGTGGTATATGTGGAGCTATGCGCCTGGTGCTCTCATGGAAATCTATCTTTATGTTTTATATTTTTTGTATTTTTTTTTAAACTTAAGTGATATCTTTGGAGGTACAGCCTTGTGTGCAACAACTCAAGTAGTTCATTATGCAAATAATAATATGATAATGTTTTAAAAAAAAATAGATCAATCAATAGATCTCTAAGGAAAAGGATTTGAGACAAATTCAGACAGCAGTCTGTTTCGTTGTGAAGAGAGAAATGTAAAGGGATTTTCATAGGAGATAGCAAACCGCATAGGGTTTTTTTTTTTTTTTTTTTTTTTAAGGTCAGTGAGCCTTGCTCACGAACATATATATTGATAAAAAGGTTCTGTAAAATAGAATATGTTACAGGCGTTGTTTACACGCATCCACCAGCTAGTTGGTTTGTAATTTTTTTAAGTTTTTAAGTTTTTCTTTTCTTTTTTCATTTATCTACTGTGCACTTTTTATATCAATATATGATGACCCTGTCAATAGAATATGAAGGCTAGACCTTCATATTTCTCTTTCAAAAAATAAGTTCAATTGTATCACTATTTCACTAAGTTAATTGTTTCAATTAATATCAATTGTTATGGTTGATTAAAGCTTTTTTTATGAGGTTTCGTTCGCACTTTCTATACTCTTGGCCGCATTTTCTCTTATCTACTTATATTTTTCCCGTACGAGAAAAATAATGTGAAGAGAGTTCTTAATCTGTTTCGACCGACATTTTTATTAATATCCAACATTAAATAGAAATTAATAAATATATCCAGATCAGCTGGGATTCGATAAAAATATTCCTACCGACCATGGCCGGTTTTGAATTTTTTTGTCTACCGGCTTTTTTTTTTTTTTTTTTTTATAGACACTATGAAGAGCAAGATGCTGAAATCTAACACTAAAAATTCAAATTTTTTGTTTAAATTATTTGTTAGATTACTTCTTTTGATGTATAATTAGCATATTTATACTAAAATACGCTAAATTACTTGAAATTATGTTAAATTACGCTGAATTACACTAAATTACATTAAATTACGCTAAATTATGTTAAATTACGCTAAATTACGGTGCATCATCGATGTTTTTGCAATGAAACATCGATGTTTTATTAGCCTTAGCATTGGCAATTAAGTAGGGTAGTGCTAAAAAAATATCGGTGCGTCGCTGATGTTTTTGTAATGAAACATCGATGTTTTATTAGCCTTAGCATTAGCAATTAAGCAGGGTAGTGCTAAAAAAACATCGGTGCATCGCCGATGTTTTTGTAATGAAACATCGATGCACTTCTGCCGTCGTTAAGCCGTGCATAAAACATCGGTGCGTCATCGGTGTTTTTGCACGAAAGCATCGTTTTTTTTTTTTAACTTTAAACGGCCATAACTTTGGCTAGAAAACTCGGATTTGCGCGTACGACCCCAATTCGGAAAGCTTGGGACGAGATGACGGAATCAGAATTGCAAAAAAAACGTCATTTAGTGCGTCAAAAATTGAGTTAAACTTTTTTATCATCGGTAGACACACAACGGCTCGTATGCGGCTAGTGACAGTGTCGTATGCGGCTAGTGACATTGTCGTATACGGCTGATGATTACGAATGATAGGAAACCTGAATCACATTAAAACAACTGGATCAACCTGAACTAGTGAAATTGTTAAAACTTAGTACCTAAAAAAAAACGTAGTTTAGTGTTCGCATGCGGCTAGTGAATTTAATTACTTGAAATTATGTTAGCGGAATTTTGTGTATTTCAGTATAATTAGCGAAATTAGTGTAATTTAGCGTAATTTAGTGTAATTTAGCGTAATTTAACATAATTTCAAGTAATTTAGCGTATTTTAGTATAAATATGCTAATTATATATCAAAAGAAGTAATCTAACAAATATTTAAACAAAAAATTCGAATTTTTAGTGTTAGATTTCAACATCTTTCTCTTCATAGTGTCTCTAAAAAAAAAAATTAAGAGTACCGGCTATTAAATGGCCGGTAGGGATATTTTTATCAAAACAGAGAGGACCTGGGTATATTTATTAATTTCTATTTAACTTTGGATATTAATAAAAATGTCGGCTGTTTCAACACCTAACTTTAATATAAAATAAATCTGACGAGTTAAATTAAATTGGTTATATATTTGACAATTCAATAGTTAGATATTTTTTTCAGCCATGCTAAGACAAGATGAGATATTTCCTCGAAATGAGAAATTTGAAAATAATTAAGTGAATTATTATAACATATTCTAAACGCATTGTCCCTAAAAGTAATATTCAAATATTAGAAATGCGGTTGCTCTGTTTCTTAGGAAGAAAAAGAAAAAGAAAAATGAAAGAAAGGAAAGAAAATGAGGAGGATGTTAAATTTCTTATCCCAAATTAGCATGGAATAAATCTGGATTACATTTACACCCTTAGATTTTTAGATGCTTTTTGAAATTGCTTTGGAGGAATAATTTTTTTATTATTTTGAAGAACTAAAAGTACTCAGAAAATCATATAGAGAAAAATATATTGCTCAAATCATAATAACTTCATTTTGAGTTGCAGGTAACTATTGTTCCAGTTCCAGACCAAATGTTATTACATATAATACTAACGCTAATAAGAACCACAAGACAAAACAACAACTTGTTGTGTACTGATCATTTCCGTATTTTTTTATTTTATTTTTTTTGCATTCGACTGCTTTTTAAATGAAAATTTGTTACCATGAATGCGCCAACAAAAGGCCGTACCAATTTTGCCCAGCACGCCAAAGGATGAAAGCATTTGATTATTTTTCTTTTTCTTTTTAGCGTTAGAAAGGCGATGATTTTGAAAGTGATTGCTCGTCATATCTGGTACAAGTACAATAAATGTTGAAATTTTGAAAGGGGACGCTCTATTTGCCGACATTTTTATTAATATCCAAAGTTAATTACAAATTAATAAATATATCCACGTTAGCTAGGTATTTTTAAAAATGTCCAAACCGGCCATTTAATGGCCGGTCTCATTTTTTTCAAATATTTGTTAGATTACTTCTTTTAATATACTAAAATAAGCTAAATTCTAAATTACGCTAAAAAGGCAAATTATGATAAATTAAGCTAATTTAACTTAAAATAACGCTAAATTACGCTAATTATGCTTATTATACTGAATACGTTAAATTACGCTAAACAACGCTGAATTTGACCGATTTTGTTCCTTTTTCATAAATCATAAAAAATAGTACAATTGTTATTCTAGAAGTTCATTATGGCCGGTTTGGAGAGGATACTTGTCCGGCGGGGTCCGGGGAGTGGCGTAAGAGAGAGAAAGAGAGACAAAGAGCAAGATTCGTTTTTATCCTCTTTTAAAAAAAAATCGTTGGTAAGGGAAAGAGGAGGAAAGGAGAAGGAGGTGAATTGGGGGAAGTCACATCCTCTCTATTATATGAAAAGGGAATCTTTTACAATTAGTGGAACCGGACCATTCTTTTTAACTTGGCACGAATCTTAAAGTCCAATAATACTGCCTCTTGTGCAAGTTTGAATTCCAAACCGGCTGAGATTTAATCTGAAACCGTAAAGTGAGGCAAATTGTCTACGATATCTGGAAGGATACGGATCCGAATTGGAGAGAATAACCGAAAATAGTTAGGTGGCTTAACTTGATCTAACCTTTACTAAAAAAATAAAAAATATTTTTTCTCTTTATGCCTCACGCAGTCTTTATATTTATCTAAAAAATGTTTATATCTTTTGCTCAGCAATTTTCTTCTTATGCAAATTGGTTGTTTGCTGCTTTGCAAATAGTTTTTTTTAAGATAAATTGAGACTAAGCTTTTCAATTTTAAACTGAGACTGAGATTGGTTCGATCTGATTCAAATTCTTCCTTTCATTTCTTAAGAATTTGATTATTTATATATTAGTGGAAATTTTTGTCTGATCCACAAATAATATATTTTAAATCAATATTGATCATAAAATTCTAGTGTAAACATCCTTAAGATAAGAACGTAAACATAAAGGATCGTTTTGAGGCGACCCGATGCAACAGGAGCGTAAGAATGAGTAGCAAGATAATTTTATTTTGAGATAGTCATATTCATTTTGAAAATGAATTATTTTTTTTTGGGGGGAGGGGGCATGAGAGAACCCGAGAAATAATACGAATACGGAATACGGATTAGTTTCGAAGCTCAATAAACGGGGCGGATATCTGGTTATATCCGGATCCGAAAACAACTTAATGAGCGATTATCTTCTCTCTCTTCTAACTGTCTGTGCTATTTATAAAGGAAGCCGCTCAGCCCTTATATAGTATCCACTGTTTACTATTACATCTGTTGTGGGACTAACCCATTCGCACATCCGGACAGCAGAATTTTTCTTTTTCTTTTTAATTTCATCCCGTGCAGGGTGCAGCGGTGCAAAACATGAATGTCGCCATGATTAATGATTTTTTTTTATTAATTACATCTTTGTCACGTCTATTGAAGCATATGCCAAGTGTTCAACTTTTATTGGACGCAAGTTTTTTGGATGGAATTTCTTTTTTAATTAACTGAATTGATTGATTGAAACTTTGAATCAGCATTCTGTATAGGCATTATTCATTTATTTTTCTATTTAAATTTTATTAATTAATATTTATATCATAATGTTTATATATATGATTCAATTATCCGACAATTATTCGTTTTGTATCCGTATTCGTGGATTATCCGCTTCGTATCCGTATCCGTTTAAGGTGGATTTGATTTTAAATTTTGACATCCATTTACTATCCGTATCCGATCATTGAAAGACGGATACGAATTTGGTATTAGCATTATCCACTCCGAATTCGCTCCGTTTTCACCCCTAGAGAACCGTCCACAAAAATTAATTTAGTTTATTGTAAACCTTATTTAATAATAAATTGAAGCAAAATTTATGCTTAATTAGAATTCAAATCAAGTAAAAACTTTTATATATAAATAAAATATAATCAACAATTTTAAAAAGGCTAATTTTGAATTAATAATTAAAATAGGACTTAGTAATTTAAAATTTATGATAAATTAAAATTTTAAAAATAATGCTAAAAATACATAAAATTAATTAAAACATAATTGAATTAGCAGTGCGTAGCACGATAATTATGAAAATTTCCGACAAATTAATCTGACACATCAGGAAAAAAATCAATTGATATAGACATATAGTATATTTTTTTAGATTAAAACATTAGCAAAATTATTAGATTAAAACCAAGTCATTAGTGGTATATTAAAAATTTATATGAAACTAAAATCGATACGTCTTCAATTATTCTAAACAAATTTTAACTTTTTTACGAAATATTAAGAATTGATATAGTATTTTTTTTTTTTTTTGACACTGAATATATCTCTCTTCCTCTTTCGAAATATCAAAAATTGAATCAAAGTGTTCAATATACATCCATCGCAACACAAATTAATTACATAAAAAACAAAAATAGAATGCATAGCACCCTCATCACAGGCACAGCACAATATCAGAGCGATATCCTGCCATGCTCTTTAGCCCCTCCTCAACCTAACAGTACTTGAGCCATAGCTCATACTCCTGCAAGAATTGATATCGTATAATTTTTTTCTGACACTGAATCTCTCTCTTCCTCTTTCTCTCCCTTACTCTGCCGCTCTATAAAAAGCAACTGAAGAGCCCAGTGTTGGAGCAAATTAGCCCTTTGCAAATCATTCTTTTCAAAGCCTCATCTGCCTTCTCAATTTCAATGTATTTCCGATGGGATAGAGAGAAGGCAGAGGAGGTGTTGCATAGCATGGTTCAAAGTGATTGAGCCCAATTTTCTTTAACTACTATCTCTAATATTAGGGGTGTGCGTCATTGGTGAAATTCACAAGGGAAAGGTCTTGATGTTTCAAAACTTTCAAGACGCAAAAGACCATCTATTAGCAATTGTTGACTGATTCACTCAAGAGTAAAATCATTGTGTTTGCTTTGGTGAATGTTTCACTGATACATGGGTCTATACTCTATAGTCAGATACTGATAAAACTCCATTATTTATGCAGTAATATTCCATTCCAATATTAGCAATACTCACAATAAACAATATTTCTGGTGATTCTGAAAGTCTTTTTCTATGTAATAACAATTGTGTATATTTGAATGCACATTTTGTAGAAGCCCCTTGGAGCTCAATGCCGAAAAGTGCTGAAATGTGGGATTATGGAATATTCCCTCAGTCTCAATGCTGATAAGTTCTGCCTTGTTTCAAGTAATTAAGGAAACATTGGTCATCATTTGTGAAACTGCAATTGGTAAGCACCATAACATCCACTTTTGAGATTACTACTTTTAACTCTCTCTTTTTTCATTTTTACAGAGATTTTTGTGGGATTTATTTTTTGTATGAATGGATGCATTCGGAAAGTCCTGTTCTCCTAATAATATCAAGAAACAAGTTGTTAGCTAGAGAAAGACAACAGATCATGAGTTTTATGATCAAATCATAATTTACAAAGAGAATTAGAAAAAACATCTCAACCACATCTCCCAACCTAGGTCAACAATAATCAGTAATTATCCTACGCTGTTTGGATATGAACAATTGATAATTTTCCTAAATTGATTTTGGTGGGATTTGACATGAAAATAAAGGGATTTTACTGTACTATAAACAAACCCCAAATAAATGGCAAATGCAGTGACCATGTGAAGCCACCTTACTGAGCCAATAGCCTCTGATATACTCAAACTTTTGATGATTGTGATACAAGCTTAGAGTTGTCAGAAAGTGTCAAAATGAATACAAGCTGAAAATTTGAAATTTTCTCCCTTCAAATTATTCAGGTGACTATTTTGGTGTCATTTTTTTCAAGGTTGATAGCAAGCACTAATTAACCCTCTAATGGGGGTTTTTTTTAATTTCTACAATTAAGAAATTAATGGAACATGTTACCACAGTTTTTCTTATATATTTATGTCATTTTTTATTTTTATTTAGTTAAGTACATAGAGGAGAATTTCTCTATTTTTTTTTGTATATTTGTAATTTTTTTGTTCAGATAATTCAGTCTAGATTCGCATTGTCATTGGAGATATAGAAAGAATGTCATTTTCTTGTGTGGTTTACAATCCAAGTTCTCATTTTAACTGAAGAGCTTACACTGGCTGTGAAATGTGTACAACTCTTTTACAGGCTTTACCCGTTTTAAATGTGTTTGTGCTTTTATAAATTGATTTCACTACAATACTATTTTGCCTGATTTGGAGGATCATTGTTATACCTGAGAGTTTATATAAGAAATGTTTTTACCATGGTTTACATCATCAACAATAATTAAAAAATCTTGTCTTTTGTTCATTGAGGCATTTTGTCATACAGTTCATGGCTATCCACCCAATACATTTTGTTCATTGATGCATCTTCAGTGGATCCTGCAGTTAGATCCGAAAAATCCCATAGATCAAACCCTCATCCCAATTAAACCCGTCCCCTCATTACTACAGATAAATCCTCTTTAATGGAAGGATCACCGTTGATATCGAGATTACGACGCAGATTACGACGCTGTCACCACGGAAGAAGGAAGAGAGGGGATGAGTTGATTTTGTGCGGAAAGTAGAGAAAATGATGATTTGAATTTTTATTATGCAAATCTGATATATTGATGTGTACAGTGGCTGTTTTATAGCCAGTAAAGAAGAAGAAAAATAACAGTTATAAATATGACCGTTTCCTATCTAAAACTAACGGGTGCCTATAATTTCTAAAAAAGGAAAAAGGTTTGAGTAGCTTTATTTTACAAATATAGTTGCTCCTTTTTTTTCTAAAACAAGCCAATGATGATAATTAAATCCTAATTGGATCTGAGGCTTGATTAGTCCCTAATCTCTTGATTCTCAACACTCCCCCTCAAGTTAGGCGTGTAGATGTCAATTAACCCTAACTTGCGTACATTTTCTCCGAATGGTTTGGGATCTAATCCTTTTGTGAAGATGTCCGCCAATTGTTCTTCACTTCGTACAAAGGGAGTTTCAATTTCTTTCGCTTGAATTTTTTCTCTAATGAAGTGGCAATCCACTTCGATGTGTTTAGTTCTTTCGTGAAACACGGGATTGGATGCTATGTGCCTTGCCGCTTGATTGTCGCAAAACATTTTTATTGGTACTTGAATTTTAATTCCCATATCCGCAAGAAGTTGCTTGATCCATGTTAACTCGCTTGCGGTTGATGCCACGGCATGATACTCAGCCTCGGCACTTGATCGTGCCACGACGCTTTGGTTCTTGCTCTTCCATGTGACTAGATTTCCGCCTACAAATGTGCAAAAGCCGGTTCGAAGCTTCTGGCCCAATCTGCATCGGAATAACTACATAGATCATTAGAATTATTATTTTTCATCCACATTCCTTGCCCGGGTGTTCTTTTTAAATATCTTAGAATTTTATTTATTGCTTCTAGATATGGTGTTTTTGGTGTATGCATAAATTTGCTAATTTGGTTTACCGAAAAAGAAATATCGGGTCGTGTAACGGTAATATATATCAATTTCCCTACAAGTCTTTGGAATTGGTTTATATCATCTAAAAGTTCACCATCTTCGGAATTTAATTTGTATTTGCCATCTATTGGTGTTGAGACCGGCTTACAACCTAATTTTCCGGTTTCTTTTAGTAAATCTAAAGTATATTTTCTTTGAGAAATAAATAAACCCTTGTTTGAACGTGCTATTTCTATTCCTAAAAAATATTTTAAATAACCAAGATCCTTGATATCAAATTTTCTTTATAATTGAGATTTTATTCCCTTAATTTCCTCTAAATTATTTCCGGTGATTATAATGTCATTTACATATACTAATATTATGGTAGTGTTATTTTTTTCAATTTTAACAAAAAGTGAATGATCGGCACTACTAATTTTAAAATTACAAGAAATTAAATAAGTGCTTAGTTTGCCATACCATGCTCTCGGAGATTGCTTCAATCCATAAATTGATTTCTTCAATTTGCAAACTAATTCGTGATTGTTTTCTTTTTCATGACCGGGTGGTAAAGTCATATATACTTCTTCTTCAAGCGTTCCTTGAAGGAATGCATTTTTGACATCCATTTGGTATAATTTCCAATTTTGGTTTACCGCAATGGAAAATAAAATCCTTACGGTGTTCATTTTGGCTACCGGTGCAAAGGTCTCATGGTAGTCTATACCATAGGTTTGGGTATAACCTTTGGCAACTAAGCGCGCCTTATACCGTTCTATGGTACCATCGCTATTGTATTTAATTTTGTACACCCATTTACATCCTACGGGTTTTTTATTTTTTGGTAATTGTACGATTACCCAAGTTTCATTTTTTTCTAAGGCTTTTAGTTCCTCTTTCATAGCCTTATACCAAATTGGATTTTTTATAGCTTCATGGTAACTATTTGGTTCTTGTTCCTTTGAAATAGAGGTTAAAAATATTTTATGTGGAGATGAAATATTTTTATAAGAAATAAAATTTTGAATAGGATATTGTACCTTGTATGTCACAAAGTCCCTTAACCTTGTTGAGGGTTGTATTTGTCTTGATGACCTTCTCAATGGTGTTCCCTCCACATGTATTTCTTCATCTTCCTCATTTTGTGAGGTGTCTTCTATCTCACTTTCATTTTCTATTAAATTTCTATTTTCTTCCGGAATATTGATTTGTGGCAATATTATATTACTTGGTGATTCTTGAATGTTGATTTCTTTATCAATATTTTTGTAATAAGGCTCATTTTCTAGAAATGTTACATCTCTAGAAATATAAAATTTGTGATTAATTGGATCATAGCATTTGTAGCCCTTTTTTTGTGAGGAGCATCCCAAAAAAATGGCTTTGATCGAAGTATAATCCAATTTATCTTGTTTATTTTTATGTACATAACATGTGCATCCAAATACTCTCAAATGGTCTATGTTAATTTTTCTTTGGTAAAGGATTTCCAATGGACTCTTATAATTTAAATTTGTACTAGGCAATCTATTTATTAAATATGTTGAAGTAAGAACGGCATCCGACCAAAAATTTTTGGGGACATTATTTTGAAATAAAAGTACCCTAGTCATTTCAAGAAGATGTCGATTTTGTCTTTCCGACACTCCATTTTGTTCGGGTGTGTAAACACAAGTAGTTTGATGTAAAATTCCTTTCTGCTTAAAAAAGTTTGAGAAATTTTGATTTACAAATTCCGTTCCATTATCGGATCTAAAAATTTTAATTTTTGCATTAAATTGGGTTTCTATAAAATTATAGAATTCTTGAAAATATGAAAATACTTCACTTTTATTTTTTAATAAATATAACCAAGTTGTGCGAGAAAAGTCATCTATGAATAAAACAAAATATTTGTATCCATTAAATGAATTAATAGGGGCCGGTCCCCATACATCCGAATGAATTAATTCAAAAGGTTTTTCACTCTTACTACTTGAGGAATAAAATGGTAATCTAGTGTGCTTTCCTAATTTGCACACTTCACAATTACTACAATCTAATTTAAAAAAAATCAAAAATACATTTTAAAATTTTATCGGAAGGATGCCCAATTCTTCTATGCCAAAAAGTTCCTAAATCTTCTTGTCTCTTGACACTAAAATTGGTTTTGTCATGATTTAAATTATAGAGTCCATTTTGTAAAACACCTTCACCAATCACCTTCTTGGTTATCCATTCCTGAAAAATCACATTTTTTGATGAAAAGATAACTTCGCAATTTAATTCATTTGTGATTTTACTAATGGATAACAAATTAGATGAGTAATTTTTAACATACAAGACATTTGGTAGTTCCTTGAAAAAAATGCTAATTGTACCTATTCCTCCAATTTTCATTTTTTCACCGTTGACAACAATTACAAATTGTTTGATTCTACATTCTTTAAAATTGTTCAACAATTTTTTATTTCCTGTCATGTGGTCCGTTGCACCAGAATCTAGAATCCAACTTTGAATTTCAGAATTGTAAATTAAATTAGATGCAATACCAGAATTCTTTTGATTGTTTTGCTGGAGCAGCATGGACAGTTGCTCCATGAGCTGCCGCATTTGATCCGGATCCGAGCCCCTTGAGTCGGTTTGGTCTAACCCAACTCTGTCGCTGGAGACAACTTGCTCATTGGGGTCACTCGGACCCGTTTTCTCTCTTTGTGCTCCGAAACCCTTCTTCTCCCCTCTCTTCTCTTCGCAATTTTCTCATTTCTTTGCGCCACCAAAGTCACCCTTCTCTCGGACTGGGCGAAGATGAGGATGGAGAAACCAGCATCCATCCCGGTTGTGACCCGGGCAATTGCAGTGGTCACACCGATCGGTGCTGGAAGCTCCTCTTCCCTTGCCGCCGTTTCTAGGGTTTTGGAATTGAGCTTTGAAAACTTTGTTTTCTGAGATTTGGGTGTGTTGCGGATTCATGAGCAGCCTTCTCGACTCCCTTTCTATTGTTGCAACAATCTCATCGAAAGAGGGTAATTCGGGTGAAAGGAGAATTTGGGAGCGAGCGGCTTCGTAGCTCGAATCAAGAGAGCCCAGATAAGTGAATACTAAATCTTGATCGGCTCTTTTTTGTATTTCTTCTGGGTCTGTTGTTGGGGGGAGGTAAACCTTGAGCTCCTCCCATTTTGTTGTGATTTCGGTTACAAGCTGTGAATTTGTTTGGTTTCCTCCTTGTTTAAGTTGTGCGAGCTCTTGTTTGAGGCTGAAGATATGGGCGAAGTTGTGTTGCTGGCCATATCTTTTCTTTGCGGTATCCCACACCTCTTTCGATGAGTTGAGATACATAAAGGCTGAGGATATTTGGAGTTCCATGGTGTTTACTAACCATGACATGATCATGTGATCAGTTGATTGGCATTCTTTAATTTTTGTACTTTCTTCTTCGGTTGGTTCCAGAGGTTTATCTGGTTTTGGTTTTTTTGTGTTCCAGTGACAAAGGCCATTTTGCCTCTGCCACTAAGTGCCAGCATTACTGATCTTGACCATGGGATATAATTTTTGCTGCCAGAGAGTATAATGGCTGTCAGCTTGGTGTTGTCAGTCTGTTGTGACATTTTTCTGGTTTTTCTGTTGATACTGGTATTGTTTACCAGTTTTCTGGTTTTTGGTGAGATTGGGTTTTTTGTTGGCTCTGTGGCTCTTTGACCCTCTCGGTTTGTTTACTGGTATGAAACCAGCTCTGATACCATGTTGATTTTGTGCGGAAAGTAGAGAAAATGATGATTTGAATTTTTATTATGCAAATCTGATATATTGATGTGTACAGTGGCTGTTTTATAGCCAGTAAAGAAGAAGAAAAATAACGGTTATAAATATGACCGTTTCCTATCTAAAACTAACGGGTGCCTATAATTTTTAAAAAAGGAAAAAGGTTTGAGTAGCTTTATTTTACAAATATAGTTGCTCCTTTTTTTTCTAAAACAAGCCAATGATGATAATTAAATCCTAATCGGATCTGAGGCTTGATTAGTCCCTAATCTCTTGATTCTCAACAGGATGGGAGAAGTGGCCGCACCGACCAAGCCCGAGAAAAGATTAGTAATTCCTGAAGAAATAAGTGGAATACAATATGGGCCTCTGGACAGTCCAATTGAAAAGCGTAAGAATCATACACCGAAGAAATAAGTGGAATACAATTAGCGGGTCCGTCCCCTTAAGTAACACAAAATTTGAGTTTAGATCCGGAACGTCCGATTAGAATCTAGCCCGAGTTTGAATGCACGGAGTCAATTAATATTCTTTAATATTCGTGCCAGATCAAATCGGACGGACTGAATTCCGAGCAGAATCACCGCTTCAGACCCACAAGTTAGGATCAATGGATCATTATCCAAATGGGACCCACTAGCGATTTCAATACGTTACAGTCCATTGATAGTGAAATGGAGCCGAGGATAAAACGCGGAAAGGATAGTTGCAGTTGGAGCTACTGGAGAGGAAAGGAATCCTTGGTATTTTATTTTCTTTGAATTTCTTAATTTTCGCAGTAATTGTAGGATTACAGTTAGGAAATGAGGGAAGATATGAATACCCCCTCATCGTTTTCCTCTCGAGTATGTTATATAGAATCATTTTTATCAATATTATTCGACATTTAACCCAAATTTGCCATTTCTCAAATTAGCTTATGTTACCATCAATTAGCATTACCAATTCATCAATTTAGTTCATAACAGCTGTTTGTGTTTATGGGGATAAATTGGTGCTCGTTGGTTTGATACAGGGAGCGAAACTATGATCTCTTTTTTGTTCTCCAATGTTAAATTTTTGTTTTTTACTTGAGATTTATTAGGCTGTTGGCTGTGTAGATTGGTTCCTTCTTGTGTGTGTCGAGTGTTAATTTGGTACTTGGTTCCCATCAGGATAGGAATATGCGCATGAGTTGCTTGTAGGATTTGTCCGAGAACTTGAGTCTGAAACTTTTAATATTTTGTGGTTGGTTCTCAATTTGCATGTCTGATTGTAATTTTTAAGTAATTATTTTGAAACTTTGGAAGAAAATTAACGAAATTATTAGACTGAGAGTTATTTTTTAGTACAATCACATTTCAAATTAATAAAAAAATTGAAAAACTTTAATTTTTAGTCCTTAAATTTGACCAATACATTGTGAAACGGGGATAATTAATTATGGGAATAAATCTTCTTTTGACAACAAGCTTGATGTGTAATGATCACTGTAAAATAAAATTTCTTTTAGACATTGTGTCTGTGATTCCAGTTAATTCTATTAATTTATATTATGCTTTTTCGATAATGAAAATAATATCTTAAATAAAAATAAATTCTTTACTTGAATCGTTACACCATTTGACTCTTAATATAACAATATACATATATACAAATAATATTATGAATTACAGTATAATATATGTGTATAATTTGTCAACCAAGAATCTAAATTTACGCTTTCGTCAACTTCTCGCTCCCGTCGAAAACAATAAATTTAATTTTAACGCGTAAAATTGTTCCATTCATTTTAATTATGACGCATGAAAAAGCAGAGTACTGCACATTTCGAGTCAAGAAATGTGGCCCTTGCAAATAGAGATGCAGATGACAGCAATTGCGATTGATACTCCTTTATTGGTCTCCCACCCAATAAAGATTGATTGCTACTTTTACACCAATCACAACCATGCAATTGTTCCAAAACAAAGACAAATATCCACCCAATTAGAATAGTCTTCTCCACGGCTGGTGAGCTTGATTGTTGCTTTTCCATCTCCTTAGCTTCCTAAAAGCTCTTTTGCATCTCACAAATTGCATATGGAATTGGAGAAACCTAACACGTTCTCTCTTGCATAGTAAACCACACACTGGATCAGCAACCAGCAACAAGCCATTTCCTTTGAACAAATTCTCTGTTTTCTCAAAAATGATACATTCTTACTCTTAAGTTTGACATAAAAACCAAATTCTCCTCTTGACCCCATTTCTCTTTTCCAAACTCTCATCTTCTTCTCGCTTTAGCCTTTTAGTTTTTACTCTGAGATTCAGAAGAAAAAGGGACTCTCATCACTGAAGTACTTCCAATTACAAATCAGCAATGGCAGACCTGTTGGTATCAGCTCTGATCAGAATTGTGGTGCAGAAATCAGGAGACTTACTAGTGCAGAGGATTGGCGAGATACGGGGCATTGCTGACCAACGTGAGAGGCTCCACGACAAGCTGCTCGCGGTCCAGGCCGTACTTACTGATGCTGAGGAGCAAGGGGATGCTAATCTGGCGGTGAAATCCTGGCTGGCCAAGCTGAAATCAGCTGCCTATGATGCTGACGACGTTCTTGACGAGTTCCATTACGAGGAGCTATGCCGGGATGCCATGAGACGCGGCCACAAGGTGGGGAATGTAAGTGGCTTTTTCTCCCTTGAAAATCCAATTCTGTTTCGGTTCAAGATGAGTAGAAAGTTGAAGGAAGTTGTTAGGAGGATTGATGAGCTGGTCACTGAGATGGAGATGTTCAAATTTGTTCAAGGTCGGCAAGGGCTAGTTGTTCATAGTGACAGAACCCATTCTTATGTAATTGAGTCAGAGGTTTTAGGGAGGGAAGACGATAAGGATAAATTAGTCATGAAATTGTTGACTGAGGTGTGTCCGACTGAGAATCTCATGGTCTTGCCCGTTGTCGGCATGGGTGGGCTTGGCAAAACCACCCTTGCCCAGTTGGTGTACAACGACCCTAGGATAAAACAACACTTCAAATTACTCGTATGGATTTGTGTGTCTGAGGAATTTGAAGTTGGAGCTCTTTCAAAATTGATCATTGATACTGTTGTTAAAGGAGACTGCAATGTTCCCCGTGACAACATGGAGCTGCTCCAGATGCGTTTACGTGAGGAGATGAGCAAAAGGCGATATCTTCTGGTATTGGATGATGTTTGGAATGAGAATGTCGATAAGTGGGAGCGGCTGAGTGCTCTGTTGAAATGTGGGGATTCTGGCAGTGCTCTTATAGTCATGGTTCTGAAACTCGGAATCGGAATCGGAATCGGGTTCTTGACCGTCGAATCGGAATCGGATGAATCGGCCGGAAACGGCCGAGTTGACTCGGAAACTCGGATTTTTTTGGCTGAACCTTTTTTTGTAGCCAAAAGGTAGGAAAAAATTGGTAAACAAGTAATTTATAGAAAAACTATGTTAACACAAAATATTATACTCAAATAATCCACTAATTATATAATGTAATACAAGCATTACAAATAGAACACATTTTTTATTGCCAGAAGATATGCCGAGCTGCCTGGATCATCTCATCGTTCTCTGTATTAAAATACGAATAGAGATATTGTTGTGTCTATTTCAAATTAAGTAACAAGATATTATAAATTAATTATAATGTCGAATAAAATAATGGAGAACAAAATTAGTAATTAAATTAGATTTGTATACTAATATTTAACTAACAAAAAATATGTATATTTATTCTAATTAATATGTACTATTCTAACAAAATTAGTAATTAACTTAGATTTGTATGACTTCAGCTTGTATGCAACTCTCCAGCTGTATAACTCGGCCATTTTACAAATATTTTTTTACATAAAATGATTTAATCACAGTTTTAATGGCTGACTCAGCCAAACTCGGGTCAAACTCGGCCTGACTCGGCCTGACTCGGCCTAACTCGGTCTGATTCGGCCTGAAAATCGGCTAACTCGGCCGAGTCAAACACTGTTCAACCGATTTTTGCTGAAAAACTCGCATGGACGTGAGACTCGGGTGAAAATCGGATCGGACACGGCCGATACCGAGTTGACTCGGCCGAGTTGACTAGGCCGAGTTGACTCGGAATCGGCCGATTTTCCAAACCATGCTTATAGTTACCACAAGGAGCAGTAGAGTGGCTACAATAATGGGTACCGTAGAGAGTTATGATTTGGGATGCTTAGGTGAAGTGGATTCATGGAACGTATTTCACAAGAGGGCATTTAGTAAGGGGGTAAGGGAATGTCAAGAGCTTGTTGAGATCGGCACGAAGTTGGTTCAGAATTGTGGAGGACTACCGCTAGCCATTAAAACACTCGGTAGCTTAATGAGTTATAAGCATGAGGTACGCGAGTGGTCAACAGTACTCGAACAAAGCACAATATCGGAACATAAGCATGCTAATGATGAGGTTTTGCCCGTGTTAAGGCTAAGCTACGACCACTTACCTTCATACATGAAACAATGTTTTGCATTTTGTGCAGTGTTTCCGAAGGATAATGTGATGGTAAAAGAGAAACTGGTGCAGTATTGGATGACCCATGGATTTATTCCGTCTGATGGGTCGGGCAATCTTGAAATGATGGGTAGTGATATTTTCAACGAGTTGGCTTGGAGGTCCTTCTTCCAAGATGTTCAACAAGGTTTTCCTTGCAGACATAGAAGTGAACATGGCTTTCGCGCTCAGACCATATGCAAAATGCATGATCTTATGCACAATCTTGCACAATCCGTGATAAGAGACGAATGCCTCTCTTTGCTAGAACCATTGCAAATTAATAATAATTTAAAATGCAATGTGCGGCATATTTACCTTAGAATAATTCCCAAGGATATTAATGATGTCATTCAATGTTATCCTGCTGCCCGTACTCTCATTCAAGATTCTGAAAAACGCATGCCATACGATGTGCAGAAAATTGGATTTGTGAAATCTAAGTTCTTATGAGTATTTGAGATTGCATCACAATATATTGATCAAGACACTATGATTAACCCTGGAAAGATGAAGCACCTGAGATATCTTAATCTTTCGAATCTATATGTGACAGCAATACCAGAAGCAATTACCACACTCTATCTTTTGCAAACTCTTAAACTCTGTTGTTGTCCATGTCTATCAAATCTACCTGAAGGAATGAGATATATGACGAGTCTTCGGCATCTCTACATGGGACGGTGCATTATATTGAAGTGCATGCCACCAGGTCTCGGAGAACTGAAATGTTTACAGACACTAACTTATTACATAGTAGGCACCAATGTTGGAAATAAAATTGGAGAGCTCGAGACCTTAAATCTAGGTGGCCAACTAGAGGTGTACAATCTAGGAGAAGTTGGGAATGCTAGAGAAGCAAGAGATATAAATATGGAATCTAAACAAAATTTGGATCATTTGGTGCTAAGTTGGGGAATGCCAAACATTTACTCAAAGGGTGTCATATCTAATGGTTCAGAGGCAGTGGTTGTTGATCTTGAGGTGATGGATGCTCTTAAACCATGTAATAAGTTAAAGATTTTGCGAATCAGAGAATATAGAGGTAACAAATTTCCAGTCTGGATGAATGAGTATCAGATGCTGGAAAAACTAGTTGAGTTGTATATAATTGATTGTAGAAGGTGCGTCAATTTACCAGCATTACATTCGCTACCTCTTCTCCAAATCTTGAATATAAATTGTATGGATAATTTGAGGCATCTATGTGGTGGTTCACTTACAAGTGTTGAAGGCAGCGAAGATGCCCCCATAAATTTTCCATCACTGAAGTCCTTGACTGTATTAAAAATGCCAAATTTGCAATTTTGGTGCGAATGTGATGTTGCAGAAAAGACATCACTTATTTTTCCTGTGCTAAGTGAGTTGTCGATCACCGAGTGTCCCAAACTAACTGCTATACCTGTCACACCTAAATTGGAAAAAATGACAATTAAAGGAAACAAGACCCTGTCAAGCCTGGCAACTGGAATAACAATTGTCCACAGCCTCACCCTTGAAAGCAGAGGTGGATGGGAAAATAATGCAGAAGAAACTCTCTTTTAAACCTTGGGAATCTCTATCCCTTAAACCTTGGATGTCTCTCAAGGAGTTAACTATCAAAGGATTCAAGCACATCATACCACCAAAAGATGAAAGAGAAGGTGAAAAGTTGAGTGTTGATGTTAATGCAACCACTCTTCTAAAGCTAGGTATTGAATCAAGCCACTTTTGGTTCTCATCTATTCCATCAAACTCACCCATGTGGTTGTGGAAGTGCTTCACATTTATTGAATTTCTTTACGTCAAAGACTGCGACGGTCTTACCTCTTGGCCAGAGGAAGAGCTCAGTAATTTAAAAATCTTACGAATTATGGAAGTTTCTTCTTGCAAAAACTTTCTCCAATCAAGATCAAAGCCAGCACCAATGATGTCATCTATGCAAATGCTACTACCCAAAATTGAATCCCTAAAAATCGCGGATTGTCCAAATATGATTGAAGTTCCCAAACTCTCGAGACCTCTTGAGAAATTGGAAATTAGTCGTTGCTCAAAGCTGGAAAGCTTACCATAATGGTTTGGTAGCTTGGTGGCTCTTAAAGAGTTATACATTGGTTCATGTGAAAGTTTAAATTCCTTTCCATCAAGTATTGGAGGCCTCACTGCCCTTCAACAGCTCTCCATTGCTCAGTGCAAAAAACTGAAAAGCTTACCGGAACAGTTAGGTAGCTTGGTCGCTCTCAAATCACTAATCATTAGCGTATATTGTGAAAGTTTGTATTCCCTTCCATCAAGCATTGGAGGCCTCACTGCTCTTGAAATGCTCAACATTGTTGAGTGCATCAACCTAGCATCTTTGCCGGAAGGGATGCAAGGGCTTAAAGCGCTCAAGAATCTTAGAATCTTGAATTGCCCCAAAATTAGGATTCTGCCAGAAGGTCTATTACAGCGATTAAGAAGCCTTGATTCCTTATATATCAGTGGGTGTCCACACTTGGAGAGGGATTTCCAAAAGTACGCCAAGTATTGGCACCTAATATCTGATATACCTCGTGTAACTATTGGAGAAAAAGGTCGATTCAGCAAATAAGGAGACCTAACTCGGTTGATTTCATCATGCAAAATCCCTTGTTTCTCAGCGCAATCCTAAAGATATCATCATTTGTGAGGTACATTATCTCCTTGTTATATAATTTCAATTTTTTCATTTTTATCATATTTCTCAAGTAAGACAGAGGAATCTTCTCACATAGGAAATTATAAATTTAGGACAAATTAGTAACTTCGGTGGTGCAATCTAGTACTTGATATCGTCATTTATCATATTATAATTCATATTTAGCTTGTAACATGGAATCATATAATTTGTCTGCCCCAATGCTCTGCTTACGGTTGTTTTGATTATTTGGCCAACTGAGGTTAGTTGTCAATTATGATGCACTTCAGTTCGGGTCTCATCTAGAATTTGTTATATAATAAAATGTTCACTAAAGTATCCAATGTAGCATTAATTTTTGAATATCATTGATTCATTTAAGTGTCCAACTTATGTTCCTTTGTACATTCTTTTGTAGAGATTTGGAGTTGGGGCGACCATATATCAGTTGAGAGTGACAAAAACAGTATGTACTTTATTTAACTCTTCTTTGGAAATATGGGTCGCAATACACATTAATTATCTACTTCGACATTTTTGAAGTGCAAATCTGAAAATTATACTACCACTGTGTATTTGTAAAATATGCTCTGCTCTCAGAAACTGAGGTTTAATTAATCAGGCATTAAATTTACTGATATGCCCCTAGATTTGGCCATATTAACTCCAGAAAATAATTTGTTTGATTATATTACTTTTGTTTGAGTGTGGTTGACTTAATTCTCATTTCTAATGTAGTTTAGTTTGTGCTTAAAAAGAAGGGATAATTTCAGTGGGCCTAAATTGTCCATTTAATGGATAAAACTGTCATTGGTCTTATTTAATGGTTGGGTATCATTAACAAATTAGCAAAATATATTTGCATTAGTCTCAATGCTAAAAAGTGCTGGGTTGTTGCATTACTAAATAATATTTTTTTCTAATTTTATTTTGCTGGGATTTGACTTGAAAATAATTGGAAAATGCAGTAATCATTTGAAGCACGAACTTTTGATGATTGTGATAGAAGCTCAGAGTTGTCAGAAAGTGCCAGGAACAAGAAAGGTTGAGATTTTATGAAATTTTTATTTTCTAATTATTCAGGTGGCTATTCTGGTGTCTACACTATATTGCAACATTTTTTTTTCTGGTTGATAGCAAGCAGTAAATAACTTTCTCATGTGGGTTGGTTATTATTATTATTATTATTATTATTATTATTATTATTATTATTAATTTTTTTTTTCTTACCATTAAAAATAGGTGGAACATGTTACCACATTTTTTTTGTTTTTGTTTTTATATTAGCCATCTCTAGATTTTTATTTTGGTTAAGTACTTCAGGGAAAATTTCTCTCTGTTTTTTTTTGTTTTGTATACTTGTATTTTTCACAGATGCATCAGTCTGGATTTGTAGTGTCATAAGAGAAAGAATGAATTAATGTCATTTTTTTGTGTAGTTCAAAATCCAAGTTCTCTTTGATGTGAAATGTATACAGTTCTTTCACAGAGTTGCCAGTTTTATATGTGTGTGCTCTGCATTAGATTGACTTTTCTATATGTGTGTGCTCTGCATTTGAACCCTCCTCATATAATAAATAGAGCTCGTCTATTGTGTACTGTAAATTGTAATTATAATTGCCTTAAAAGCTAAGAAAATAGAACAAATTTTGTTATTTTTGTGTAACCTTTTGAAAGATGGTTTTTCGCATGCTCATACAGCTACAGAAGAACTATTTTCAACGCTTTATTTTGTTGGGTGATTAATTTACTCAAACATTGATTGAACCCGAGAAGGTCCTGATGTAAGCCTCTATTTTGTTATAAATCCTTATTAACCCTAAATTAAATTATTAAATGTCTTTTTCCGTGCATAATAAAACTATCAAATGTCATGCAATCAGGCCAATAGAATAAAACTTACGTTTTCATAAAGTGTTTTGATTATAAACCCAGTTGATTTTTTTTTTATATACGAGATTTCCTCAATTTTTAGGACATATTTAGAAACACAAAAATTCAAAGAGACTACTGATCCGGACATATTAACCAAAAATATATACTACTAGGAAGATTTCCTAAAATATTTAAAAGAGAAAAAAAAATGCATAAAATGTAACAATTCTGGTTAGAAATTATATATGAGCACAGAAATAAAAAAATAAAAAATAAAAACGAGAGAGAGAGTTAATTGATCCCATTCACTCTATTTGTATCTGCCATTGTGTGGATTTGAGGAATTATAGTTGCTTTATTGAGAAAAAAAAAATCCGGATCTCTGATGAATCATATTTGTTAATAAATTTTTGTAATAGAAAATTTTGATGCATACTATTTGTCATTATTACTTTTGTTTTCTAACAAAAAAGAAGAGGAAAAGGTAACGCTATTTTTTTAGCTTACATGTCTACAGGAATAAATTTTTCTGAACAGAATGTACATGTATAGATTGGTAGAATTTTCTCAATAGAACGAAGATTGGCCGGTTAGTTCCCATCCATGAAAGCCAACAACAAATTAAATCCGGTCTACATTTACAAATAAAAAATTTATAAATTTTCAAATTAATTTATTGTAAAATCAAACAGTCAAAACTAAATATCATGAGATTTTAATTATTTTCTAATTGAAGCTAATCATTAAAATTTAGAGTCAAATTAATATTTATTAATTGCAAAATTGATATTGCATTTTGCTGGCTGTACAAGTGTCCTTTTCCAGATCATTGAGGAAATATAGAAAGTTTTTGCTAAATGAATTAAAAAAGAGGCAATTATTATAAAAAAAAAATGACTAGGCAATGACTTTTTTAAATATGGATTTTTATATATCTTATTTCCTTTATCATTAATAAAGGAATTACGAAATTAATTAAGGGCTATGTTTGACTTTTGATTTTTTTAATAATGGATTTTATTTTTTCTGTGATAAATGGGTAAGTAATCTTGGATCATTAACTGGATTTTGTTTAATTTTATTCTTTCATAGACTATATTAGTTTATTTAATGACTATTTTTCATGGAAGACTCTGAAAGTTGAGCAAAGCTAGGGTGTGATGTGCTCACCAAGAGGGGTTGGTGAGCATAACTCTAAAAGTCTATCGGATTGGCTTCAAACGACGAATTCAAACCGTTGAAATTCATCTACTTCATGAGTGATGCATGTATATGTAAAATTTTAAAAGTTTCGAATTCATTTAGTACAAGATCAAGTAGTCAAAAAATATTGAAAAATGAATACACTTATAAAATAACTTATAAAAGGTTCATTGTTTTGACAGCTTGACTTTGTACTAAATGAATTCAAAACTTCCAAAAAAATTTATGTACATGCATCACTCATGAAGTAGATTGATTTCAAAGGTTTGAATTCGTCATTTGAAGGCAATCCGATAGACTTTTAGAGTTGTGCTCACCAACCCCTTTTGGTGAGCACATCACACCCTAGCTTTTCTCCTGAAAGTTTATTTGCCGATAGTCCTAACTTTATGTTTATTACAAATAAGTCCAACTACTATTGAAGAGTTATTTATTTATTTTTTTTTGTTTTTGAATGGCTAAAATAATTTTAATTTTTTTGCTCAATAAAATAATAACTTTTTAGTCTAACTATTTGTTCTAAGGATGACAAAAGTCAGAATTTCAAGTTACAATTAATAGTTTTACAAATTGCAAAATTAACAAGAGAAATAAATATTTTTTAACACCGAAAGGGTGACATAATTGTACTTCTGAAATTATGAAAAATAATCAATTGCAATATCGATCGCAAATACATATGATAAAATTTTCTATGTCATGCCAAAATTCTTTGAATATTTCCGTTATTGATAAATTTGGTTTAAATTTATGTTATTAGTGTTTCTTGTAATTCAATCACCAGATATTTCAATTAATAAAAACAACAACATATTTAATTGACCAAAATGGTCTTAAGTTATTATATTTTCATATAATCAAATTAATGATTCATATATACAAATTATTGGACAAACTGTAAATGAAATAGTAAAATGATATACTAAATCCGGAATTTCGAAACATGACAGAAAATTTATAAGCATATATAAACATATAAAATTTAGAATTTCAAATTTATTTTAGAGTAGGGTTAAAATGCACCATTGGTTTTGTGCTCCAATCATGCTCCACGTCATTTTTTCTGTTTTAAAAGTTCGAACAATCAATCCGAACCGCTCAACATGATCTTCATATTAAAATGTGCTTGGAGACCAAATTTTATATTTTTGGAACTTTTTCACTATTTTTTAGTTAGGTACAAAATCACTGTTTTGGATGGTCCAAAATATTCTGAAAACAGTGATTTTGTACCTATCTAAAAAATAGAAAAAAAATTCCAAAAAATATAAAATTTGGTCTCCAAGTACATTTTAATACGAAGATGATGGTCTCCAAAAAATACTGTTTCGGATCAACTGTTCGGAATTTGAAGACTAAGATAAGAATGTGGAGCATGATTGGAGCACAAAACCAATGGTGCATTTTAACCCTACTCTTAAAACGCACCATTGGTTTTGTGCTCCAATCATACTCTATGTCTTTTTCTCTGTTTTAAAAGTTCGAACAATCAATCCGAACCGCTCAACATGATCTTCATATTAAAATGTGCTTGGAGACCAAATTTTATATTTTTTGAAATTTTTTCACTATTTTTTAGATAGGTACAAAATCACTGTTTGGATGGTCCAGAATATTATGAAAACAGTGATTTTGTACCTATAAAAAAAATAGAAAAAAAATTCCAAAAAATATAAAATTTGGTCTCCAAGTACATTTTATACGAAGATTGATGGTCTTCAAAAAATACGTTTCGGACTGTTCATACTGTGAAGACGAAGATAAAATGTGGAGCATGATTGGAGCACAAAAACCAATGATGCATTTTAACCCTACTCTTCGATTAAATAGCACATAGAAAGAAATAGAGTCCCGGGCAAATTCATTAGCACACATTATTTAAACAAGTTTCAATTAAAATGTCACAACATTAAGCTTGTATATTTAAATCCGTTTGATCAATATTTACCAAAAACTTAAATAGTATAGAAAAGGAAAATAAAATCGAGAAACAAATAGATACCACATATACTGCTGCTGAAAGAAGTAGAGCACATCCATTCGGTGATTAATCACAAGCCTAACCAACGAGAAAGATAGAAGAACCCCCATTTCCCTTTCTCTATACTTCTTCAATTTTGTTTGGTTTATTTTTGTTTCCTTTACGTGAGAGAGAAGGAATGTCCTTCAATTAATTGAGAATTAAGGGTGAGTGCTTCAACCAGCATTGGCCATGTGGTAATGGTGCCACCTCAATCTTATTTTTTCGTTTATATTAAATATTTATAGTGTGCATCTCAAAGTTTTTCAAAATTGTAAATAAATCCAAAATCAATATTAGTTCTTAATTTTCAAGATCGGTAATTTACTTAATCATATTGGTCACAACTTAATTTAACCATTTGTGAATTTACTTAGAAAACAATTTCCCTCGTTCTTAGAATATTTCGTATATTTTTGAACAAATATTTTGCTCAAATTATTTTGTATATTATTTTCAATTACTAATTTCATACTCTTATTTTACATAATGTTACAATCTCAATCCAGCATTTTTAAATCTTGATTTTGGAAATAGACAGTTAGGTTTAGGTTACTTCTTGTATTGGTTGAAATTAAGTACATATTTTTAATTCCATAATAAAAAGAGATTCCTTTGTTTAAAGCTTTTATTTGGTTTTATGAAATTTGTTGTTTTAGTTATCCTCCAATAGCTTAAGAAAAAAAAATCAATTTTAATTACAACTGAAAAAACAACTCATATCTTTCATATCCGTTCTTGGAACTCTCATTACACCAATATTTTAAATATGTAACCATAACTGATAATTGTCAGTAAAAATTTGATGAATCATTACATTTATATTTCTGAAACAGTTTATCACCCACAAAAGTTGTGCGCTAATATAGTTCATGCATAGGGTTCATTTAAATGTTCCCCCCTTTCTAAATAAATGTTCTCTCTTATATATCAGTTATCATCTCCTAATCATGTGTTCATGCATAAGGTGGATTTAGATGTGCTCTCTTATATCAATTATCATCTTTACATATTAAATGACTACCAAAACGTTTTTTTACTGGCGACTTATTCGTACCTCGAAGTTTGTGGGTATTATTTGGGCCGATTTTATGGGGCAGACATGTAACGGGTTTGAGCAGCCCATTAGGCGAGTGCTTCATGTTAGGTTTTCTAATTACAAATTCAGATTCCGTGCAATACCTGACAGTGTAGAATGAAATCTGAGCCGTTCATTTTATCCATTAGAAGAGGTAGATTGTTTTTAAGCTCGTTAATTTTTTCTTTAGAGTTTTAACTCCAAAATCAATCAACTTAGTCCCAAACCACAAATTCAAATACAAAAAACAATCTACTTCACGAGCTAGTATTCTGTTTACATACAAAATATAGAGTGAGGCTACGGTGCTATGCATAGCACGGATTGAGCCGTGCTACGGTTCAATATTTGAGTTTTTAAAATTCTAACGGTCGATCCGAACCGTTCAACATGATTATAAAATGAATATGTACTTGCAAATCAAATTTTACATTTTTCCGATTTTTTTTTACTATTTTTTTAGATAGGTAGAAAATCACTGTTTTTGGATGATCCAGAATTTTCAGATCAAGTGATTTTCTACCTATCTAAAAAAATAGTAAAAAAATTCGAAAAAATATAAATTTGGTTTGCAAGTACATATTCATTTTATAATCATGTCGAACGGTTCGGATCGACCGTTAGGATTTTGAAAACTCAAATATTGAGCCGTAGCATGGACCAAACCGTGCTATGCATAGTACCGTAGCCTCACTCAAATTTATAAATTTCGAATTAATTTAGTGTAAAGTCAAACGGGTCAAAACTAAATATTATGTATTTTAATTATTATATAATAACAGTATTTTTTATTACTACGTTGACTGTATTATTCATTAAGGATTTGTATCTATTTTATTATTATTACTACTATTATTGATTAGTAATATATAATTTTAAACAATAAAATTCAAAATTTCAAATATTACAAAGTATCTAATTTTATTTTCATAAACTATGTATTGATTATCACACGATTTCGTAATATTTCAAAATTTTCAATTCATATTTCATATTATTGTTTCATATTTAAAAATGACAACAAAACCAGGATCTTCTAGATATAATCCAAACAAAATTGCCATGAAAAATAAACAATATTTGAAAAAGTTTTCATTACTGATTAAACGGTGGCACCCAAAATGCCATAACAACAAAGCAGCATCTTCTACGGATATTGAGTCTAAACGGGGGCACCCAAACTGCCTAATTTACAAATCTAACTGCAGCGGCTCCCTGCGTTGTACTTGGGACTCTTTTCCTCCAAACACCGCACTACCATTTTTTTGTCAAAATCGCTCAATCCGCATGAGCACCACTTATCAGTGTGGAAAAAAAAAATGTGTCCCATGTTCTCAATCGGATTTAAATTTGAGTTTGATGAAATCCGCTTTAAGATCCGGACGAGCTAAATCTGTACGAATTTTGAAGTGGATCCGTACGAATTTTAAATTAAATCAGACCAAAGCAAAATACATTGAAATCAAATTTGACTCTGATGGACGTCAGACGCGAGTCTGGATCCCTAAAGTAACCCAATTTTTGAGTTTAGACATGTACGGTGCCTATTCGGTGGTAGCGCAGGGGGCCAGTATTATTTGTGGGGTCCAGGGCTCTTTAAGATTCGTGTTAGAGCACCTTGGACGGTTTGGATCAAAACTCAAAAATTGAGTTAATGCACTGGATCTGAATTCGTCAGACGCACCCTGATCCTATCAGTGTGAGCCTGCCATTTTTTTTATATATATACTATCAGTGTGCTCTTCATGATCTTGGTGGACCCAGCTCGTCCTTGTCTTCATCGGCTGGTTCCATCACCATAAGAGCGGGCTGATGTGGTGTCTCATCAACGATTTTCCGGAAAAACTTCCATGCATGATGCATCAGATGGGTATTGCGGCGTAAGTTTCAACACCCGAATAAGAAATCTTGTTGCGGCATCAAATCTGAATTTACCGTAGGCCACTGTGCTGGCTTGATCGGTACACCGATATGCAATTAATATATATTGCAAATAATAAAATATCCCTATCTAAAAACAGTCTGACCAGGATAACAGTACTCGTCGAGGAGGTCAATTTGGGTCTGATGGCCATCGGACTCAAAGTGAGTTCGATGGGTTCGATGACCGTTTTAAGATTTGCGTCCGCAACTTTCGTGTCTGCTTTGAAATTCGTCCGCATGAATCTTAAAGCAGATTGGACGGTCCCAAAACCAATCAGACCCAAGCTGCTCTCCTCGTCGAGACCGCGCCTCTCTTCAATTTATTTGGAAACTAAATTATGAAAAAATAATTTTTTAACATTAAATTTTGAAAAGGTTACGATTGGAATATTTTCCAATAAATATGATATTTGGTTAGCCATATTTTGTTAGTAAATGTTCGTAGGAGAAAATTTGATGCATAATGTTTTTTATTATTCCATTTATTTTCTAACAAAAAAGGAGACGAAAATGTAAACCAGAATTTTTGTTAATACGAGGAGACTTTCCTCAAAAGAATGCAAATGGGTATAATTTTCTCACTAGAACGAAATAATAAAATCCGGTGTAAAATTGCTAACTAGTCTGTATAGTCGACATTTTTATTAATATCCAAAGTTTAATACAAATTATTAATTATGCTCAGATTTCCAAACTTTCGCTAAAAATACCCAAGCCGGCCAGAAAATGCCCGGCTAGGTACCCGAGTAAACCGGCCATTTTCTGGGCGGCTTACTCCATTTTTTTTTTTAGAGAGAGACACTATGAAGATCAAAATATTGAAATTTAACACTGAAAATTTGGAATTTTTTGTTTAAATTATTTGTTATATTTCTTCTTTTGATATATAATTAGCATATTTATACTAAAATACGCTTGAGTAATTGAAATTATATTGAATAACACTATATTATGTTAAATTACGCTAAATTACATTACATTACGCTAAAAAAGGTAAATTACGCTAAATTACAAATGAATAGGGACGATATCTTCACTGAAAAGGCGAAAAACGACGATGAAACTTCAAACGGTCATAAAACGGCGCTCGAGTGTCCGATCAGCAAATGACCACTTTTCGGAAAGCTTGAAAAAATGTGCATGCGTCTGTGCCAGTTATACTAGATTTCGAAATTCAGAATCGCCAAAAAATAAAGGGAAGAGCCTCAAAACTTGAGTTGAAATTTCCGATTAAGATTTTCATTTCTATCATTCAATCCAAATAGCTCAGTAAATTAGTTACATAATGAACTTGCAGATTACCAATTTTTACTATTTTTGGAATTTTTTTACTATTTTTTATGATTCATGAAAGATGAGCAAAATCAGTCTACTATAGCGTAATTTTGTGTAGTTTAGTATTTTTTTTACCGTATTTCAGCATAATTAGCGAAGTTATTGTAATTTAACGTAATTTAGTATAATTTATTGTAATATAGTGTAATTCAACATAATTTCAAGTAATCTAGCGTATTTAGTATAAATATGCTAATTATACATCAAAAGTAGTAATATAACAAATAATTTAAACAAAAATTTCAAATTTTCAGAGTTAGGTTTCAATATTTGATCTTCATAGTCTCTCTCTAAAAAAAAAAAAAAATGGAGTAAGCCGGCCAGAAAATGGCCAGCTTGGGTATTTTTAGCGAAAGTTTAGAAATCTGGGCATAATTAATAATTTGTATTAAACTTTGGATATTAATAAAAATGTCGGTCTGTATAGTGGCAAAATTACAATTACCTACAAATGTGTGCTGTTTTGCGTAATTGTGAACAAACAGGAAAAAGACAGTGACTCACTGATCACGTGATCATGTACTCTGGAATAGGGAACTATACTATATTAAATGTCTCAAGGTCTCGATTCCACTGCTCGGATTATTATTCAACACAAGTATAATATAATATAGCAGAGTAGCAAACATATACAAAAGCAAAAGAGTAAATTATTTTATAATATTAACAGCTCATGATCTCGGGCAGTGTGGATCTTGCCTCCACGCCTGAATGGAGCTGTGAATCTCAAAATTTGCATTTCTCTATCCCATTTCTCTTATTCAAACTCTCGTCTTCTTCTTCTTGCTTAAGCCTTTTAGTTTTTTACTCTGAGATACTTCCAATTTCCAAATCAGCAATGGCAGACCTGTTGCTATCACCTCTGGTCCGAATTGTGGTGCAGAAATCAGGAGACTTACTTGTGCAGCGGATGGGTGAGATGTGGGGCATTGCTGACCAGCGCGAGAAGCTCCACGACAAGCTGCTCGCAGTCCAGGCGGTACTTACTGATGCCGAGGAGCAAGGTGATGCTAATCCCGCCGTGAAGTCCTGGCTGGCCAAGCTGAAATCAGCTGCCTACGATGCTGACGACGTTCTTGATGAGTTCCATTATGAGGAGCTACGCCGGGAAGCCGTGAGACGTGGCCACAAGGTGGGGAATGTAAGTGGCATTTTATCTCTTGAAAACCCAGTTTTGTTTCGGTACAAGATGAGTAGAAAGTTGAAGGAGGTTGTAGGGAGGATTGATGAGCTGGTCACTGAGATGGAAAGGTTCAAATTTGTTCAAGGTCGGCAAGGGCGTGCAATTCATCATGTCAGAACCGATTCTTATGTAATTGAGTCGGAGGTTGTAGGGAGGAGGGATGACAAGGAAAACTTGGTGAAATTGTTGACTGAGGTGCGTCCAACTCAGAATTTGATGGTCTTGCCGGTTGTCGGCATGGGTGGACTCGGCAAAACCACTCTTGCCCAGCTGGTCTATAACGATTCTAAAGTAAAAGAATACTTCAATTTACAATTATGGATTTGTGTATCCGAAGAGTTTAATATTGGCCGTCTTGTTAAATCAATCATTGAATTAGTTAACGGGGAATACAATCTTCCTATTGAGAACATGGAGCTACTAAAGACACGTTTACGAGAAATTTTAAGTGGAAAGCGATATGTTCTGGTGCTAGATGATGTTTGGAATGACAATGTCAATGAGTTGGAGCATTTGAGAGCTCTATTAGACACCGGTGATTCTGGGAGTGTTGTGATAATTACCACAAGGAACGACAGAGTGGCTCAAATAATGGGTACCATGGAGAGTTATAATTTGGAATGCTTAGGTGAGGAGGACTCATGGAGCCTATTTCAAAACAGAGCATTTAGCAAGGGGGTAAAGGAGCACCCAGAGCTGGTTGAGATTGGCAGAAAGTTGGTTCAGAAATGTGGGGGACTACCGCTAGCCATTAAAGCACTCGGTAGCTTAATGAGTTATAAGGATGAGGTACGCCAGTGGTTAGCAATACTCGAACAAAGCACGATATGGGAAAATAAGCATGCTAATGATAATGATGGTGTTTTGCCGGTATTGAGGCTAAGCTACGACCACTTGCCTTCATACATGAAACAATGTTTTGCTTTTTGTGCGGTGTTTCCAAAGGATCATCTGATGGAAAAAGAGAAACTGGTGCAGTATTGGATGGCCCATGGATTTATTCCATTCGACTGTCCGGGTGATCTGGAAATGAGGGGTAATTATATTTTCAAAGAGTTGGCTTGGAGGTCCTTCTTCCAAGATGTCAAGCAAGTTCATGATAAAGGCAGAAGTGAACATGGATATCGCTCTCAGACCACGTGCAAAATGCACGATCTTATGCACGATCTTGCACAATCAGTAATGAGAGACAATTGTATTTCTTCGCTGGAACCATTACAAATTAATAATAATTTACCATGCAATATGCGACATATCACGCTCAGAAAATTTCCCCATGATATTAATGATGTCATTCAATGCTATCCTGCTGCACGTACTATTATTCCAGAGAGTAAATACCGGTCATCCTCTGTACAGAAAATTGGATTTGTGAAATCTAACTTCTTACGAGTGTTTGACTTGTCAAAATGTGTTCTTAGAGACACTATGATTACCCCTGGAAAGATGAAGCACCTGAGATATCTTCATCTTTCGCGACTGCTGATGGTGACAAAAATACCAGAAGCAATTACCACACTTTATCTCTTGCAAACTCTGAGGCTCTCTGATTGTGGTGATCTTTTACAACTACCTGAAGGAATGAGATATATGATGAACCTTCGGCATCTCCACATTGAAGGATGTTATAGATTGAACTGCACACCACCAGGCCTTGGAGAACTAAAATATTTAAAAACACTAACACAATACGTAGTAGGCACCGGTGTTGGGAATAAAATTGGAGAGCTCCAGACCTTAAATCTAGGCGGGCAACTAGAGGTGTACAATCTAGGAGAAGTTGGGAGTGCTAGAGAAGCAAGAGAAGTAAATATGGAATCTAAACAAAATTTGGATCATTTGGCATTATGTTGGGGCATGCCGAAAGACAATTATTCAGAGAGGGTCAGATCTAATGGTTCAGAGGCAGTGGTTGTTGATCTTGATGTGTTGGATGCTCTTAAACCTTGCAATAAGTTAAAGGTTTTGAAAATAGGAGGATACAGAGGTGACAAGTTTCCCGTCTGGATGAATGAGTATCAGATGCTCGAAAACCTAGTTGAGCTGTATATAATTGAATGTAGAATGTGCATCAATTTACCACCATTACATAGGCTACCTCTTCTCCAAATCTTGAAAATAAATTATATGGATAATGTGAGGCATCTTTGTTGTGGTGTATTGATGAATGTTGAAGGTGGTGACGATGCACCCAAAACTTTTCCAGCATTAAAATCCTTAATTTTGGAGGACATGCCAAATTTGGATTGTTGGTGTGAAGGCGATGTTGGAGAAAAGACATTACTGATTTTTCCTGTGCTAAGTGAGCTGTCGATCATAGACTGTCCCAAACTGAATGCCATACCTGCCACACTTTCATTGGAAAAAGTGACAATTAGAGGAAACAAGACCCTATCAAGCCTTGCAACTGGAATAGCAAATGTCCGAAGCCTCACCCTTGAAAGCATAGGTGGAAGGGAAAATATTGTAGAAGAAACTCTCTCTTTTAAATCTTGGGAATCTCTGTCCCTTAACCCTTGGGTGTCTCTCGAGGAGTTAATTATCAAAGGATTCGACCACGTCATACCACCAAAAGATGAAAAAGAATGTGAGAAGCTGAGTGTTGAAGTTAATGCAACAGCTCTTCGAAAGCTATATATTACATCAAGCAACTTTTGGTTCTCAACTATTCCATCAAACTCACCCATGTGGTTGTGGAAGTGCTTCACATTTCTTGAAGTTCTTTGCATCGACGACTGCGACAATCTTACCTCTTGGCCAGAGGAAGAGCTCAGTAATTTAAACTGCTTACGAATTATGGAAGTTTCTTCTTGCAAAAACTTTCTCCAATCAAGATCAAACCCACCACCAAAGATGTCATCTAGGCAAATGCTACTACCCAAACTTGAATCTCTAGAAATCAGGGATTGTCCAAATATGGTTGAAGTTCCCAAACTCCCAAGATCTCTTGAGCAATTGATAATTGATAGGTCCACAAAGCTGGAAAGCTTACCGGAATGGTTAGGTAACTTGGTGGCTCTCAAAAGGTTGCATATTAGAAATTGTGAAAGTTTGAATTCCTTTCCATCAAGTATTGGAGGCCTCACTGGCCTTCAAGACCTCTACATTGGGAGCTGCAAAAAGCTGGAAAGCTTACCGGAACAGTTAGGTAGCTTGGTGGCTCTCCGACTGCTAAGAATTTTGTCATGTGAAAGTTTGAACTCCCTTCCATCGAGCATTGGAGGCCTCACTGCTCTTGAAACGCTCTACATTGATCGCATGAACCTCGCATCTTTGCCAGAAGGGATGCAAGGGCTTGAAGCGCTCAAGACTCTTGGAATCTCCTGGTGCCCCAAGATAAGTATCCTGCCGGAAGGCCTATTACAGCGATTAAGGAGCCTTGATTATTTAAAGATCATTGGGAGTCCCCTCTTGGCGAGGGATTTTCAAAAGCAAGGAAAGTATTGGCACCTAATCTCTGAAATCCCGGATGTGTACATTTGGTATCGGTATCGAGATCTAACTCAGTTCATTTCATCATGCAAAATCTCTTGTTTCTCAGCACAATCCTAAAGTATCATCATTTGAGAGGTACATTATCTCATTGCTACATTATTTTGAATTTTCTCATTGAATCATTTTTCTTATAGTAATACAGAGGAATCTTCTCACATAGGACATCTTAGTAACGGTGATGCAATCCTGTACCTGGTGCCTATATGCCAACAAGACACATAAGCACACACACATATTTCTCATTGAATCATATTTCTGTATTAGATTGATTTTTCTACAATACTTATAACTGAGAGTAATTAATATCACAATAACAAAGTAATCTTGTCTTTTGTGCGTTGAGGTATTTTGTCATACATTTTTTGGCTATCCACCGGTACAAAGAATGTAGCCATCATAGATGTTGAAAACGAAACGAGGATCAAATTAAACCCGACTGATTGAAATACACATATTCAGAGTCATAGCATATAATAGCATCTCGGTTCTTTTGTGCAGTATATATAATTCAAGCAATTGCATTAATTAATGTGATTTTTCCAGCTGTGGAGTGAGGTCAAATTCATCATTGAAGAAGCTTGATGGAAATCTATGTTTAGTGATAGAAGATGTACTATGTGGTATATGTGGAGCTATGCGCCTGGTGTTCTCATGGAAATCTATCTTTATGTTTTATATTTTTTGTATTTTTTTTTTAAACTTAAGTGATCTCTTTGGAGGTACAGCCTTGTGTGCAACAACTCAAGTAGTTCATTATGCAAATAATAATATGATAATGTTTTTAAAAAAAGATAGATCAATCAATAGATCTCTAAGGAAAAGGATTTGAGACAAATTCAGACAACAGTCTGTTTCGTTGTGAAGAGAGAAATGTAAAAGGATTTTCATAGGAGATAGCAAACCGCATAGGTTTTTTTTTTCTTTTTTTTTTTCAGGTCAGTGAGCCTTGCTCACGAACATATATATATATTGATAAAAAGGTTCTGTAAAATAAAATATGTTACATGCGTTGTTTACACGCATTCATCTACTGTGCACCTTTTATATCAATATATGATGACCCTGTCAATAGAATATGAAGGTCTAGTTTCAAAAAATAAGTTCAATTGTATCACTATTTCACTAAGTCAATTGTTTCAATTAATATCAATTGTTATGGTTGATTAAAGCTTTTTTTATGAGGTTTCGTTCACACTTTCTAGTTTCTATACTCTTGGCCGCATTTTCTCTTATCTACTTATATTTTTCCCGTACGAGAAAAAATAATGTGAAGAGAGTTCTTAATCTGTTTCGACACCTAACTTTAATATAAAATAAATCTGACGAGTTAAATTAAATTAGTTATATATTTGACAATTCAATAGTTAGATATTTTTTTTCAGCCATGCTAAAACGAGATGAGATATTTCCTCGAAATGAGAAATTTGAAAATAATTAAGTGAATTATTATAACATATTCTAAACGCATTGTACCTGAAAGTAATCTTCAAATATTAGAAATGCGGTTGCTCTGTTTCTTAGGAAGAAAAAGAAAAAGAAAAATGAAAGAAAGGAAAGAAAATGAGGATGTTAAATTTCTTATCCCAAATTAGCATGGAATAAATCTGGATTACATTTACACCCTTAGATTTTTAGATGCTTTTTGAAATTGCTTTGGAGGAATAATTTTTTTTATTATTTTGAAGAACTAAAAGTACTCAGAAAATCATATAGGGAAAAATATATTGCTCAAATCATAATAACTTCATTTTGAGTTGAAGGTAACTATTGTTCCAGTTCTAGATCAAATGTTATTACATATAGTACTAACGCTAATAAGAACCACAAGACAAAACAACAACTTGTTGTGTACTGATCATTTTCATTTTTTTTTTTTGTTGCATTAATTCGACTGCTTTTTAAATGAAAATTTGTTACCATGAATGGGCCAACAAAAGGCCGTACCTATTTTTGCCCAGCACGCCAAAGGATGAAAGCATTTGATTATTTTTCTTTTTCTTTTTAGCATTAGAAAGGCGATCATTTTGAAAGTGATTGCTCGTCATATCTGGTACAAGTACAGTGAATGTTGAATTGAAGGGGACGCTCTATTTGCCGACATTTTTATTAATATCCAAAGTTAATTACAAATTTATAAATATATTCATGTTAGCTGAGTATTTTAAAAAATATCTAAACCGGCCAGAATTTTGTTTTTCAAATATTTGTTAGATTACTTCTTTTGATATACTAAAATAAGTTAAATTACTTGAAATTATGTTAAATTACACTAGAAAGACAAATTACGGTAAATTAAGCTAATATAACTTAAAATAACGCTAAATTACGCTAATTATGCTTATTATACGGAAATACGCTAAATTAAGCTAAATTACGCTAAATTTGGCTGATTTTGTTCCTTTTTCATAAATCATAAAAAATAGTAAAAAAATTCCAAAAATAGTAAAAATTGGTATTCTAGAAGTTCATTATATAACCAATTTACTGAGCTACTTAGATCGAATAATAGAAATGAAATTTTTCATCGGAAATTTCAACTCAAGTTTTGAGACTCTTCCATTTGTTTTTTGGCAATTCTGAATTTTGAAAAATGAGATAGTCATCACTTATGCATGTATTTTTTTGCAAGTTTTCTGAAAAGTGATCATTTGCTGAAATCGAAAACTCGAGCCATTTTATGGCAAGTGGTTAAGTATTTTGATGGCAACTTCAATATATAATTTTTGGTCTGTTTGGCGGGTCGCGGGTCAGGCCAAACTTTTTCCAAGGGTGAAAATGATACATTTCCATGGACAAGCAGGAAATATTTCCATGTGTAACTTTTTCCATGGGCTGTCCTTTGGAAATAGTTTACGGTGTCAGAAAAGTTGATTTATTTTCATGAACCCTTCACACACTTGGAAATGCGTTTTACTACCCTTGGTAAAAACAGAAATTCTAGTAGTGTTATATTACTCCCCGTACTCTTGTCCCCCCTCTGTCCCCACAGCAACATTAGAGAAAAATTGTACTATAGTTCCCACTAATTATTAGGACATATTTACTCAAGAGGAGGGTTCAAATACCTCTATTTTTTGTGCCTCCATCATTCCTCTATTTTTAAAAACTTACATAACTCAAAATTTAAAACTTAAAAATCAAAATAAAACCGTTGGATATGATCTATATCATTTTATCTATGCACGTGCAAAAAATTATGACATTTCAACTTTGTTTTGGTTGTAATCAAGAGCTTGTAAAAATGAACTAATGTGGATAATTTATAGACGTTGATTTTTCAACTTATTGATTCACATATAACAAAATCGAATTGTGATATTTTTTTTTGTGCATATAGAGAAAATAACATATGTCACATCTAACAGTTTTGTTTTAATGTTTGTGTTTTAAATTTTAAATTATTAACGTTTTAAAAATAGAGGCACGATGGATGCACACAAAATAGAGGCATTTGAACCCTCCTCTTTACCCGGAAGATTCATCCAAGCACCTGATCATGACAAAAGAAAATAAAGAAAAAAACAGCGGAAAAGAATATTCAGAAGAGCAAAAATTGGAATAGAGTATTGATCCTGACATATTTTACTAGAAATTTATATTACTAGGAAGATTTCCTAAAATATAAATGAGTCTGTTGATCCTGACTGATAAAGAAAAATATAATTTTTGGATGTCAAACGATCATTTTAGTCATTCTAATATTTAAGAAAAAACAACTTTCACAATTCTTAATTATGATTGTCAATTAAATGAACAAACTTTCCTTGTATTTCCTGAAAGATTCGATTTTATCATTTAAAAAATTTGAAAATTTGAAAATTTGAAAATATCCTATTCCTTTTGACAAAAATTCAAAATGTTGGCTTTTATTTGAAAACAACCACCGTTATTAATTGGCATTTTAGTATGGAAGCAGCAGAAACAAAGAGAATAATTAAGTACGCTATATTTGAGATGCACCTACAGATGTAAAAAAGTCATAGTGTGACCATAAACATCATTGTATGGCACGGTATGTGTGCCAGTTACATGGTGTTGCGTGCCGTGATCATCTTTCACATGACACGCGGCCCTGTTTGGTCACAACATGGCACGACAAGGAATATCTCATGTCATGATATGTGACCAACTGTGACTACACATGAATAAAATAACATAAATTTTATGCTCTCATTTATTTCAAGTAATAATTCAAATTTCGGACAACAATTTATTTTTGTACACAAACTTTTTTACAATAATGTTTCTTTATTTTATAATTGTTTTTTAAATTTTCACTTTTGTGATATTTTCTCTATTTTTTTATTTTTAAACAACCTTAAAACTAAAAAAATAGTTAAATGTGACTAAATGTGACTACAAATAACTCAAGTCAAGACACAAATTAACATCCTTAGATGCATCTGAAATCCGCAATTAGAGCGATGGGTTATTTTTTTCTGAAGTTGTTAAAGTCCATAATCGATCGAAACGTTGTTAATCAATTATTGGTAGCTTGATGGGTCCCTTAACTGTAGAATGACTATTTCGCCAAATACATTAATTTTATGAAAAGGGCCAATTAAACTTCAATTAAACTCTACTATGCATGAATTATAATTCAAAATCATGAGTGTCGCTTAGCCTATTCCTAAATCAACCCTGTTGATAATGCCACAACAATCCAAGCACAACTATTAGAAATTAAATTTACAAGAAAAAAAAGGGTAATCAAGAGAAAGAACGAATAATATGTTACTCAAAAAAGGGTAGTCAAAACACAGAGAAATATTGAACTGTTATTTTGAACATGAGATCATTCGGTCTTCAATTCACTCTGGATATGAATTCTAAATTTTAAAATTGCGACTTCTAATATAAAGAATAATATGTTACTCACTTAATTAGTTATATACAATAAAATTGGTGGTTACTTTTTTTCCCACAAAAATATATGAAGACAATTTTATTGAAAGTAAAACTCGCAAAAGGCAAAACTCATAACTGAAACTCATTAATTTCAAAATCATGTGAATATAATCTACTAACTTCAAAACTTGAACAATTTTGAAATCTATGATCGTTGTATGGTTAACCAAAATATTACCTTCCAATAGAAATTCCTACACATATCTAACGCAAACCACCCAAAACATTCCACAGTGCCACCACAAAGGAGCAAAACTTACATCGGGGAATTGAGAAAAAGTTTCACGCTGCCTCCACATATGAGTTCGGATCCTATAAGGTCTATCTCAAATTTTGAGTTTGGTTTCAGATTGTCGATCAGAATTTTATTTGGGTCAACCTGATCCAAGGTGAAATATATGGGACTCCTTTAATATAAATGCCAAAGCAAATTGGATGGTCAGGATTCGAACTCAAAATTTGAGTAACCTTAGGTGATATGAATTACCCACAAGTTGGTAAAGAGAATGGCGAAATAATGATTTTGGTTAGTGGAGCATTTTAAAAAAGGGGGGATATTCTGATTTAATCTGAAAAAATTGCTCACTTTGATCCGGAACCAAAGTTGATTCTATTTTAATTTTGAATAAATCATTTTCTTACTGCAATAAGAACTAATTTTGAAATTTTAATTTTAATTTTCTCATTTTTCTCGTTTCATTTTTCATTATACTTGAGATGTTTTCGGCTTTATGTGTTGCATGCCTTGGTTTATTTAGGCATTTTTAGTTGTTGTCTTCTTTTATTTTGTTTGGATGGGAACTATTCTAACATGGGCCACTGTCGTTGCAAATTTTGATAATGGAAAAGCATACAAGAGATGAACAGAGTATGTTTTGGCATTGAATGTCGTCTGACAATAACTCATCACCAGAATGTTACTCTTCATTATTGTAGGGACCTATAAATAAATGTCCGACAATAATTCATGCATGACCAGTATTTAAAATTGCAGGGCAGCAAACAATCAAAGTGAATTCATTTCACCCAATGATAACAGAATATTTGAGTTTAGATCTGAACTGTCCAATCTACTTTAATTTGACACGAATATTAAAGGAGTCCCCTGCATTTCATCTCGAACCGGATTGATCTGGATTCTAATCGGACGGTCCAAATCCAAACTCAAATATTCTGTTAACTCAGAGGATGGATTCCACCTAAAGTAAACCTATCCAATATGCCAAATTACTAGCAATTATTGACCATTAATTTCTCTTCACCAAATTCTCAGTCATCTTCCCGCTAAAAGCCTTTTAGTTTTTATTATGATTTAAGAAAAAAAAATGTTACGAATGATTTTTTTTTTTCTTGGGGAGCTATTTTTTCTAGCTATATTTCAGCAAAGAAGAAGTGCACTATATCAAATATCATCCTGTTATGAAGAAATAATCCAATTCATATTTTTTATTTTGTCTGGCAGCTTCTCTGAAAGTTGACAAGTGGCTGTCACACGGTATCCATCTCATTGAATGGATATGGTTTCTTGGGTTATGAAAAGTAATTTATCATTATTTTTCATGCGAGCAGTCTGACAACATTTCAAACACAAATTTATATAAAAAGTAATTTATCATTATTTTTAATAAGACATCATGAAAATCTTCTTTTATTTTCCAAAATCTTTTTTAATTTCAAAAATAATTCCAAAATATTGATCTTGTTCTATATTACGTGTCCTATTTGTTTAGTAAAAATTATAAAACTAGCTAGAGTCATAACTCACGGTTCACAGAGGGTAATTAGAAATCTCTTGATGAAAATATCATCGTCAATATCGTAATATTTTTTGCACAAAATTATCAACCATTAAAAGTAAAAATTTGAAACAATTACCCTCATATTCCAACTTAATTATCCAACATGATGGAACGATTAAACTTCCAAAATGAGCCGTTGAACTTAATTAAACTGCTATGAACTGCAACTAACAATGATTTTTCATTATGTTGATCTTGTTTTTAACAAATTCAAAATTGAATTTTTTTTCATATATAATTATGAAACTATTACATCACTATTCGATCTAGAATTCTATTGGACATGTCACGTGGAGCTTTTAAAAAGGATCTGCACTATCTGCCCCACAAGGTATCCAAGAAATTTAACGCAATGAAAAAAAAAAAAATGAAATAATAACGACAAAATCTCCAGACTTTGCATCTCTCTATCTCCACTTTCACTTTCACAAACCAAATTCCCAATTTTCTTCTCGCCTAAAGCATTCTGCTCTGAAATAAAAAAAAAAACAACCCTGAAAAATAACTCTTGTCACTGAAGTACTTCCAATTTCCAAATCAGCAATGGCAGACCTGTTGCTATCACCTCTGGTCCGAATTGTGGTGCAGAAATCAGGAGACTTACTTGTGCAGCGGATGGGTGAGATGTGGGGCATTGCTGACCAGCGCGAGAAGCTCCACGACAAGCTGCTCGCAGTCCAGGCGGTACTTACCGATGCCGAGGAGCAAGGTGATGCTAATCCCGCTGTGAAGTCCTGGCTGGCCAAGCTGAAATCAGCTGCCTATGATGCTGACGACGTTCTTGACGAGTTCCATTATGAGGAGCTACGCCGGGAAGCCGTGAGATGCGGCCACAAGGTGGGGAATGTAAGTGGCTTTTTCTCTCATGAAAATCCAATTCTGTTTCGGTTAAAGATGAGTAGAAAGTTGAAGGAGGTTGTAGGGAGGATTAATGAGCTGGTCACTGAGATGGAGAGATTCAAATTTGTTCATGGCCGGCAAGGGCGTGTTGTTCATCATGTCATAACCGATTCTTATGTAATTGAGTCGGAGGTTGTAGGGAGGAAGGACGACAAGGAAAACTTGGTGAAATTGTTGACTGAGGTGCGTCCAACTCAGAATTTGATGGTCTTGCCGGTTGTCGGCATGGGTGGACTAGGCAAAACCACTCTTGCCCAGCTGGTCTACAATGATCCTAAAGTGAAAGAATGCTTCAATTTACAATTATGGATTTGTGTGTCCGAAGAGTTTAATATTGGCCGTCTTGTTAAATCAATCATTGAATTAGTTAACGGGGAATGCAATCTTCCTATTGACAACATGGAGCTACTCCAGAGGCGTTTACGAGAAATTTTAAGTGGAAAGCGATATGTTTTGGTGCTAGATGATGTTTGGAATGAGAATGTCAATGAGTGGGAGCATTTGAGAGCTCTATTAGAATGTGGTGATTCAGGGAGTGTTGTTATAGTTACCACAAGGAACGACAGAGTGGCTCAAATAATGGGTACCATGGAGAGTTATAATTTGGAATGCTTAGGTGAGGAGGACTCATGGAGCCTATTTCAAAACAGAGCATTTAGCAAGGGGGTAAAGGAGCACCCAGAGCTGGTTGAGATTGGCAGAAAGTTGGTTCAGAAATGTGGGGGACTACCGCTAGCCATTAAAGCACTCGGTAGCTTAATGAGTTATAAGGATGAGGTACGCCAGTGGTTAGCAATACTCGAACAAAGCACGATATGGGAAAATAAGAATGCTAATGATAATGATGGTGTATTGCCGGTATTGAGGCTAAGCTACAACCACTTGCCTTCATACATGAAACAATGTTTTGCTTTTTGTGCGGTGTTTCCAAAGGATCATGTGATGGAAAAAGAGAAGCTGGTGCAGTATTGGATGGCCCATGGATTTATTCCATCCGACTGTCCGGGTGATCTGGAAATGAGGGGTAATTATATTTTCAAAGAGTTGGCTTGGAGGTCCTTCTTCCAAGATGTCAAGCAAGTTCATGATGAAGGCAGAAGTATTGGATATTGCTCTCAGACCACGTGCAAAATGCACGATCTTATGCACGATCTTGCACAATCAGTAATGAGAGACGATTGTATTTCTTTGTTGGAACCATTACAAATTAATAATAATTTACAATGCAATATGCGACATATCACGCTCAGAAAATTTCCCAAGGATATTAATGATGTCATTCAATGCTATCCTGCTGCACGTACTATTATTAGTAAAGAATACCGGCCAAATGTACAGAAAATTGGATTTGTGAAATCTAACTTCTTACGAGTGTTTGACTTCTCACGATGTTCTCTTGTTAATGACACTATGATTACCCCTGGAAAGATGAAGCACCTGAGATATCTTCATCTTTCGCATCTAACAACAGTGACAGCAATACCAGAAGCAATTACCACACTTTATCTTTTGCAAACTCTTAGGCTCTCTAATTGTGATTATCTTTCAGAACTACCTAAGGGAATGAAATATATGATGAGCCTTCGGCATCTCCACATTGAAGGATGTTATAGTTTGAAGTGCACACCACCAGGCCTCGGAGAACTAAAATATTTAAAAACACTAACACAATACGTAGTAGGCACCGGTGTTGGGAATAAAATTGGAGAGCTCCAGACCTTAAATCTTGGCGGCCAACTAGAGGTGTACAATCTAGGAGAAGTTGGGAGTGCTAGAGAAGCAAGAGAAGCAAGAGAAGTAAATATGGAATCTAAACAAAATTTGGATCATTTGGTGCTAAGTTGGGGAATGCCAGGCTATATTTCATATGGTGCCAGATCTAATGGTTCAGAGGCAGTGGATGTTGATCTTGATGTGTTGGATGCTCTTAAACCTTGTAATAAGTTAAAGGTATTGAAAATCGAAGAATACAGAGGTGACAAGTTTCCCGTCTGGATGAATGAGTATCAAATGCTGGAAAACCTTGTTGAGCTGAATATAAGTAAATGTAGAAGCTGCGTCAATTTACCACCTTTACATAGGCTACCTCTCCTTCAAATCTTGCACATAAAGTGTATGGATAATTTGAGCCATCTTTGTTGTGGTGTATTGATGAATGTTGAAGGTGGTGACGATGCACCCAAAACTTTTCCAGCATTAAAATCCTTAATTTTGGAGGACATGCCAAATTTGGATTGTTGGTGTGAAGGCGACGTTGGAGAAAAGACATTACTGATTTTTCCTGTGCTAAGTGAGCTGTTTATCATAGACTGTCCCAAACTGAATGCCATACCTGTCACACTTTCATTGGAAAAAGTGACAATTAGAGGAAACAAGACCCTATCAAGCCTTGCAACTGGAATAGCAAATGTCCGAAGCCTCACCCTTGAAAGCATAGGTGGAAGGGAAAATATTGTAGAAGAAACTCTCTCTTTTAAATCTTGGGAATCTCTCGAGGAGTTAACTATCGAAGGATTCGACCACGTCATACCACCAAAAGATGAAAGAGAATGTGAGAAGCTGAGTGTTGAAGTTAATGCAACAGCTCTTCGAAAGCTACATATTACATCAAGCAACTTTTGGTTCTCAACTATTCCATCAAACTCACCCATGTGGTTGTGGAAGTGCTTCACATTTCTTGAATTTCTTTATATCAAAGGCTGTGACAGTCTTACCTCTTGGCCAGAGGAAGAGCTCAGTAATTTAAACTGCTTACGAATTATGGAAGTTTCTTCTTGCAAAAACTTTCTCCAATCAAGATCAAAGCCTCCACCAACGATGTCATCTAGGCAAATGCTACTACCCAAACTTGAATCTCTACAAATCAGGGATTGTCCAAATATGGTTGAAGTTCCCAAACTCCCAAGATCTCTTGAGCAATTGAACATTGATGGGTCCACAAAGCTGGAAAGCTTACCGGAATGGTTAGGTAACTTGGTGACTCTCAAAATGTTGCAAATTCAAAATTGGGAAAGTTTGAATTCCTTTCCATCAAGTATTGGAGGCCTCACTGGCCTTCGAGGGCTCTACATTTATAGGTGTAAAAAGCTGGAAAGCTTACCGGAACAGTTAGGTAGCTTGGTAGCTCTCCAAATGCTATCAATTAGGAATTGTGAAAGTTTGAACTCCCTTCCATCGAGCATTGGGGGCCTCACTGCTCTTGAAAAGCTCACCATTGTTGGTTTCATGAACCCCGCATGTTTGCCAGAAGGGATGCAAGGGCTTGAAGCGCTCAAGACTCTTAGCATCTCCCAGTGCCCCAAAATAAGGATCCTGCCGGAAGGCCTATTACAGCGATTAAGGAGCCTTGATTCTTTATTGATCTATAAGTGTCCCCTCTTGCAGAGAGAATTCCGAAAGCATGGAAAGTATTGGCACCTAATCTCTGAAATCCCGGATGTGGACATTCGAGATCGGGTTCGATCCAGCAAAAGAGGAGATCTAACTCAGTTTATTTCATCATGCAAAATCTCTTGTTTCTCAGCACAATCCTAAAGTATCATCATTTGCAAGGTACATTATCTCATTGCTACATTATTTCGAATTTTCTCATTGAATCATTTTTCTTATAGTAATACAGAGGAATCTTCTCACATAGGACATCTTAGTAACGGTGATGCAATCCTGTACCTGGTGCCTATATGCCAACAAGACACATAAACACACACACATATTTCTCATTGAATCATATTTCTGTATTAGATTGATTTTTCTACAATACTTATAACTGAGAGTAATTAATATCTGAAACATGTTTACCATGCATGGTTTACATCACAATAACAAAGTAATCTTGTCTTTTGTTCGTTGAGGTATTTTGTCATACATTTTTTGGCTATCCACCAGTACAAAGAATGTAGCCATCATAGATGTTGAAAACGAAACGAGGATCAAATTAAACCCGACTGATTGAAAATACACATATTCAGAGTCATAGCATATAATAGCATCACGGTTCTTTTGTGCAGTATATATAATTCAAGCAATTGCATTAATTAATGTGATTTTTCCAGCTGTGGAGTGAGGTCAAATTCATCAGTGAAGAAGCTTGATGGAAATCTATGTTTAGTGATAGAAGATGTACTATGTGGTAAATGTGGAGCTATGCGCCTGGTGCTCTCATGGAAATCTATCTTTATAGTTTTATATTTTTTGTATTTTTTTTAAACTTAAGTGATCTCTTTGGAGGTACAGCCTTGTGTCCAACAACTCAAGTAGTTCATTATGCAAATAATAATATGATAATGTTTTAAAAAAAAAAAAAATAGATCAATCAATAGATCTCTAAGGAAAAGGATTTGAGACAAATTCAGACAGTAGTCTGTTTCGTTGTGAAGAGAGAAATGTAAAAGGATTTTCATAGGAAACCGCATAGGTTTTTTTTTTTCTTTTTTTTTTTAAGGTCAGTGAGCCTTGCTCACGAACATATATATTGATAAAAAGGTTCTGTAAAATAGAATATGTTACAGGCGTTATTTACACGCATCCACCAGCTAGTTGGTTTGTAATTTTTTTTAAGTTTTTTAAACTTTTCTTTTCTTTTCCTTTTTTCATTTTATCTACTGTGAGTTTTTATATCAATATACGATGACCCTGTCAATAGAATATGAAGGCTAGACCTTCATATTTCTCTTTCAGAAAATAAGTTCAATTGTATTACTATTTCACTAAGTTAATTGTTTCAATTAATATCAATTGTTATGGTTGATTAAAGCTTTTTTTATGAGGTTTCGTTTGCACTTTCTATACTCTTGGCCGCATTTTCTCTTATCTACTTATATTTTTCCCGTACGAGGAATAATAATGTGAAGAGAGCTCTTAATCTGTTTCGACCGACATTTTTATTAATATCTAACATTAATAGAAGTTAATAAATATATCCAGATCAGCTGGGATTCGAAAAAAATATTCCTACCGATCATTTTATGGCCGGCTTTGAATTTTTTTGCCTACCGGTTAGTTTTTTTTATAGACACTATGAAGAGCAAGATGCTGACATCTAACATTAAAAACTCGAATTTTTTGTTTAAATTATTTGTTAGGTTACTTCTTTTGATGTATAATTTGCATATATATACTAAAATACGCTAAATTACTTGAAATTATGTTAAATTACGCTGAATTACACAAAATTACATTAAATTACGCTAAATTATGTTAAATTACGCTAAATTACGGTGCATCATCGATGTTTTTGCAATGAATCATCGATATTTATTAGCCTTAGCGTTGGTATAAGTAGGGTACGTAGTGCTAAAAAAACATCGGTGCGTCGCTGATATTTTTGTAATAAAACATCGATGTTTTATTAGCCTTAGCATTGACAAATAAGCAGGATAGTGCTAAAAAAACATCGGCGCATCGCTGATATTTTTATAATGAAACATCGATGCACTTCTGCTGTCGTTAAGCCATGCATAAAGTATCAGTGCGTCATCGGTGTTTTTGCACGAAAGAATCATTTTTCTTAAACTTTAAATGGTCATAACTTTGGCTAGGAAACTCATATTTGCGCGTACGATCCCAATTCGGAAAGCTTGGGACGAGACGGGGGCAATGGCGCCCTTTGGGTCATCCCCAGGGAGCTGACAGAATCAGAATTGTAAAAAAAATGTCGTTTAGTGTCTCAAAAATTGAGTTAAAGTTTTTATCATCGGTAGACACGACCCGTATGCGGCTAGTGACAGTGTCGTATGCGACTGATAATTATGAACGATAGGAAACCTGAATCATATTAAAACAACTGGAACAACCTGAACTAGTGAAATTGTTAAAACTTAGTACCTAAAAAAAACGTAGTTTAGTGTTCGCATGTGGCTACTGAATTTAATTACTTGAAATCATGTTAGCGGAATTTTGCGTATTTCAGTATAATTAGCGAAATTAGTGTGATTTAGCGTAATTTAGTGTAATTTAGCGTAATTTAATATAATTTCAAGTAATTTAGCGTACTTTAATATAAATATGCTAATTATATATCAAAAGAAGTAATCTAACAAATATTTAAACTAAAAATTCGAATTTTTAGTGTTAGATTTCAGCAACTTGCTCTTCATAGTGTCTCTAAAAAAAAATTAAGGGACCGGCCATCTAATGGCTGGTAGGAAAAAAATTCAAAACCAGACATTAAATGGCCGGTAGGGATATTTTTATCAAAACAGAGAGGACCTGGGTATATTTATTAATTTCTATTTAACTTTGGATATTATAAAAATGTCGGCTGTTTCAACACCTAACATTAATATAAAATAAATTTGACGAGTTAAATTAAATTAGTTATATATTTGACAATTCAATAGTTAGATATTTTTTTCAGCCATGCTAAGACGAGATGAGATATTTCCTCGAAATGAGAAATTTGAAAATAATTAAGTGAATTATTATAACATATTCTAAACGCATTGTACCTGAAAGTAATCTTCAAATATTAGAAATGCGGTTGCTCTGTTTCTTAGGAAGAAAAAGAAAAAGAAAAATGAAAGAAAGGAAAGAAAATGAGGAGGATGTTAAATTTCTTATCCCAAATTAGCATGGAATAAATCTGGATTACATTTACACCCTTAGATTTTTAGATGCTTTTTGAAATTGCTTTGGAGGAATAATTTTTTTATTATTTTGAAGAACTAAAAGTACTCAGAAAATCATATAGGGAAAAATATATTGCTCAAATCATAATAACTTCATTTTGAGGTGCAAGTAACTATTGTTCTAGTTCCAGACCAAATGTTATTACATATAATACTAACGCTAATAAGAACCACAAGACAAAACAACAACTTGTTGTGTACTGATCATTTCCGTATTTATTTATTTTTTTTTTTTTGCATTCGACTGCTTTTTAAATGAAAATTTGTTACCATGAATGCGCCAACAAAAGGCCGTACCAATTTTGCCTAGCACGCCAAAGGATGAAAGCATTTGATTATTTTTTTTTTCTTTTTAGCGTTAGAAAGGCGATGATTTTGAAAGTGATTGCTCGTCATATCTGGTACAAGTACAATGAATGTTGAAATTTTGAAAGGGGACGCTCTATTTGCCGACATTTTTATTAATATCCAAAGTTAATTACAAATTAATAAATATACCCACGTTAGCTGGTTATTTTTAAAAATGTCCAAACCGATAAATAAATGACCGGTCCTTTTTTTTCTCAACAGGCTATTAAATGGGTATAAATTAAATCACTATTGCACTACATGTTGAAATTAAATCACTATTGCACTACAAGTTGAAACAGACTACTATTCCAAGCTATACAAATTTAGTGATAGAAGATTTACTATGTGGAGCTCTCTGGCTGGTGCTTCCATGAAAATCTATCTTTAATTATGTTTTTTTTTTCTTTAGAAGCAATTATCTGCAACAAGTTGAAGCAGTTGATTCTGCAAATAATAATATGATAATGTCTTACAAAAATATCTCAATTAATAAGTTTGAATATATCACTATTTGACTTGGTCAGCCTTTTCAATTAATGCCTCAAATTGGAGATTTAAAATGGTAAGCAACTTGAATTTCCTGCAATTTGGTACATCCACCTAGAAGGCCTTTTGAAAAGACCACGCCAGTTAGCATCCACTGAAAATATTATACAACCGAGTTATATAATAAATAGAGCTCGTCTATTGTGTACTGTAATTATAATGCCTTAAAAGCTAAGAAAATAGAACAAATTTTGTTATTTTTGTGTAACCTTTTGAAAGATGGTTTTTCGCATGGTCATACAGCTACAGAAGAACTATTTTCAACGCTTTATTTTCTTGGGTGATTAATTTACTCAAATATTGATTGAACCCGAGAAGGTCCTGATGTAAGCCTTAATTTTGTTATAAATCCTTATTAACCCTAAATTATATTAATAAATGTCTTTTTCCATGCATAATAAAACTATCAAATGTCATGCAGTCAGGCCAATAGAATAAAACTTACGTTTTCATAAAGTGTTTTGATTATAAACCCAGTTGATTTTTTTTTTTTTTGTATATACGAGATTTCCTCAATTTTTAGGACATATTTAGAAACACAAAAATTCAAAGAGACTACTGATCCGGACATATTAACCAAAAATATATACTACTAAGAAGATTTCCTAAAATATTTTTAAAAAAGAAAAAAATGCATAAAATGTAACAATTCTGGCTAGAAATTATATATGAGCACAGAAATTTAAAAAAAATGAGAGAGAGTTAATTGATCCCATTCACTCTATTTGTATCTGCTTTGTGTGGATTTGAGGAATTATAGTTGCTTTTATTGAGAAAAAAAAAATCCGGATCTCTGATGAATCATATTTGTTAATAAATTTTTGTAATAGAAAATTTTGATGCATACTATTTGTCATTATTAGTTTTGTTTTCTAACAAAAGAAGAGGAAAAGGTAATGCTATTTTTTTAGCTTACATGTCTACAGGAATAATTTTTTCTGAGCAGAATGTACATATATAGATTGGTAGAATTTTCTGAATAGAACGAAGATAATTGGCCGGTTAGTTCCCATCCATGAACGCCAACAACAAATTAAATCCGGTCTACATATACAAATACAAAATTTATAAATTTTCAAATTAATTTATTATAAAATCAAACAGTCAAAACTAATATGTTAAAACTAAATATCATGAGATTTTAATTATTTTCTGATTGAAGCTAATCATTAAAATCTAGAGTCAAATTATTATTTATTAATTGCAAAATTGATATTGCATTTTGCTGGCTGTACAAAGTGTTTTCGAAATCTACGCCTTTTCCAGATCATTGAGGAAATATAGAAAGTTTTTGATAAATGAATTAAAAAGAGGCAATTATTATAAAAAAATTTGACTAGGCAATGTATTTTTTAAATATGGATTTTTATAAATCTTATTTCCCCGAAATTTTTATTTATACCATTTTAAGAAAATAAATTAATAAAATAACCATCGTTTCTGGTCAATTCTAAATCTAACACGGCCGCAGAATGCCGGAGCGGACCCATATGGGGGGTACCGCAGAATGCCGCTGCGGACCCCCAAATGGGTCCGCAGAATGCCAGAGCGGTCCCTTTATTTTTTATTTTAGAAATACGAAATTGTAATTTGTTAAGGGTTATTTAGTTTCGAATGTGGTTTAAATTTATTTTTGGTCGTATCGTATTTTAGATATGTCGTTCGTTTGAAATATTTTAGATATTTTAGCTATGTGGTTTCTTTGAAATTCTTTTGTGTACTCTGAGATAATGAAATCAACAAAATAAATAAATAACAACAAAATCAAACAAACAAGAAACTAATCAACGAAATAAATAAGTATCTGACAAAACATCTACCAATACTACAAATAAGAATCTACCAAAACATCTAACAGTACAATAAATGAAAATCTACGGCTCTGGACTAAACACCGTCCTCGCCTTCTTCTTCCTAAACTCCCGACCCCGCCTGCATAGTGGCGTCTCGTCAATATCTGCGGAGGATGCTGAGTTGTCTGCCTGGACATCCGTAGACTGAACAGGCTCCTAGCGAACCTCCTCAATCTCGGATGTCTGCTGGACCCCAGGACCAAAAACTGTGGTCTGTCCAGACTCAGCCTGCGTGAATAAAAACGCCTGTCTGGCAATGGGGTCATCGTGGAGGGAAGGGTGAGGTACATGCTGTGAGGACTGGCCAGGGAACGGCGGGATGGGCTTTGTCTGAACATAACCTGGCTGATAGGCAGGAGGTGCTGTCTGAGTGGGACTGTAACCCGGGGAATACAGTCCATCTCCCTCTGTGCCATACTCAGTCCCAATATCGAAGCCCAGGTCCTCCTCGTGTCCACCCTGTAGTAACTTACAAATTAGATAATGTATTGAATAAGAAAAGAATCACAGTTACGTATTTTAAATTATACCTCGGCAGGCATCCTAGACTGGGATCCCATGGCCTCATTGCTGCTCGGCGCATCAACTCGGCACCTCGGTCGAACGCCTGACCGACCGTCTCAGCATCATGGACGGGTGCAAACACGTCCTCATCACCAGTGTAGGGGACAGACATCGGCTCGTCAGATATGTCGTCGACTGCATCAACACCGCCCAAGCCAGCGCACCTCAGTAGAGAGTCGAGGCGCGCCCTGTACCCACACTGGCACACCGCGGGTACGTTGTGCTTGAGGATGACCTTCCCGAGCCTCTTCCATCCCCTGGTGACGGCCATCGTAGCCCCTATGACGCAACTCTTGACAAGATATAATGCCTGAAAATTGAAAAAATTATGAAGAAGTTGTACAATACAATTGTAAATATTAATAGTTTTGAATTTGAAACTTCAAATTAAAAATACCGTGGCTGCAAGAGGTGCGCCGGCGGGGATAATACCGTGGATCCGTCCTCTACGATCCCTCGGCTTCGGTACCCGCTCGTGCGGATTGTCGGCGATGTATCCCTCAATAAATATGGTGTACGCGCCGTGATCCTGGTACCAATCTCTGTAAGGTCTGTACGAATTACAACAAATGTTAGATATTCCAATCAAAAAGCTATAGTTGAAGTTTTGAATTAATAAAATTTCTTACACTGGCGCGACATCCATCTGACGGTCGGGCTCGGCCAATGGGGGATCTGCAGCTCCTGCCTCGAACACGTAATCGGCACGGGTAATCCCCCAGTCCTTGCCTGCAGTGGTATCCCTGGGATGGTGCAGAGCTCGCCAGACCTCCTCGCTGATCGGTGCCGGGGGCGGAGCAAGCTGGCGCATCCCGAACTGTCTCATGACCCGTCCGGGGTAATGGTGCTCGATGATCTATATATTTTAATACGTTAGATTGTTTTTATTAAATTAAGTTGCTTGTGTAAATAACTAGTATAAAGAAATTACGGTACCTGATAACATATGAGCGGCACCTCTGCACGCCAGAAACGCTCCTGCCGACGACATCGCTCAGGCAATATCTCAAGATATGACCGATGTGCGCCATCCACCTCGACCTGGAAGTATAGATTTAATATCATATATCAATTCGAACTGGAAAAAATTTAAATCAAAATAAAAGTAAACTTACATAATCTCTGTAGGGCTCCCAAGTGACAAACTCGGCATCATCTCTGAGATGCTCGATCTCCTGTCTCCAGAATGTGATGCCGAGAGACGAGCCATGCCCTGCATCTACCCAAATCTTAGGATAGCAGTACTTGGCGGCAAATGCAGGGCAGTTGTCCGGCTCGGGCTTGCCCCACTCCGGTACATCTGTCTTGCTGGCCAGGACTGGACGGCCAACAATTAGATGTGCGTAGGACCAGTGCTGTAGTAACATGCACGGTCCAATGAAGGTCTTGTTCTTCTTCAGGCAGGCTGTGTTAAGACCCCTTTACAATTTACAAAGTTATTGTTACTACACTACGATGTATACTATTTGAAAATATTTATAAGAAGGTGTTTCTTACCTATATAGGCATGCCAGCGTGGCACCTCCCCAGTTGAACCTACCCGCAGTGGACAGGTCGCGCAGAAGCTCGAGGTAACACAGCCGCACCTGATCTCCATGCGAATCCGGAAACAACCGACAGGTGATCATCTCCAAAATATAGGTGCGTAGATATCGGTCAATAACCACCTGTTATAGATTTAAATTAGAACATTACTTACAAGAAAATAAATATAATACTATTTAAATTAAATCTTGTACAAGCAAATACCTGATCTGGTCGATCCGGAAACTCCTTAAATCTGGTCCGCAGCTTTGCCAAGCTGATGCAGCTGGGCGAGACCACGGTCTTCTCACCTCTCTTCTTCTCTTTCTGGAGATCCTCGTGCGGGATCCCCAACAGCTCCGAGCACAATGCCCGGAAGTCTCCGTACTCGACGCCCGTGACTGGCTCCCGGATAATAGTCATACTCCACAGGAAACTGACGTCCTGTAGGGTGACTGTCATCTCAGCATGGGGGAGATGAAAGCTGTGCGTCTCAGGACGCCAACGCTCAATAAGGCCAGAAGATAAACCCTCGTCAGCATTCTCCTCGGCCATCTGGGATATCTGGTACAATCCCATCGAGCGTAAAACCCCCCCCGTACGCCGGCTGGTACCGTAGATGAGTGCGGTTGTGACAAACTGTAACCGCATCCAAACCCTGCATTTAATTAAATAATCAGATCAAGTTCATTCATCAAAAATTCGGGATGACAAATTTATAAATATGACAAATTTACTTACCCCAGTGGCAGCCTCTAAAATCCGATGCTCCGCATTCGGATACCACAAGAAGTCGCTGACCCTGTCGGTGCGACTCCGGATACCCGGAACATCCGCCAATGCTGTCTCGATGTACTGAGACATCTCGTATGGCGTGGCTGTAGGAGCATGCTGTGTACCCCTACTGGAGGATGGTCTATCTCTACTGGTACTCATGCTGTATTGGATAATTTTTGGTCAAATATGAGAGTTTGGTAAAAGTCCGGTTTAAATTTGGGTACAATTCTAATTAAATTTGGGTACAATCGAATTAAATTTGGGTACAATTCTAATTAAATTTGGGTACAATCGAATTAAATTTGGGTACAATTCTAATTAAATTTGGGTACAATTCTAATTAAATTTGGGTACAATTCTAATTAAATTTGGGTACAATCTAATTAAATTTGGGTACAATTCTAATTAAATTTGGGTACAATCTAATTAAATTTGGGTACAATCTAATTAAATTTGGGTACAATTGAATTAAATTTGGGTACAATTCTAATTAAATTTGGGTACAATTCTAATTAAATTTGGATACAATTCTAATTAAATTTGGGTACAATCTAATTAAATTTGGGTACAATTCTAATTAAATTTGGGTACAATTCTAATTAAATTTGGGTACAATTCTAATTCTAAATCCTAAATTAATATCTAATTCTAAATGCTAAATCTAAACTCTAAACCTAAATCCTAATCCTAAACCCTAAACCTACACCTAATTACTACTCTACACTAAAAATTAAAACTAGAGAAGAAGAAGAAAACTTACTCGAGGTCGAAGGGATTGAAACTTGAAATGAAATGATATGAAATCGGAGCCCAGCGGCCCCTTATATAGGCTGGGGACTGCTCCGGCATTCTGCGGTCCCAGGTACCGCTCCGGCATTCTGCGGCCCCCCCATATGGATCCGCTCCGGCATTCTGCGGCCGTGTTAGATTTAGAATTGACCAGAAACGATGGTTATTTTATTAATTTATTTTCTTAAAATGGTATAAATAAAAATTTCGGCTTATTTCCTTTATCATTAATAAAGGAATTACGAAATTAATTAAGGGCTATGTTTGACTTTTGATTTTTTTAAATAATGGATTTTATTTTTTCTGTGATAAATGGGTAAGTAATCTTGGATCATTAACTGGGTTTTGTTTAATTTTTATTCTTTCATAGACTATATTAGTTTATTTAATGACTATTTTTCATGGAAGACTCTCAAAGTTTATTTGCCGATAGTCCTAACTTTATGTTTATTACAAAAAAGTCCAACTACTATTGAACAGTTATTTATTTATTTTTTTGTTTTTGAATGGCTAAAATAATTTTAGTTTTGTTGCTCAATAAAATAACTTTTTAGTCTAACTATTTGTTCTAAGGATGACAAAAGTCAGAATTCAATTAATAATTTTACAAATTGCAAAATTAACAATATTTTTTAACACCGAAAGGGTGACATAATTGTACTTCTGAAATTATGAAAAACAATCAATTGCAATATCGCAAATACATATGATAAAATTTTCTATGTCATGCCAAAATTCTTTGAATATTTCCGTTAATGATAAATTTGGTTTAAAATTTATGTTATTAGTGTTTCTTGTAATTCAATCACCAGATAGTTCAATTAATAAAAACAACAACAGATTTAATTGACCAAAATGGTCTTAAGTTATTATATTTTAATATAATCAAATTAATGATTCATATATACAAATTATTGGACAAACTGTAAATGAAATAGTAAAATGATACTTAATCCGGAATTTCGAAACATGACACAAAATTTATAAACATATATAAACATATAAAATTTAGAATTTCAAATTTATTTTATTAACTATCGCTGTCACACCCCAATCCGGAGGTGCAACAATTCTACCGCGCTATTACCATTCAATATATGAACTCAAGGCACAGATCTTTTGTATGTATTGCCAATAGCATCCATTATTTTTACCACATCCCAATATATTTACAAGAATTATCTGACCATTTATAGTGGATGATGCTAGAGAAATACTCTTTGCACCGTGTCAGATAAAATAATCTCAAATCTCATACCTTTATGTGGCCCTGCTGTCAATTATTATTCCAAAAATGTTTCTCAGTCTTCGTCTAACAAACTTGTGAATCCCACAAGGAGAAACGGGTGAGAAATAATTTAATTGCCACTTAGATTATTGGATTCAAAGAAAATCCATATTCAGAATGAAATCTCCGCACGAGAAACTAACAGTTCATTTCATAATGACGAATGCAAATGCTCAATAACAGTATCCAATTGAGCGACAAAAATTACATAAGTAAATGGTTTGGGTCAAAATCTTTTAAACCATAAAGTCCAGTAACGTTTGGGACCTAATCTTTACAACCACTAAGTCTGGTAACGTTTGGTTTCTTAACTTTATAATTCTTAGTCTGGTAACACTGACAGGTACCATAACATGTATCTGTCGTGTTAGAACTTATACTGTTCTAACTATCCTGACAATTTATTAACGGAAACAATACATAATCAATATTACAATGTCGTCATTATCGAAAAGAAAATCAATGATAAGACGGTTACCACAGTCCATTAGTCTTACAATCACAATTCACATTTACTCAATATCCTCTACCCAACCGGTACTGGGTTCAGTTGGGATCATTCACCATATGCACATAAGGGTCCTGGATTAAGTATAGTAGCTAGCTAGACTTTACAATATATTAATCTTTTTTCTCCACTATATGGAGGTTAAAGGATTACAGTATTCAATATTCAATCAATTTAATCATTGTGGTTTCAATCAATCATATTTCAATAAGAATCAACCAATCGATAAACAATATCGACATGACAGTCAACAGACTTACCTATAATTCAGTTTTAATTGTATTGGGCTATGCATATGATGCAACAGTTCAATAAATGCAGTCAATCAAATATTCAAAATGCATAGGGAGTTACGATTTAATTCCTAGTCATGAATCTCAGACTAATCTAATAACCCCGCACATGATATCGTAGGACAATTTGGTCACAAGCAGTCTGTTCTTCTTGAACACTATGTCTCGTCAGTCTCTTACTTATTTTGCCTATATCAGAATAATATGTATATATTATCCTAATCAATACTCATAACAATAAATATAACACAACAATTCACATATTTCAACATTTATTCAGTGACTTTGTTTTATGTGACTTTGTGTTATTCAGTGACTTTGTTTTATGTTCCTTGAGTTATTTTCTTTTTATTAATTATTTTCTTATACCTTAACGTTTTCTTTTAATTGATCCTATTTCGGTTTATGTACAATACTCCAAGTGTTCAAATAAATGTCAAGGTTTAAGTTCAATTTATTCTCATTGTTCATTTTCGGGTACAGTCCAGTTTAAACGAGGTCTATGTTATTCTCTCTAAATTTCTCCTTTCCAAGTCAAAGGCACAACAGCTCATTCCTTTTTAATAGATTAATTAATCAAGCCCGAAAGCTCATAATTTAATTCACAATTCATTCTTTAAATTCCAACCAGTATCTTTAGTATACATGTAACTTTGCACCGAGACCCCTCTGACAAGTTTAATTTACCAATTCATTGTACTTTTGCAAATTTCACCTTCCCCATCCTATTTCTCTTACAATCATACCCCTTAAAGCTTAGATGAGTATACCAGTAACCAAATTAAAACTAATACGGATAGGTACCAGTTTTCATATCATACCAATTACCAAATACCCCGCAAACCCCTTTAACAAAGCAGTAGAAAACAATTAAACAACTGGTTCAAGGCAAGTGGAGTTCGGTACCAAAAAGGTACGGGTAGATTTAAGTTCTAAACCAAAAATCCGAGAATTAAATCACCCATATAACCTTGTTATGGTCTAGGTATCTGAACCAAAACAGACAGAATTAAGAAAACACAAACCATAATTATCAAGTTCATATTCGATTAAATAGCACATAGAAAGAAATAGAGGTCCCGGGCAAATTCATTAGCACACATTATTTAAACAAGTTTCAATTAAACTGTCACAACATTAAGCTTGTATAATAAAATCCGTTCGATCAATATTTACCAAAAACTTAAATCGGATAGAAAAAGAAAATAAAATCGAGAAACAGATATATACCACATACTGCTGCTAAAAGAAGTAGAGCACATCCATTCGGTGATTAATCACAAGCCTAACAAACGAGAAAGATAGAAGAACCCTCCCTTTCCCTTTCTCTATACTTCTTCAATTTTGTTTGGTTTATTTTTGTTTCTTTTACGTGAGAGAGAAGGAATGTCGTTCAATTAATTGAGAATTAAGGTGAGTGCTTCAACCAGAATTGGCCACATGGTAATGGTGCCACCTTAACCTTGTTCTTTCATTTATGTTAAAATATTTACAGTGTGCACCTCAAAGTTTTTCAAAATTGTAAATAAATCCATAATCAATATTAGTTCTTATTTTTCAGATCGGTAATTTACTTAATCATATTAGTCACAACTTAATTTAACCATTCGTGAATTTATTTAGAAAACAATTTCCCTCGTACTTGGAATATTTCGTATATTTTTGTACAAATATTTTGCTCAAATTATTTCGTATATTATTTTCAATTACTAATTTCATACTCTTATTTTACATAATGTTACAATCTCAATCCAGCATTTTTAAATCTTGATTTTGGAAATAGACAGTTAGGTTTAGGTTAATTCTTGTATTGGTTTAAATTAAGTACATATTTTTATTTCCATAACAAAAGAGATTCCTTTGTTCAAAGCTTTTTATTTGGTTTTATGAAAATTTGTTGTTTTAGTTATCCTCCAATAGCTTAAGAAAAAAAATCCATTTTAATTAACAGCGAGAAAAAACAACTCATATTTTTCATATCCGTTTCTTGGATCTCTCATTACACCAATTTAAATATATAACCATAATTGATAATTGTTAGTAAAAATTTGATGAATCATTACATTTATATGTCTGAAACAGTTTATCACCACAGAAGTTGTGCACTAATCATTTATTTTGCATGAATTCATGAGTTCATGCATAGGGTGCATTTAAATGTTCCCCCTTTCTAAAATAAATGTTCTCTCTTATATATCAGTTATCATCTCCTAATCATGTGTTCATGCATAAGGTGCATTTAGATGTGCTCTCTTATATCAATTATCATCTTTACATATTTAAATGACTACCAAAACGTTTTTTTACTGGCGACTTATTCGTACCTTGAAGTTTGTGGGTATTATTTGGGCCTTCATGTTAGGTTTTCTAATTACAAATTCAGATTCCGTGCAATACCTAACAGTGTAGAATGAAATCCGAGCCGTTCATTTTATCCATTAGAAGAGGTAGAATGTTTTTAAGGTCGTTAATTTTTGTTGAGAGTTTAACTCCAAAATCTATCAACTTAGTCTCAAATGACAAATTCAAATACAAAATCCGATCTACTTCACCAGTATTCTATTTACATACAAAATTTATAAATTCTCGAATAAATTTAGTGTAAAGTGGTCAAAACTAATGTGTTAAAATATTATATAATAAGAGAATTTTTTAGTACTACGTTGACTGGATTATTCGTTAAGGACTTGTATCTTTTAATGAAATCAATACCTACGGGTTTCACCTAAAAAAAGCAGCATCTTCTACGAATTAAACGGTGGCACCCAAATTGCAGAATTTACAAATCTAATTGCTGCGGCTCCCTGCCGTGTACTTGGGGTACTGTTTTCCTCCAAACACCGCACTATCATTTTCTTGTCAAAATCGCTCAATCCGTCTGAGCGCAACGTAAGTGTAGAAAAAAAAAGGGTCCCATGCTCTCTGTAGGCTTTAAATTTGAGTTTGATGGATTCTATTTTAAGATCCATACTTGTTAAATTTGTACGAATATTGAAGTAGATGTGCACAAATTTTAAAGTAAATCCAACAGAAGTAAAATCCATCGAAATCAAATTTGACTCTGATGGACGTCGGACGCACCCTGGTCCTATCAGTGTGAGCTAGCCTACCATTTTTTTTATATGTACTATTAATTACACAAATTAAATATGTAGTGTCTATATTTTTTTTTCAATAAAAATTCAAATTATATCATGTAGCTGTTACATGCATGCCAGCAATGTTGGAGTGTCTGAGACAAGAAACGCCAACGTTGCTGGCGTGTCCTGCATAACAGGAAAATATTTTCTAAGTCAATTTTCTGTTGAGAAAAGTTAATTATTTAAAGGTGTGCGTTAATATTTTTTTAATATCACAACAGCTTAATAAGTTGGAAAAAAAAAAAAACTAAGCATCATATAAAATAAGCGTTCCATACATAAAAAAATGATAATGTGCGCTAAATGAATCTAAAGGATCTACCAAGTAGAAGTAACCTAAGAAAAATGACACTGCATAATGGGTTTAAATAAGGTCATGATTTGGATGATGCAGCTATTACCGTAAAGCAATATAAGCCAGTTTACAAAACCGTCATTAAAAAAATTATGTTTGCTTCTGTGGTAGATGGAATTATTTTTTTAGCAATCTCAAACTGCTTTAAGTGAAAGGACACAATAATCTTAATACAATACTTTGTCCAAAATAAGTTTTGCGCTCAACAAAAGTAAATTATGAGAATTTTATGTTAACATTAGATTTTTAAAAGAGGGTATGATTGGAAAATTGCGAATAAATATCTCTAGTGAATCATATTTTGTCAATAATAGTTTGCAAGAGAAAATTTGATGCATAGTGATTTTTGTCTTCATTAATTGTTTTCTAACAAAGAAGAAGAGAAGAAAATGTAAACGAGATTCTTTTTTTTAGGTTACATCTTACATGTCTGTAGGAGGAAATGTTTTTCAGGAGAATACAAAGGAGTAGAATTTTCTCACCAAAACGAAATAACAAAAAAAAATCCGGTGTAAAATTGCTAACCAGTCTGTATAGTGGCAAATTTGTAATTTACCGAAAATTGTGTGCAAAGTGCAAACTGGAATAAAACAGTGACTCAGTAATCACGTGATCTGCAATAGGGAACTATGTATATTATTGTCTCCAAGTCCTGATTTCCCGGCTGGGATTATTATTCAATACAAGTATAATATTATAGAGCAAACACATCCAAAAGCAAGAGTATTTTTTTTCTTCATCTCGGGGAGTGAACTGTGGATCTAGCCTCCCACGCCTGAATGGAACTCTGAATCTCAAAATTTCCTCTTCTCTATCCCATTTCTCTTTTTCAAACTCTCATCTTCTTCTTGCTTAAGCCTTTTAGTTTTTACTTTGAGATACTTCCAATTTCCAAATCAGCAATGGCGGACCTGTTGCTATCAGCTCTGATCCCAATCGTGGTGCGGAAATCATCAGATTCACTGGTGCAGAAGATCGGCGAGATGTGGGGCATTGCAGAGCAGCGCAAGAAGCTCGAAGACAAGCTGCTCGAGGTCCAGGACGTGCTTACGGATGCTGAGGAGCAAGGGGATACTAAACCGTCTGTGAAATCCTGGCTGGCCAAGCTGAAATCAGCTGCCTATGATGCTGACGACGTTCTCGACGAGTTCCATTATGAGGAGCTACGCCGGGATGCCGTGAAACGTGGCCACAAGGTCGGGAATGTAAGTGGCTTTTTCTCCCTTGAAAATCCAACTCTGTTTCGGTTCAAGATGAGTAGAAAGTTGAAGGAGGTTGTAGGGAGGATTGATGAGTTGGTCACTGAGATGGAAAAGTTCAAATTTGTTCGTGGCAGGGAAGGGCGTGTCGTTCATCATGTCAGAACTGATTCTTATGTAATTGAGTCGGAGGTTGTAGGGAGGAGGGACGACAAGGAAAACTTGGTGAAATTGTTGACTGAGGTGCGTCCAACTGAGAATTTGATGGTCTTGCCGGTTGTCGGCATGGGTGGACTCGGCAAAACCACTCTTGCCCAGCTGGTCTATAACGATTCTAAAGTGAAAGAATACTTCAATTTACAATTATGGATTTGTGTATCCGAAGAGTTTAATATTGGCCGTCTTGTTAAATCAATCATTGAATTAGTTAACGGGGAATGCAATCTTCCTATTGAGAACATGGAGCTACTAAAGACACGTTTGCGAGAAATTTTAAGTGGAAAGCGATATGTTCTGGTGCTAGATGATGTTTGGAATGACAATGTCAATGAGTTGGAGCATTTGAGAGCTCTATTAGACACTGGTGATTCTGGGAGTGTTGTGATAATTACCACAAGGAACGACAGAGTGGCTCAAATAATGGGTACCATGGAGAGTTATAATCCGGAATGCTTAGGTGAGGAGGACTCATGGAGCCTATTTCAAAACAGAGCATTTAGCAAGGGGGTAAAGGAGCACCCAGAGCTGGTTGAGATTGGCAGAAAGTTGGTTCAGAAATGTGGGGGACTACCGCTAGCCATTAAAGCACTCGGTAGCTTAATGAGTTATAAGGATGAGGTACTCCAGTGGTTAGCAATACTCAAACAACGTATGATATGGGAAAATAAGCATGCTAATGATAATAATGGTGTTTTGTCAGTATTGAGGCTAAGCTACGACCACTTGCGTTCATACATGAAACAATGTTTTGCATTTTGTGCGGTGTTTCCAAAGGATCATGTGATGGAAAAGGAGAAGCTGGTGCAGTATTGGATGGCCCTTGGATTTATTCCATCCGACGGGCCGGGTGATCTTGAAATGACAGGTAACCATATTTTCAACGTGTTGGTTTGGAGGTCCTTCTTCCAAGATGTCAAGCAAGTTGATGATGAGCAAGTTCATGATGAACGCAGAAGTGAACATGGATATCGCTCTCAGACCACGTGCAAGATGCACGATCTTATGCACGATCTTGCACAATCTGTGATGAGAGATGAATGTCTCTCTTTGCTGGAACCATTACAAATTAATAATAATTTACAATGCAATATGCGACATATCATGCTCAGAGAATTTCCCCAGGATATTAATGATGTCATTCAATGCTATCCTGCTGCACGTACTATTATTCCAGAGAGTAAAGAATACCTGTCATACTCTGTACAGAAAATTGGATTTGTGAAATCTAACTTCTTACGAGTGTTTGACTTGTCACAATGTTCTCTTATTAATGACACTATGATTACCCCTGGAAAGATGAAGCACCTGAGATATCTTCATCTTCAGGAACTAAAAACGACAACAATACCAGAAGCAATTACCACACTTTATCTTTTGCAAACTCTTAGGCTCTCTTATTGTTATGAACTTTTACAACTACCTGAAGGAATGAGATATATGATGAACCTTCGGCATCTCCACATTGAAGGATGTTATAGATTGAACTGCACACCACCAGGCCTTGGAGAACTAAAATATTTAAAAACACTAACACAATACGTAGTAGGCACCGGTGTTGGGAATAAAATTGGAGAGCTCCAGACCTTAAATCTTGGCGGCCAACTAGAGGTGTACAATCTAGGAGAAGTTGGGAGTGCTAGAGAAGCAAGAGAAGTAAATATGGAATCTAAACAAATTTGGATCATTTGGCATTATGTTGGGGCATGCCGAAAGACAATTATTCAGAGAGTGTCAGATCTAATGGTTCAGAGGCAGTGGTTGTTGATCTTGATGTGTTGGATGCTCTTAAACCTTGTAATAAGTTAAAGGTTTTGAAAATCGGAGCATACAGCGGTGACAAGTTTCCCGTCTGGATGAATGAGTATCAGCTGGAAAACCTAGTTGAGCTGTATATAATTGAATGTAGAATGTGCATCAATTTACCACCATTACATAGGCTACCTCTTCTCCAAATCTTGAAAATAAATTATATGGATAATGTGAGGCATCTTTGTTGTGGTGTATTGATGAATGTTGAAGGTGGTGACGATGCACCCAAAACTTTTCCAGCATTAAAATCCTTAATTTTGGAGGACATGCCAAATTTGGATTGTTGGTGTGAAGGCGATGTTGGAGAAAAGACATTACTGATTTTTCCTGTGCTAAGTAAGCTGTGGATCAGCAACTGTCCCAAACTGAATGCCATACCTGTCGCACTTTCACTGGAAGAAATGACAATTAGAGGAAACAAGACCCTATCAAGCCTTGCAACTGGAATAGCAAATGTCCGAAGCCTCACCCTTGAAAGCATAGGTCGAAGGGAATAGCAAATGTCCGAAGCCTCAGACCTTAGAGTTTGGAGCCGCACCTTCTTCACTTTGTCTACTCCAACCGCTGAATTTCTAAGAATCTCCCATGCATCTTTAGAACTCGTCTCATTAGCAATTTTCTCGAACATGTCGTCATCCAACCCTTGATGGATGATAGTTAGCGCAATTTGATCGCCATTTCTTTTCTTTTGCAATGCATTAAAATCAGCTACTGTCAGTGCGGTATCATCTTCGGGTTCTTCAATCCCGTTTTCGACAATTTTCCATAAGCCATAAGCACCAATAATGGCTTTCATTCGCAACGACCATTGATCATAGTTGGTTTTAGTTAGAATTGGATATTGGAAGGAGACATTTGGATTTTTAGTGGCCATTTTAACCTGGCTCTGATACCAATTTGTTAATATTTGATATATATTTCGATGGAGGGAAGAGAGACAAAATTCACAAATCTCTTTCACTATTCAAACTATCTTTTGTATTTCTCTCTTCTGCCTTCTTACAACAGAATACAACTCTATTTATAGACTCCTAAGACTCTTGAAATTCGTATACAACATAAATGTAAAAACAGAATTCTAAACAGCAGCAGTTAATTCTGACCCTTGGTTACTAAAATTGCCATAACTTATTATAGAGAACTCCAAACGACTTGAAACTTGTACCATCAGAAACTAGACTTCAAGACACATCAAATAGACTCCTCATTTGCCCAGAATGATCTAGAATTGCCCTTTCAAATTCGCTCATTAATCAGCCTCAAAATCTGTCCACTGTGCAGTCACGAATTTATTGGCAAATTAAGTTTATATTTTCAACATCCCCCCTTAAACTTAATTATTTTCTTTCTTGCATCAATACGATCTCCTTCTTCAAACTTAGAGAGTTTTGTACCAAGCTCCATCGGTGTTGCTACTGAATTACACTCTTTCATCTTGTTTTTCTTCAAACGTGATTTTTTCTTCTTGCTCATCAAGTTCTCCTTTTTACCCGTGTCATTCAAACCTGATCCATAGTCAACCTGATTACCATTATCAGATTTCAGATCCACCTTCTCATCCTCTGCACTATTTTTCTCATGTGGAGGATCACTCTCTACCATTTTACTCTCCACCTCTTCTTCCTTTGCATCTCCATTTTCTCTTTCTTGTTCGACATTATCATTTGATTCTTCCTCTTTGCACCTATCAAGAGACTCTTCTTCCTCCACTTTTGGCTTCTCAATTTCTACATCTAACACGAGATTTGCTTCCTCAGGCATTTCTCGGGCTTTCTCTACAGTCACCACCTCCTTGAGCTGAGAACTCAACTCATCTATCCTTTCTTCAGCCTTTGACTGACGAGCCTGTAGCTCATCATTCTTTTGTGTTATACTCTGCAACTCGTTTTCTTTATTCAACAACCTCTCCCTCAATTGCAAGCTCTCTGTTCTTGCCTCTTCCATTGCCTTACTTGCTGCATTTACTTGCAACTCTGCTTGATGCAACTTCTCCAGCAGCTGCTCCTTCTCCTCTAGTTGCTGAATGGCTGAGGCAAGAGATTCTGTCTTGCACTTCTCTGATTCGTGCACCTCCTCAAGTCGGATCTCCAATTCCTCTGCTTTTCCCCTCCATTCATCAACCAAACTGGAAAGCTGCTCAGCCTTCTCCATGTTGACTTGCAAACACCTTTCTCGCATATTTCTTAAGTTCAGTTTGAACATTCGATTCTTGGCCATCTCCACATGTGCAAGCAACCGATCTTTTTTGTCCTTCAAGTGCAACATCCGGTCTTTCATAAAAACCGAATATCCCTTCTCCATTAGTTGCCCTATGCTAAGGATGTTACTCTTCAAGTCGGGCACATAATAGACATCCTCAATCGATCCTTCTTTACCATCTTTTTGAGAAAAATAGATTTTACCTCGTCCTTTTACTTGAACCTTCGACGTGTCTCCAAATGACACATGTCCATCCTCTATCTCTTGCATCTCCATAAATAAATGTTTATGTCCGCACATATGATTACTAGCACCGGTATCGAGATACCACAATGTGTCGCTGTCGGGAGGGGTGTCTTTGTAGGCCATCATGAGAACACCGTCGTCTCTTGTCTCCTCTTCCGCGACTAGATTTGCGTTCTCTTCCACCTTTTTCTCAGAATAGCACTCTTTTGCGTAGTGCCCGTACTTGCCGCAATTGTAGCACTCAACATTTGAATAGCACTCTTTTGCGTAGTGCCCATACTTGCCGCAGTTGTAGCACTCGACATTTGAATGATTTGATCGGCTGCCTCTCCCACGACCACGTCCTCGACCACGCCAATTCTGTTGGCTCAGCTGACCCTCTTCTTCAGAATTGTTTCCATGTTCGCGACCTCTACCGCGACCAAAACCACGACCACCACGGCCGCGTCCCCTTCCTCTGTTTTGCTGCGCGTACATCGCCTTGTCCTCCTTAATAGTTCCCTTAGCTTGTAATGCTTGCTCTACTGGCTCTTGTTGAGTTCTTTTCATTCTTTCTTCATGGGCCAGCAATGACCCACTCAACTCATCGATCGTCATGGACTCGGTGTCCTTCGACTCTTCAATAGCCACCACCACATAGTTGAACTTTTCATTAAGAGAGCGCAATATTTTCTCTACAACTCGTACATCTTTCACTTTTTCACCAAGCCTCTTCATTTGATTCACCACTGCCAATACTCGAATAAGATAGTCTCCTACCGACTCACTCTCCTTCATCACAAGCGACTCAAACTCAGACCTTAGAGTTTGGAGCCGCACCTTCTTCACTTTGTCTACTCCAACCGCTGAATTTCTAAGAATCTCCCATGCATCTTTAGAACTCGTCTCATTAGCAATTTTCTCGAACATGTCGTCATCCAACCCTTGATGGATGATAGTTAGCGCAGTTTGATCGCCATTTCTTTTCTTTTGCAATGCATTCAAATCGGCTACCGTCAGTGCGGTATCATCTTCGGGTTCTTCAATCCCGTTTTCGACAATGCTCCATAAGCCATAAGCACCAATAATGGCTTTCATTCGCAACGACCATTGATCATAGTTGGTTTTGGTTAGAATTGGATATTGGAAGGAGACATTTGGATTTTTAGTGGCCATTTTAACTTGGCTCTGATACCAATTTGTTAGTATTTGATATATATTTCGGTGGAGGGAAGAGAGACAAAATTCACAAATCTCTTTCACTATTCAAACTATCTTTTGTATTTCTCTCTTCTGCCTTCTTACAACAGAATACAACTCTATTTATAGACTCCTAAGACTCTTGAAATTCGTATACAACATAAATGTAAAAACAGAATTCTTAACAGCAGCAGTTAATTCTGACCCTTGGTTACTAAAATTGCCATAACTTATTATAGAGAACTCCAAACGACTTGAAACTTGTACCATCAGAAACTAGACTTCAAGACACATCAAATAGACTCCTCATTTGCCCAGAATGATCTAGAATTGCCCTTTCAAATTCGCTCATTAATCAGCCTCAAAATCTGTCCACTGTGCAGTCACGAATTTATTGGCAAATTAAGTTTATATTTTCAACATACCATGCATGGTTTACATCACAATAACAAAGTAATCTTGTTTTTTGTTCTTTGAGGAATTTTGTCATACATTTTTTGGCTATCCACCGGTACAAAGAATGTAGCCATCATAGATGTTGAAAACGAAACTAGGATCAAATTAAACCCGACTGATTCAGAGTCATAACATTAGCATCACGGTTCTTTTGTGCAGTATATATAATTCAAGCAATTGCATTAATTAATGTGATTTTTCCAGCTGTGGAGTGAGGTCAAATTCATCATTGAAGAAGCATGATGGAAATCTATGTTTAGTGATAGAAGATGTACTAAGTGGTATATGTGGAGCTATGCGCCTGGTGCTCTCATGGAAATCTATCTTTATGTTTTATATTTTTTTGTATTTTTTTTTTAAACTTAGGTGATCACTTTGGAGGTACAGCCTTGTGTGCAACAACTCAAGTAGTTCATTTTGCAAATAATAATATGATAATGTTTTTAAAAAAAATAGATCAATCAATAGATCTCTAAGGAAAAGGATTTGAGACAAATTCAGACAGCAGTCTGTTTCGTTGTGAAGAGAGAAATGTAAAGGGATTTTCATAGGTGATAGCAAACCGCATAGGGTTTTTTTTTTTTTTTTTAAGGTAGTGAGCCTTGCTCACGAACATATATTGATAAAAGGTTCTGTAAAATAGAATATGTTACAGGCGTTGTTTATACGCATCCACCAGCTAGTTGGTTTGTAATTTTTTTAAGTTTTTATTTTCTTTCCTTTTTTCATTTATCTACCGTGCAATTTTTATATCAATATATGATGACCCTGTCAATAGAATATGAAGGCTAGACCTTCATATTTCTCTTTCAAAAAATATGTTCAATTGTATCACTATTTCACTAAGTTAATTTGTTCAATTAATATCAATTGTTATGGTTGATTAAAGCTTATTTTATGAGGTTTCGTTCACACTTTCTAGTTTCTCTACTCTCGGCCGCATTTTCTTTTATCTACTTATATTTTTCCCGTACGAGAAAAAATAATGTGAGGAGAGTTCTTAATCTGTTTCGACACCTAACTTTAATATAAAATAAATCTGACGAGTTAAAATTAAATTAGTTATATATTTGACAATTCAATAGTTAGATATTTTTTTCCATGCTAAGACGAGATGAGATACTTCCTCGAAATGAGAAATTTGAAAATAATTATGTAAATTATTATAACATAATCTAAACGCATTGTACCTGAAAGCAATCTTCAAATATTAGAAATGCGGTTGCTATGTTTCTTAGGAAGAAAAAGAAAAAGAAAAAGGAAAGAAAGGAAAGAAAATGAGGAGGATGTTAAATTTCTTATCCCAAATTAGCATGGAATAAATCTGGATTACATTTACACCCTTAGATTTTTAGATGCTTTTTGAAATTGCTTTGGAGGAATAATTTTTTTTATTATTTTGAAGAACTAAAAGTACTCAGAAAATCATATGGGGAAAAATATATTGCTCAAATCATAATAACTTCATTTTGAGTTGCAGGTAACTATTGTTCCAGTTCCAGACCAAATGTTATTACATAATACTAACGCTAATAAGAACCACAAGACAAAACAACTTGTTGTGTACTGATCATTTTCGTATTTTTTTTTTTTTTGCATTGGACTGCTTTTTAAATGAAAATTTGTTACCATGAATGCGCCAACAAAAGGCCGTACGAATTTTACCCAGCACGCCAAAGGATGAAAGCATTTGATTATTTTTCTTTTTCTTTTTAGCGTTAGAAAGGCGATGATTTTGAAAGTGATTGCTCGTCATATCTGGTACAAGACTACAAGTACAATGAATGTTGAAATTTTGAAAGGGGAAGCTCTATTTGCCGACATTTTTATTAATATCCAAAGTTAATTACAAATTAGTAAATATATACCGAACGTTAGCTGGGTATTTTTAAAATTTGTCCAAACCGGCCATTTAATGGCCGGTCCCTTTTTTTTCTCAACCGGCCATTAAATGGCCGGTTGAGAATTTTCTTTTTTTTTCAAATATTTGTTAGATTACTTCTTTTGATATACTAAAATAAGCTAAATTACTTGAAATTATGTTAAATTACGCTAAAAAGACAAATTACGATAAATAACGCTAAATTACGCTAAACTACGCTAAATAACGCTAAATTACGCTAATTATGCTTATTATACTGAACTACGCTAAATTACGCTAAATTTGGCCAATTTTGTGTCTTCTTTCATAAATCATAAAAAATAGTAAAAGTTTCAAAAATAGTAAAAATTGGTATTCTACAAGTTCATTATATAATCAATTTACTGAGCTACTTAGATCGAATAATAGAAATGAAAATTTTAATCGGAAACTTCAACTCAAGTTTTGAGGCTCTTCTTTTTGTTTTTTGGCAATTCTGAATTTTGAAATACAGCATAGCCATCACTGATGCATGCATTTTTTCACAAGTTTTTCGAAAAGTGATCATTTGCTAAAATCGGACACTCGATGACCGTTTTATGGCTGTTTGAAGTTTCATCGTTGTTTTTCGCCTTCTCAGTGTAGATATCGTCTCTCTTAGCGTAATTTAACCTAATTTCAAGTAATTTAGCATATTATAATATAATTATGTTAATTATACATCAAAAGAAGTAATCTACCAAATATTTCAAAAAAAATTCTCTTTTTATTATCAACCAGTCATTTAATGGCCTATTTGGGCATTTTTAAAAATACCCAACTATAATTAGTATTTTTTAATTAAGTTTGGATATTAACAAAAATGTCAGCTCTATTTGTACTAAGAATATATTAAGAGAAACTATACAAATCCAATTCAACTTGATTTTTTTTTGTATTTTTTTCTAGAAACTAGAGATAGATTTTACTTGGCAATTCTACAATTTGTCAATTTTTCCAACAAATTAATAGTACTTGCATAGAAAATAACAAGATCTCCGGTCCCAAAATTAAGGATTATAATGCATAAAAAATTAAAAACCGACAATTAAATTGCCAGTAGGAATATTTTTATCAAAACAGAGAGGACCTGGATATATTTATTAATTTCTATTTAAGTTTGGATATTAATGAAAATGTCGGCTGTTTCAACACCTAACTTTAATATAAACTAAATCTAACAAGTTAAATTAAATGGTTATATATTTGACAATTCAATAGTTAGATATTTTTTTAAGCCATGCTAAGACTAGTTGAGATATTTCCTTGAAATGAGAAATTTGAAAATAATTAAGTGAATTATTATAACATATTCTAAAAGCATTGTACCTGAAAGTAATCTTCAATTATTAGAAATGCGTTGCTCTGTTTCTTAGGAAGAATAAGAAAAAGAAAAATGAAAGAAAGGAAAGAAAATGAGGAGAATGTTAAATTTCTTATCCCAAATTAGCATGGAATAAATCTGGATTACATTTACACCCTTAAATTTTTAGATGCTTTTTGAAATTGCTTTGGAGGAATAATTTTTTTTTATTATTTTGAAGAACTAAAAGTACTCAGAAAAATATATTGCTCAAATCATAATAACTTCATTTTGAGTTGCAGGTAACTATTGTTCCAGTTCCAGACCAAATGTTATTACATAATACTAACGCTAATAAGAACCACAAGACAAAACAACTTGTTGTGTACTGATCATTTTTGTATTTTTTTTGTTTTTTTTGCATTGGACTGCTTTTAAAATGAAAATTTGTTACCATGAATACGCCAACAAAAGCCCATACCAAATTTGCCCAGCACGACAAAGGATGAAAGCATTTTATTATTTTTCTTTTACTTTTAAGCATTAGAAAGACGATGATTTTGAAAGTGATTGCTTGTCATATCTGGTACAAGATTGCAAGTACAATGAATGTTGAAATTTTGAAAGGGGGCGCTCTATTTGCCGACATTTTTATTAATATTCAAAGTTAATTACAAATTAATAAATATATCTATGTTAGCTGGGTATTTTTTTAAATGTCTAAACTGGCCATTAAATGGCCGGTCGAGAATTTTTTTTTTTTTCAAATATTTGTTAGATTACTTCTTTTGATATACTAAAATAAGCTAAATTACTTGATAAATTTAGCTAAATTATGTTAAATTACACTAAAAATAAAAATTACGATAAATTAAGCTAATTTAACTTAAAATAACGCTAAATTACATTAAATTACGCTAATTATGCTTATTATACTGAAATACGCTAAATTACGCTAAATTACACTAAATTATGCTAAATTTGGTCAATTTTGTTCCTTTCTCGTAAATCATAAAATATAGTAAAATTATTCCAAAAATAGTAAAAAATGGTATTCTAGAATAATATTACTGAGCTACTTAGATCGAATAATAAAAATGAAAAATTTAATCGGAAACTTCAACTCAAGTTTTGAGACTCTTCTCTTTGTTTTTTGGCAATTCTGAATTTTGAAAAACGACATAGCTGTCACTGGTACGGTTCATAACTCGAGTGGCGGGAGTTGTCATAACTCGAGTGACGCGGGTTGTCATAACCCGAGTTGTCATAACTCGAGTGACGCAGGTTGTCATAACCCGAGTTGTCATAACCTGTATTTTCCCTGGAAGTTCCAATCCCGGATTGACGCGAAACTCTCCTCGAATATAAGTCCATTACCGGAGTACCCTGTGATTGAAAAATATTGTAAATACTCCTCCATAATGTCTCATATGTTATTGAATACCTGGTATAGTAAGGTCTACCCCCCTTATTGTGTTAATCCGAGTAAGTAAATCTACATCATACCGGTTGGGGTTTACACCAGTCTTTTCGTACACCATTCCCTTAATTTCCACAAATGAGGTATTTTCATTCACCTCGAAGTCATAGGCTACCTCCTTAGTGTACTGTGCTCTCTCCACACCTCGAACAAGTTTCCCGACCACATACAGTGCAACTAACATTTTTCGGTTTGAAAGCTACTGTTTAAAAATTAATGTAAAAAAACGATTTAAAAAATTAATTAAAAAAATTAAATTAATTAAAAATTAAATTAAATTAAATTAATTAAATATACCTCTACTGTTGCCTGAAATCGGCTCAAAATCATCCAAAATCGTCACAAAATTGCCTCTCTTTCTTCCTCTCTCTCTTTTTTTTTCAGCTAAGTTAGAATGAATTTGTGAGTGGCAGGAGAGAGAAAACTGTCCTATATAGGGGTTTTATAGTGGACCGCCCCACTGGGGGTGGTTTGGTACAGGCAGTGGACGCCCCACTAGGGGGCAGTTTGGTATGAATAGTGGACCACCCCACTGTGGGGCTATCTGGGTAATTTTAATAAAAATTTGGAGGGGAGGACAGATTTGCTAATTTGTTTTTTTTTAGTACTAATAAAAAAAGCGGTTTCAAAACTTTCAAGATCCAAAAGACCATCTATTAGCAATTGTTGACTGATTCACTGAAGAGTAAAATCATTGTGTTTGCTTTGGTGAATTTTTCACTGACACTTGGGTCTATACTCTATAGTCAGATACTGATAAAACTCCATTATTTATGCAGTAATATTCCATTCCAATATTAGCAATACTCACAATAAACAATATTTCTGGTGATTCTGAAAGTCTTTTTCTATGTAATAACAATTGTGTATATTTGAATGCACATTTTGTAGAAGCCCCTCGGAGCTCAATGCCGAAAAGTACTGAAATGTGGGATTATGGAATCTTCCCTCTGTCTCAATGCTGATAAGTTCTGCCTTGTTTCAAGTAATTAAGGAAACAGTAGGCATCATTTGTGAAACTGCAGTTGGTAAGAACCATAACATCCACTTTTGAGATTACTACTTTTAACTCTCTCTTTTTTCATTTTTACAGAGATTTTTGTGGGATTTATTTTTTGTATGAATGGATGCATTCGGAAAGTCCTGTTCTCCTAATAATATCAAGAAACAAGTTGTTAGCTAGAGAAAGACAACAGATCATGAGTTTATGATCAAATCAAAATTTACAAAGAGAATTAGAAAAAACATCTCAACCACATCTCCCAACCTACTAAGTTAACAATAATCAGTAATTATCCTACGCTGTTTGGATATGAAAAATTGATAATTTCCTAAATTGATTTTGGTCGGATTTGACATGAAAATAAAGGGATTTTACTGTACTATAAACAAACCCCAAAATAAATGGCAAATGCAGTGACCATGTGAAGCCACCTTACTGAGCCAATAGCCTCTGATATAGCACAAACTTTTGATGATTGTGATACAAGCTTAGAGTTGTCAGAAAGTGTCAGAATGAATACAAGCTGAAAATATTGAAATTTTCTCCCTTCAAATTATTCAGGTGGCTATTTTGGTGTCATTTTTTTCAAGGTTGATAGCAAGCACTAATTAACCCTCTAATGTGGTTTTTTTTTAATTTCTACAATTAAGAAATTAATGGAACATGTTACCACAGTTTTTTTATATATTTATGTCATATTTTTATTTTTATTTAGTTAAGTACATAGAGGAGAATTTCTCTATTTTTTTTTGTATATTTGTAATTTTTTTGTTCAGATAATTCAGTCTAGATTCACATTGTCATTAGAGATATAGAAAGAAATCAAGAATGTCATTTTCTTGTGTGGTTTACAATCCAAGTTCTCATTTTAACTGAGGAGTTTACACTGGCTGTGAAATGTGTACAACTCTTTGACAGGGTTTCCCCGTTTTAAATGTGTTAGGTATGTGTTAAATTGATTTTACTACAATACTATTTTGCCTGATTTGGAGGATGGTTGTTATACCTGAGAGTTTATATAAGAAATGTTTTTACCATGGTGTACAATGACTGTACATCATCAACAATAATTAAAAATCTTGTATTCATTGAGGCATTTTGTCATACAGCTTATGGCTATCCACCCATACATTTTGTTCATTGAGGCATCTTTAGTGGATCCTGCAGTTAGATCCGAAAAATCCCATAGATCAAACCCTCATCCCAATTAAACCCGTCCCCTCATTACTACAGATAAATCCTCTTTAATGGAAGGATCACCGTTGATATCGAGATTACGACGCAGATTACTCGCTGTCACCACTAGAGTGGGAAAAATGGCACGCCGGAGCCGGCTCCGTCACGGAACGGCACGGCTACGGCACGGAACGGCACGGCACGTGTACCATTCGCGTGCAGTGACTCGCGTGTCCCGTGCCGTGACCATTCGCGTGCCGTGCCCATCTTTTGAAACTTTGGCACGGCACGGCACGTGAAAGATTTAGTCACGGTATGGTACAGCACGTAGTCACGCGAGTCATGTGTAATTAGGACCATAGATATTGATTTCATGGTGAATCTTGAAACTAACCTAAATTATGATTAAATGGTCACGTGAGTCACGCGAGTCACGTATAGTCACGGCATGTTTAGGCACGACGTGACTCACGTGGCGTGACCATTCGTGTGCCGTGACCACCCATTGACATTTTGGTCACGGCACGGCACGGCACGTGAAAAATTAACTTGGTCACGGCACGGCACGGCACGAGACCAAAGTCACGGCGTGTTAGTCACGGCACGGCACGGCACGGCACGGCACGTTTTTCCCACTCTAGTCACCACGGAAGAAGGAAGAGAGGGGATGGGAGAAGTGCCGCACCGACCAAGCCCGAGAAAAGATTAGGCCCTATGGACTGGGCCAGATAGTAATTCCTGAAGAAATAAGTGGAATACAATATGGGCCTCTGGACAGCCCAATTGAAAAGCGTAACAATCATACACCGAAGAAATAAGTGGAATACAATTAGCGGATCCGTCCCCTTAAGTAACACAAAATTTGAGCTTAGATCCGGAACGTCCGATTAGAATCTAGCCCGAGTTGAATGCACGGAGTCAATTAATTTCAAATCGGACGGACTGAATTCCGAGCAGAATCACCGCTTCAGACCCACAAGTTAGGATGAATGGATCATTATCCAAATGGGACCCACTAGCGATTTCAATGCGTTACTGTCCATTGATAGTGAAATGGAGCCGAGGATAAAACGCGGAAAGGATAGTTGCAGTTGGAGCTACTGGAGAGGAAAGGAATCCTTGGTATTTTATTTTCTTTGAATTTCTTAATTTTCGCAGTAATTGTAGGATTACAGTTAGGAAATGAGGGAAGATATGAATACCCCCTCATCGTTTTCCTCTCGAGTATGTTATATAGAATCATTTTTATCAATATTATTCGACATTTAACCCAAATTTGCCATTTCTCAAATTAGCTTATGTTACCATCAATTAGCATTACCAATTCATCAATTTAGTTCATAACAGCTGTTTGTGTTTATGGGGATAAATTGGTGCTTGTTGGTTTGTTACAGGGAGCAAAACTATGATCTCTTTTTTGTTCTCAAATGTTAAATTTTTGTGTTTTACTTGAGATTTATTAGGCTCTTGGCTGTGTAGATTGGTTCCTTCTTGTGTGTGTCGAGTGTTAATTTGGTACTTGGTTCCCATCAGGATAGGAATATGCGCATGAGTTGCTTGTAAAATTGTCTTAGAGAAGCATAAACCGGATGTATTTTGTAGGATTTGTCTGAGAACAGTCTGAAACTTTTAATATTTTGTGGTTGATTCTCAATTTGCATGTCTGATTGTAATTTTTAAGTAATTATTTTGAAACTTTGGAAGAAAATTAACGAAATTATTAGACTGAGAGTTATTTTTAGTACAATCACATTTCAAATCAATAAAAAATTGAAAAACTTTAATTTTTAGTCCTTAAATTTGACCTATACATTGTGAAATGGGGATAATTAATTATGGGAATAAATCTTCTTTTGACAACAAGCTTGATGTGTAATGATCACTGTAAATAAAATTTATTTTAGACATTGTGTCTGTGATTCCAGTTAATTCTATTAATTTATATTATGCTTTTTCGATAATGAAAATAATATCTTAAATAAAATAAATTCTTTACATGAATCGTTACACCATTTGACTCTTAATATAACAATATACATATATACAAATAATATTATGAATTACAGTATAATATATGTGTATAATTTGTCAACCAAGAATCTAAATTTACGCTTTCGTCAACTTCTCGCTCCCGTCGAAAACAATAAATTTAATTTTAACGCGTAAAATTGTTCCATTCATTTTAATTATGACGCATGAAAAAGCAGAGTACTGCACATTTCGAGTCAAGAAATGTGGCCCTTGCAGATAGAGATGCAGATGACAGCAATTGCGATTGATACTCCTTTATTGGTCTCACACCCAATAAAGATTGATTGCTACTTTTACACCAATCACAACCATGCAATTGTTCCAAAACAAAGAAAAATATCCACCCAATTAGAATAGTCTTCTCCACGGCTGGTGAGCTTGATTGTTGCATTTCCATCTCCTTAGCTTCCTAAAAGCTCTTTTGCATCTCACAAATTGCATATGGAATTGGAGAAACCTAACACGTTCTCTCTTCATAGTAAACCACACACTGGATCAGCAACCAGCAGCAAGCCATTTCCTTTGAACAAATTCTCTGTTTTCTCAAAAACGATACATTCTTACTCTTAAATTTGACATAAAAACCAAATTCTCCTCTTGACCCCATTTCTCTTTTCCAAACTCTTTATCTTCTTCTTCTTTCTTAAGCCTTTTAGTTTTTTACTCTGCGATACTTCCAATTTCCAAATCAACAATGGCAGACCTGTTGCTATCACCTCTGATCAAAATCGTGGTGCAGAAATCAGGAGACTTACTGGTGCAGAGGATCAGCGAGATGTGGGGCATTGATGACCAGCGCAAGAGGCTCCGCGTCAAATTGCTTGCAGTTCAGACCGTACTTACCGATGCCGAGGAGAAAGGGGATGCTAATCCAGCCGTAAAATCCTGGCTGGCAGAGCTGAAATCAGCTGCCTACGATGCTGACGACATCCTCGATGAGTTCCGTTATGAGGATCTGCGCCGGGATGCTGTGGCACGCGGCCATAAGATCGGAAATGTAAGTGGTTTTTTCTCTGTTGAAAATCCAGTTCTGTTTCGGTACAAGATGAGTAGAAAGTTGAAGGAGGTTGTGGGGAGGATTGATGAGCTGGTCACTGAGATGGAAAGGTTCAAATTTGTTCAAGGTCGGCAAGGGCGTGCAATTCATCATATCAGAACCGATTCTTATGTAATTGAGTCGGAGGTTGTAGGGAGGAGGGATGACAAGGAAAACTTGGTGAAATTGTTGACTGAGGTGCGTCCAACTCAGAATTTGATGGTCTTGCCGGTTGTCGGCATGGGTGGACTCGGGAAAACCACTCTTGCCCAGCTGATCTATAATGATCCTAAAGTCAAAGAATGCTTCAATTTACAATTATGGATTTGTGTGTCCGAAGAGTTTAATATTGGCCGTCTTGTTAAATCAATCATTGAATTAGTTAACGGGGAATGCAATCTTTCTAATGACAACATGGAGCTACTTCAGAGGCGTTTACGAGAAATTTTAAGTGGAAAGCGATATGTTTTGGTGCTAGATGATGTTTGGAATGAGAATGTCAATGAGTGGGAGCATTTGAGAGCTCTATTAGAATGTGGTGATTCAGGGAGTGTTGTTATAGTTACCACAAGGAACGACAGAGTGGCTCAAATAATGGGTACCATGGAGAGTTATAATTTGGAATGCTTAGGTGCGGAGGACTCATGGAGCCTATTTCAAAACAGAGCATTTAGCAAGGGGGTAAAGGAGCACCCAGAGCTGGTTGAGATTGGCAGAAAGTTGGTTCAGAAATGTGGGGGACTACCGCTAGCCATTAAAGCACTCGGTAGCTTAATGAGTTATAATGATGAGGTACTCCAGTGGTTAGCAATACTCGAACAAAGCACGATATGGGAAAATAAGCATGCTAATGATAATGATGTTGTTTTGCCGGTATTGAGGCTAAGCTACGACCACTTGCCTTCACACATGAAACAATGTTTTGCTTTTTGTGCGGTGTTTCCAAAGGATCATGTGATGGAAAAAGAGAAGCTGGTGCAGTATTGGATGGCCCATGGATTTATTCCATCCGACTGTCCGGGTGATCTGGAAATGAGGGGTAATTATATTTTCAAAGAGTTGGCTTGGAGGTCCTTCTTCCAAGATGTCAAGCAAGTTCATGATGAAGGCAGAAGTGAACATGGATATCGCTCTCAGACCACGTGCAAAATGCATGATCTTATGCACGATCTTGCACAATCAGTAATGAGAGACGATTGTATTTCTTTGCTGGAACCATTACAAATTAATAATAATTTACCATGCAATATGCGACATATCACGCTCAGAGAATTTCCCAAGGATATTAATGATGTCATTCAATGCTATCCTGCTGCACGTACTATTATTCCAGAGAGTAAATACCTGTCATACTCTGTACAGAAAATTGGATTTGTGAAATCTAACTTCTTACGAGTGTTTGACTTGTCACGATGTTATCTTGTTAATGACACTATGATTACCCTTAGAAAGATGAAGCACCTGAGATATCTTCATCTTTCGCATCTGGAGGTGACAGCAATACCAGAAGCAATTACCACACTTTATCTTTTGCAAACTCTTAGGCTCTATTATTGTCATTATCTTTTACAACTACCTGAAGGAATGAGATATATGTTGAGCCTTCGGCATCTCCACATTGAAGGATGTTATAGTTTGAAGTGCACACCACCAGGCCTCGGAGAACTAAAATATTTAAAAACACTAACACAATACGTAGTAGGCACCGGTGTTGGGAATAAAATTGGAGAGCTCCAGACCTTAAATCTTGGCGGCCAACTAGAGGTGTACAATCTAGGAGAAGTTGGGAGTGCTAGAGAAGCAAGAGAAGTAAATATGGAATCTAAACAAAATTTGGATTGTTTGGCGCTAAGTTGGGGAATGCCGTTTTATTCAGACGGTGTCAGATGTAATGGTTCAGAAGCAGTGGTTATTGATCTTGAGGTGTTTGATGCTCTTAAACCTTGTAAGAAATTAAAGGTTTTGAAAATCATAAAATACAGAGGTGACAAGTTTCCCGTCTGGATGAATGAGTATCAGATGCTGGAAAACGTACTTGAGCTGTATATAGTTGAATGTAGAATGTGCATCAATTTACCACCATTACATAGGCTACCTCTTCTCCAAATCTTGAAAATAAATTATATGGATAATGTGAGGCATCTTTGTTGTGGTGTATTGATGAATGTTGAAGGTGGTGACGATGCACCCAAAACTTTTCCAGCATTAAAATCCTTAATTTTGGAGGACATGCCAAATTTGGATTGTTGGTGTGAAGGCGATGTTGGAGAAAAGACATTACTGATTTTTCCTGTGCTAAGTGAGCTGTCGATCATAGACTGTCCCAAACTGAATGCCATACCTGTCACACTTTCACTGGAAAAAATGGCAATTAGAGGAAACAAGACCCTATCAAGCCTTGCAACTGGAATAGCAAATGTCCGAAGCCTCACCCTTGAAAGCATAGGTGGAAGGGAAAATATTGTAGAAGAAACTCTCTCTTTTAAATCTTGGGAATCTCTATCCCGTAAACCTTGGGTGTCTCTCGAGGAGTTAACTATCAAAGGATTCGACCACGTCATACCGCCAAAAGATGAAAGAGAATGTGAGAAGCTGAGTGTTGAAGTTAATGCAACAGCTCTTCGAAACCTATATATTAATTCAAGCAACTTTTGGTTCTCAACTATTCCATCAAACTCACCCATGTGGTTGTGGAAGTGCTTCACATTTCTTGAAAAGCTTTACATCAATGACTGCGATGGTCTTACCTCTTGGCCAGAGGAAGAGCTCAGTAATTTAAACTGCTTACGTATTATGGAAGTTTCTTCTTGCAAAAACTTTCTCCAATCAAGATCAAAGCCACCACCAAAGATGTCATCTAGGCAAATGCTACTACCCAAACTTGAAACTCTAGTAATCAGGTATTGTCCAAATATGGTTGAAGTTCCCAAACTCCCAAGATCTCTTGAGAAATTGAAAATTGATGGGTCCACAAAGCTGGAAAGCTTACCGGAATGGTTAGGTAACTTGGTGGCTCTCAAAATGTTGCATATTGAAAATTGTGAAAGTTTGAATTCCTTTCCATCAAGTATTGGAGGCCTCACTGGCCTTCAAGAGCTCTACATTCATAGGTGCAAAAGGCTGGAAAGCTTACCGGAACAGTTAGGTAGCTTGGTGGCTCTCCAACGGCTATCAATTCAGTCATGTGAAAGTTTGAACTCCCTTCCATCGAGCATTGGAGGCCTCACTGCTCTTGAAGGGCTCGTCATTTCTGATTGCATGAACCTCGCATCTTTGCCAGAAGGGATGCAAGGGCTTGAAGCGCTCAAGGCTCTTACAATCTCCCAGTGCCCCAAAATAAGGATCCTGCCAGAAGGCCTATTACAGCGATTAAGGAGCCTTGATTATTTGCAGATCAGTGGGTGTCCCCTCTTGGAGAGGGATTTTCAAAAGCAAGGAAAGTATTGGCACCTAATCTCTGAAATCCCGGATGTGTACATTGGAGATCGGGATCGATCCAGCAAAAGAGGAGATCTAACTCAGTTCATTTCATCATGCAAAATCTCTTGTTTCTCAGCACAATCCTAAAGTATCATCATTTGCGAGGTACATTATCTCATTGCTACATTATTTCGAATTTTCTCATTGAATCATTTTTCTTATAGTAATACAGAGGAATCTTCTCACATAGGACATCTTAGTAACGGTGATGCAATCCTGTACCTGGTGCCTATATGCCAACAAGACACATAAGCACACACACATATTTCTCATTGAATCATATTTCTGTATTAGATTGATTTTTCTACAATACTTATAACTGAGAGTAATTAATATCAGAAACATGTTTACCATGCATGGTTTACATCACAATAACAAAGTAATCTTGTCTTTTGTTCGTTGAGGTATTTTGTCATACATTTTATGGCTATCCACCGGTACAAAGAATGTAGCCATCATAGATGTTGAAAACGAAACGAGGATCAAATTAAACCCGACTGATTGAAAATACACATATTCAGAGTCATAGCATATAATAGCATCACGGTTCTTTTGTGCAGTATATATAATTCAAGCAATTGCATTAATTATTGTGATTTTTCCAGCTGTGGAGTGAGGTCAAATTCATCATTGAAGAAGCTTGATGGAAAACTATGTTTAATGATAGAAGATGTACTATGTGGTGTATGTGGAGCTATGCGCCTGGTGCTCTCATGGAAATCTATCTTTATATTTTATATTTTTTGTATTTTTTTTTTTTAAACTTAAGTGATCTCTTTGGAGGTACAGCCTTGTGTGCAACAACTCAAGTAGTTCATTATGCAAATAATAATAAGATAATGTTTTAAAAAAAAAATAGATCAATCAATAGATCTCTAAGAAAAGGATTTGAGACAAATTCAGACAGCAGTCTGTTTCGTTGTGAAGAGAGAAATGTAAAAGGATTTTCATAGGAGATAGCAAACCGCGCGCATAGGGTTTTTTTTTTTTTTTTTTTTTTTAAGGTCAGTGAGCCTTGCTCACGAACATATATATTGATAAAAAGGTTCTGTAAAATAGATTATGTTACAGGCGTTGTTTACACGCATCCACCAGCTAGTTGGTTTGTAATTTTTTTTTAAGTTTTTTAAGTTTTTATTTTCTTTTCCTTTTTTCATTTATCTACTGTGCACTTTTTATATCAATATATGATGACCCTGTCAATAGAATATGAAGGCTAGACCTTCATATTTCTCTTTCAAAAAATAAGTTCAATTGTATCACTATTTCACTAAGTCAATTGTTTCAATTAATATCAATTGTTATGGTTGATTAAAGCTTTTTTTTATGAGGTTTCGTTCGCACTTTCTATACTCTTGGCCGCATTTTCTCTTATCTACTTATATTTTTCCCGTACGAGAAAAAATAATGTGAAGAGAGTTCTTAATCTGTTTCGACCGACATTTTTATTAATATCCAACATTAAATAGAAATTAATAAATATACCCAGATCAGTTGGGATTCGATAAAAATATTCCTACCGACCATTTTATGGCCAGTTTTGAATTTTTTTGCCTACCGACTTTTTTTTTTTAATAGACACTATGAAGAGCAAGATGCTCAAATTTAACACTAAAATTCGACTTATTTGTTTAAATTATTTGTTAGATTACTTCTTCTGATTTATAATTAGCATATTTATACTAAAATACGCTAAATTACTTGAAATTATGTTAAATTACGCTGAATTACACTAAATTATATTAAATTACGCTAAATTATGTTAAATTACGCTAAATTATGGTGCATCATCGATGTTTTTGCCATGAAATATCGATGTTTTATTAGCCTTAGCATTGGCAATTAAGTAGGATAGTGCTAAAAAAATCATCGGTGCATCGTTGATGTTTTTGTAATTAAACATCGATGTTTTATTAGCCTTAGCATTGGCAATTAAGCTGGGTAGTGCTAAAAAACCATCGGTGCGTCGCTGATATTTTTGTAATGAAACATCGATGCACTTCTGCCGTCGTTAAGCGGTGCATAAAGCATCGGTGTGTCATCAGTGTTTTTGCACGAAAACATCATTTTTTTTAACTTTAAACGGCCATAACTTTGGCTAGGAATCTCATATTTGCGCGTACGACCCCAATTCGGAAAGCTTCGAACGAGACGGGGGCAATGGCGCCCTCGGGGTCATCCCTAACGAGCTGACGGAATTAGAATTGCAAAAAAACGTCGTTTAGTGTCTCAAAAATTGAGTTAAAGTTTTTTATCATCGGTAGACACACAACGACCCGTATGCGGCTAGTGACAGTGTCGTATGCGGCTGATGATTATGAAGGATAGAAAACCTGAATCACATTAAAATAACTGGATCAACCTGAACTAGTGAAATTGTTAAAACTTAGTACCTAAAAAAACGTAGTTTAGTGTTCGCATGCGGCTAGTGAATTTAATTACTTGAAATTATGTTAGCGGAATTTTGTGTATTTCAGTATAATTAGCGAAATTAGTGTAATTTAGCGTAATTTAACATAATTTCAAGTAATTTAGCGTATTTTAGTATAAATATGCTAATTATATATATCAAAAGAAGTAATCTGACAAATATTTAAACAAAAATTCAAATTTTTGGTGTTAGATTTCAGCATTTTGCTCTTCATAGTGTCTCTAAAAAAAAATATTAAGGGTATCGGCCATTAAATTGTCAGTAGGAATATTTTTATCAAAACAAAGAGGACCTGGGTATATTTATCAGTGTTCTAAATAGTGGCGCTATAGCATTTTTGGACCCTAAACGCTAAGTTATGGCATCAAAATACGCTAATTGAGCTACGGCCACTATAGCGGTAATAGCGGTCCGCTATAGCGCATAGCGTGTAGCGCAAATAGCGTGCGCTATGCATAATGGGCTTTTTTAGGCAATTTATATGGGCTTTAAATAAAGACCCAAAAAAGTTAAATAAAAGCCCAAACCGAAATCAATGATGTCTAGGTTATTTTGAAATTTGAATAGAAAAAAAAATAGATTATGTCATGAATCATGATGCTTAAGATATTTTGAATAGAAAAAGATCGATAGTTTATAATATTACTATGGATATTTTGAACCGCAATTTGAACTTTGTACTGGTTCAATATGAATATTATAATTTCTTAATTAATTTGATGTTATTTATTGTTCTATGAGACTTTAGATAATGTTGATATTTAGTACAAATATATAATATAATTTTTGTAAAAAAAAAGCTATGTAGCATAGCTTCTGCTATAGCTACGCTATTCGCTATAGCTTTTTTTGTAGCTTCCCGCTATGACGCTATAAACGCTATTTAAAACATGATATTTATTAATTTCTATTTAACTTTGGATATTAATAAAAATGTCGGCTGTTTCAACACGTAACTTTAATATAAAATAAAACTGACGAGTTAAATTAAATTAGTTATTTATTTGACAATTCAATAGTTAGATATTTTTCTCAGTCACGCTAAGACGAGATGAGATATTTCCTCGAAATGATAAATTTGAAAATATTTGAGTGAATTATTATAACATATTCTAAACGCATTGTACCAGAAAGTAATCTTCAAATATTAGAAATGCGGTTGCTCTGTTTCTTAGGAAGAAAAAGAAAAAGAAAAATGAAAGAAAGGAAAGAAAATGAGGAGGATGTTAAATTTCTTATCCCAAATTAGCATGGAATAAATCTGGATTACATTTACACCCTTAGATTTTTAGATGCTTTTTGAAATTGCTTTGGAGGAATAATTTTTTTTATTATTTTGAAGAACTAAAAGTACTCAGAAAATCATATAGGGAAAAATATATTGCTCAAATCATAATAACTTCATTTTGAGTTGCAGGTAACTATTGTTCTTGTTTCAGACCAAATGTTATAACATATAATACTAACGCTAATAAGAACCACAAGACAAAACAACAACTTGTTGTGTACTGATCATTTTCGTATTTTTTTTATTTTTTTTGCATTCGACTGCTTTTTAAATGAAAATTTGTTACCATGAATGCGCCAACAAAAGGCCGTACGAATTTTGCCCAGCACGCCAAAGGATGAAAGCATTTGATTATTTTTCTTTTTCATTTTAGCGTTAGAAAGGCGATGATTTTGAAAGGAGTCCGGCTAGTATGACATCGGTGTCATATGACACCAACTACAAAATTGATTGGATAGACTTCAAACGACTAATCCAAACCGTTCAAACCGATTTACTTTATTAGTGATGCGTTTACATGCAAAAAATTTATATTTTTTAGTTATTTTAGTATCAAATCAAGCGGTAAAAAATGTTGAAAAATGAATGCATTAAAATTAACTTAAAAACTCACACATTTGACCGCTTGACTTGATACTAAATAAATTCGAAAAATTATAAATTTTGCATGCAAACACACAACTATTGAAATAGATCAGTTTGAATGGTTTGGATTCACCGTTTGAAATCAATTCGATAAATTTTGGAGTTTGTGTTATATAGGCTGAAATGACACTGATGTCATACTAGCCATACTCTTTTGAAAGTGATTCCTCGTCATATCTGGTACAAGTACAATAAATGTTGAAATTTTGAAGGGGACGCTCTATTTGCCGACATTTTTATTAATATCCAAAGTTAATTACAAATTAATAAATATACCCACGTTAGCTGGGTATTTTTAAAAATGTCTAAACCGGCCATTTAATGACCGGTCCTCTTTTTTTCTCAACCGGCCATTAAATGGCCGGTTGAGAAATTTTTTTTTTTCAAATATTTGTTAGATTACTTCTTTTGATATACTAAAATAAGCTAAATTACTTGAAATTATGTTAAATTACACTAAAAAGGCAAATTACGATAAATTAAGCTAATTTAACTTAAAATAACGCTAAATTACGCTAATTATGCTTATTATACTGAAATACGCTAAATTACGCTAAATTACGCTAAATTTGGCCGATTTTGTTCCTTTTTCATAAATCATAAAAAATAGTAAAAATTGGTATTCTAGAAGTTCATTATATAACCAATTTACTGAGCTACTTAGATCGAATAATAGAAATGAAAATTTTAATCGGAAACTTTAACTCAAGTTTTGAGACTCTTCCTTTTGATTTTTGGCAATTCTGAATTTTGAAAAATGACATACCTGTCACTAATGCATGCATTTTTTTCGCAAGTTTTCTGAAAAGTGATCATTTGCTGAAATCGAAAACTCGAGGGCCGTTTTATGGCCGTTTGAAGTTTCGTCGTTGTTTTCGCCTTCTCAGTGAAGATATCGTCTCTCTTAGCGTAATTTAACGTAATTTAACCTAATTTCAAGTAATTTATCGTATTATAATATAATTATGCTAATTATACATCAAAAGAACTAATCTACCAAATATTTCAAAAAAAAATTCCCTTTTTATTCTCAACCGGCTATTTAATGGCCGGTTTGGAGAGGATACTTGTCCGGCGGGGTCCGGGGAGTGGCGTAAGAGAGAGAAAGAGAGACAGAGAGCAAGATTCGTTTTTATCCTCTTTTAAAAAAAAAAAGGATTTGTTTTATCGTTGGTAAGGGAAAGAGGAGGAAAGGAGAAGGAGGTGAATTGGGGGAAGTCACATCCTCTCTATTATATGAAAAGGGAATCTTTTACAATTAGTGGAACCGGACCATTCTTTTTAACTTGGCACGAATCTTAAAGTCCAATAATACTGCCTCTTGTGCAAGTTTGAATTCCAAACCGGCTGAGATTTAATCTGAAACCGTAAAGTGAGGCAAATTGTCTACGATATCTGGAAGGATACGGATCCGAATTGGAGAGAATAACCGAAAATAGTTAGGTGGCTTAACTTGATCTAACCTTTACTAAAAAAATAAAAAATATTTTTTCTCTTTATGCCTCACGCAGTCTTTATATTTATCTAAAAAATGTTTATATCTTTTGCTCAGCAATTTTTTTCTTATGCAAATTGGTTGTTTGCTGCTCTGCAAATAGTTTTTTTTAAGATAAATTGAGACTAAGCCTTTCAATTTTAAACTGAGACTGAGATTGGTTCGATCTGATTCAAATTCTTCCTTTCATTTCTTAAGAATTTGATTATTTATATATTAGTGGAAATTTTTGTCTGATCCACAAATAATATATTTTAAATCAATATTGATCATAAAATTCTAGTGTAAACATCCTTAAGATAAGAACGTAAACATAAAGGATCGTTTTGAGGCGACCCGATGCAACAGGAGCGTAAGAATGAGTAGCAAGAGAATTTTATTTTGAGATAGTCATATTCATTTTGAAAATGAATTATTTTTTTGGGAGGCAGGGGACATAAGAGAACCCGCGAATACGGATAGTTTTGAAAGCTCCATAAACGAGTGGATATCCGGTTATATCCGGATCCGAAAACAAACTAATGAGCGTCTATATTCTCTCTTCTAACTGTCTGCGCTATTAACGGAGGAAGCCGCTCAGGCCTTATATAGTATCCACTGTTTACTATTACATCTGTTGTGGGACTAACCCATTCGCACATCCGGACAGCAGAATTTTTCTTTTTCTTTTTAATTTCATCCCGTGCAGGGTGCAGCGGTGCAGAGCATGAATGGCGCCATGATTAATGAGTTTTTTTTTATTAATTACATCTTTGTCACGTCTATTGAAGCATATGCCAAGTGTTCAACTTTTATTCGACGCAAGTTTTTTGGATGGAATTTCTTTCTTAATTAACTGAATTGATTGATTGAAACTTTGAATCAGCATTCTTTATAGGCATAGTCATTTATTTTTCTATTTAAATTTTATTAATTAATATTTATATCATAATGTTTATATGATTCAATTATTCAACAATTATTCGTTTTGTATCCGTATTCGTGGATTATCCGCTTCGTATCCCTATCAGTTTAAGGTGGATTTGGTTTTAAATTTTGACATTCATTTACTATCCGTATCCGTATTTGTATCCGATCATTGAAAGACGGATACAAATTGGTATTAGCATTATCCGCTCCGAATTTGCTCCGTTTTCACCTCTAGAGAACCGTCCACAAAAATTAATTTAGTTTATTGTAAACCTTATTTAATAATAAATTGAAGCAAAATTTATGCTTAATTAGAATTCAAATCAAGTAAAAACTTTTATATAAATAAAATATAATCAACAATTTTAAAAAGGCTAATTTTGAATTAATAATTAAAATAGGACTTAGTAATTTAAAATTGATGATAAATTAAAAATTTAAAATAATGCTAAAAATACATAAAATTAATTAAACATAATTGAATTAGCAGTGCGTAGCACGATAATTATGAAATTTTCCGACAAATTAATCTGACACATCAGGAAAAAATCAATTGATATAGACATATAGTATATTTTTTTAGATTAAAACATTAGCAATATTATTAGATTAAAACCAAGTCATTAGTGGTATATTATAAATCTATATGAAACAAAAATCGATAAGTCAGAAATTATTCTAAACAAATTTTAACCTTTATACGAAATATCAAGAATTGAAATAGTATTTTTTTTTTTGACACTGAATATATCTCTCTTCCTCTTTCGAAATATCAAAAATTGAATCAAAGTGTTCAATATACATCCATCGCAACACAAATTAATTACATAAAAAACAAAAATAGAATACATAGCACCCTCATCACAGGCACAGCACAATAGCAGAGCGATATCCTGCCATGCTCTTTAGCCCCTCCTCAACCTAACAGTACTTGAGCCATAGCTCATACTCCTGCAAGAATTGATATCGTATAATTTTTTTCTGACACTGAATCTCTCTCTCGATCTCTCTCTTCCTCTTTCTCTCCCTTACTCTGCCGCTCTATAAAAAGCAACTGAAGAGCCCAGTGTTGGAGCAAATTAGCCCTTTGCAAATCATGCTTTTCAAAACCTCATCTGCCTTCTCAATTTCAATGTATTTCCGAATTCCGATGGGATAGAGAGAAGGCAGAGGAGGTGTTGCATAGCATGGTTCAAAGTGATCGAGCCCAATTTTCTTTAACTACTATCTCTTATATTAGGGGTGTGCGTGATTGGTGAAATTCACAAGGGAAAGGTCTTGATGTTTCAAAACTTTCAAGATACAAATAAAGACCATCTATTGCATTGTCAATTATATGAAAAAATTCTATAGTCAAATACTGATAAAACTCTATTATTTATGCAGTAATATTCCGTTCCAATATTATCAATACTCACAATAAACAATATTTCTGGTGATTCTGAAAGTCTTTTTCTATGTAATAACAATTGTGTATATTTGAAAGCACATTTTGTAGAAGCCCCTTGGAGCTCAATGCCGAAAAGTGCTGAAATGTGGGATTATGGAATATTCCCCCAGTCTCAATGCTGATAAGTTCTGCCTTGTTTCAAGTAATTAAGGAAACAGTGGGCATCATCTGTGAAACTGCAGTTGGTAAGAACCATAACATCCACTTTTGAGATTACTACTTTTAATTTCTTTTCTTTTTTTCATTTTTACATAGATTTTTGTGGGATTTATGTTTTGTATGAATGGATGCATTCTGAAAGTCCTGTTCTCCTAATAATATCAAGAAACAAATAGTTAGCAAAAGAAACACAACAGATCATGAGTTATGATCAAATCCTAATTTACAAAGAGAAAATTAGAAAAAACATCTATACCACATCTGCCGACGTGCTAATTCAACAATAATTAGCAGTAATTATCCTACGTTGTTTGGATATGAAAAATTGATAATTTTCCTAAATTGATTTTGGTCGGATTTGACATGAAAATAAAGGGATTTTACTGTACTATAAACAAACCCCAAAATAAATGGCAAATGCAGTGACCATGTGAAGCCACCTTACTGAGCCAATAGCCTCTGATATAGCACAAACTTTTGATGACTGTGATACAAGCTTAGAGTTGTCAGAAAGTGTCAGAATGAATACAAGCTGAAAATATTGAAATTTTCTCCCTTCAAATTATTCAGGTGGCTATTTTGGTGTCATTTTTTTCAAGGTTGATAGCAAGCACTAATTAACCATGTGGGTTTTTTTTAATTTCTACAATTAAGAAATTAATGGAACATGTTACCACAGTTTTTCTTATATATTTATGTCATTTTTTATTTTTATTTAGTTAAGTACATAGAGGAGAATTTCTCTATTTTTTTGTATATTTGTATTTTTTTGTTCAGATAATTCAGTCTAGATTCACATTGTCATTAGAGATATAGAAAGAAATCAAGAATGTCATTTTCTTGTGTGGTTTACAATCCAAGTTCTCATTTTAACTGAAGAGTTTACACTGGCTGTGAAATGTGTACAACTCTTTTACAGGGTTTCCCCGTTTTAAATGTGTTAGGTATGTGTTAAATTGATTTTACAACAATACTATTTTGCCTGATTTGGAGGATGGTTGTTATACCTGAGAGTTTATATAAGAAATGTTTTTACCATGGTGTACAATGACTGTACATCATCAACAATAATTAAAAAATCTTGTATTCATTGAGACATTTTGTCATACAGCTTATGGCTATCCACCCATACATTTTGTTCATTGAGGCATCTTTAGTGGATCCTGCAGTTAGATCCGAAAAATCCCATAGATCAAACCCTCATCCCAATTAAACCCGTCCCCTCATTACTACAGATAAATCCTCTTTAATGGAAGGATCACCGTTGATATCGAGATTACGACGCAAATTACTCGCTGTCACCACGGAAGAAGGAAGAGAGGGGATGGGAGAAGTGCCGCACCGACCAAGCCCGAGAAAAGATTGGGCCCTATGGACTGGGCCAGATAGCAATTCCTGAAGAAATAAGTGGAATATAATATGGAATTCACATCACCCCCGTACCGTAATAGGGAATCTTTTACAATTACTTGATCTGGACGTTCTTTTTAACTTGGCACGAATCTCAAAGCCCGATAATACTGCTCCCCTCTGTCAGCCAGAATCCTAAACCGGCTGGGAGTTAATCTCAAACCGTAAAGTGAAGGAAATCTTTTACGGTACCGGGGAGGATATGGATCCATACAATATGGGCCTCTGGACAGCCCAATTGAAAAGCGTAAGAATCATAAACCGACGAAATAAGTGGAATACAATTAGCGGGTCCGTTCCCTTAAGTAACACAAAATTTGAGTTTAGATCCGGAACGTCCGATTAGAATCTAGCCCGAGTTTGAATGCACGGAGTCAATTAATATTCTTTAATATTCGTGCCAGATCAAATCGGACGGACTGAATTCCGAGCAGAATCACCGCTTCAGACCCACAAGTTAGGATCAATGGATCATTATCCAAATGGGACCCAATAGCGATTTCAATGCGTTACTGTCCATTGATAGTGAAATGGAGCCGAGGATAATACGCGGAAAGGATACTTGCAGTTGGAGCTACTGGAGAGGAAAGGAATCGTTGGTATTTTATTTTCTTTGAATTACTTAATTTTCGCAGTAATTTTAGGATTACAGTTAGGAAATGAGGGAAGATATGAATACCCCTCATCGTTTTCCTCTCGAGTATGTTATATAGAATCATTTTTATCAATATTATTCGACATTTAACTCAAATTTGCCATTTCTCAAATTAGCTTATGTTACCATCAATTAGCATTACCAATTCATCAATTTTAGTTCATAACAGCTGTTTGTGTTTATGGGGATAAATTGGTGCTCATTGGTTTGATACAGGGAGCGAAACTATGATCTCCTTTTTGTTCTCCAATGTTAAATTTTTGTGTTTTACTTGAGTTTTATTACTTATTAGGCTGTGTAGATTGGTTCGTTCTTGTGTGTATCGAGTGTTAATTTGATGGTACTTGGTTCCCATCAGGATAGGAATGCGCATGAGTTGCTTGTAAAAATGTCTTAGAGAAGCATAAACAGGATGTATTTTGTAGGATTTGTCCAAGAACTTGAGTCTGAAACTTTTAATATTTTGTGGTTGGTTCTCAATCTGCATGTCTGATTGTAATTTTTAAGTAATTATTTTGAAACTTTGGAAGACAATTAACGAAATTATTAGACTGAGAGTTATTTTTTAGTACAATCACATTTCAAATCAATAAAAAAATTGAAAAACTTTAATTTTTAGTCCTTAAATTTGACCAATACGTTGTGAAACGGGGATAATTAATTATGGGAATAAATCTTCTTTTGACAACAAGCTTGATGTGTAATGATCACTGTAAAATAAAATTTATTTTAGACATTGTGTCTGTGATTCCAGTTAATTCTATTAATTTATATTATGCTTTTTCGATAATGAAAATAAATTCTTTACTTGAATCGTTACACCAGTTGACTCTTAATATAACAATATACATATATACAAATAATATTATGAATTACAGTATAATATATGTGTATAATTTGTCAACCAAGAATCTAAATTTACGCTTTCGTCAACTTCTCGCTCCCGTCGAAAACAATAAATTTAATTTTAACGCGTAAAATTGTTCCATTCATTTTAATTATGACGCATGAAAAAGCAGAGTACTGCACATTTCGAGTCAAGAAATGTGGCCCTTGCAGATAGAGATGCAGATGACAGCAATTGCGATTGATACTCCTTTATTGGTCTCACACGCAATAAAGATTGATTGCTACTTTTACACCAATCACAACCATGCAATTGTTCCAAAACAAAGAAAAATATCCACCCAATTAGAATAGTCTTCTCCACGGCTGGTGAGCTTGATTGTTGCTTTTCCATCTCCTTAGCTTCCTAAAAGCTCTTTTGCATCTCACAAATTGCATATGGAATTGGAGAAACCTAACGCGTTCTCTCTTGCATAGTAAACCACACACTGGATCAGCAACCAGCAGCAACCATTTCCTTGGAACAAATTCTCTGTTTTCTCAAAAACGATACATTCTTACTCTTAAATTTTACATAAAAACCAAATTCTCCTCTTGACCCCATTTCACTTTTCCAAACTCTCATCTTCTTCTTCTTGCTTAAGCCTTTTAGTTTTTTACTCTGAGATACTTCCAATTTCCAAATCAACAATGGCAGACCTGTTGCTATCACCTCTGATTAAAATCGTGGTGCAGAAATCAGGAGACTTACTGGTGCAGAGGATCAGCGAGATGTGGGGCATTGATGACCAGCGCAAGAGGCTCGAAGACAAGCTGCTTGCAGTTCAGGACGTACTTACCGATGCCGAGGAGCAAGGGGATGCTAAACCATCGGTGAAATCCTGGCTGGCTAAGCTGAAATCAGCTGCCTATGATGCTGACGACGTTCTCGACGAGTTCCATTATGAGGAGCTACGCCGGGATGCCGTGAGACGTGGCCACAAGGTCGGGAATGTAAGTGGCTTTTTCTCCCTTGAAAATCCAACTCTGTTTCGGTTCAAGATTAGTAGAAAGTTGAAGGAGGTTGTAGGGAGGATTGATGAGTTGGTCACTCAGATGGAAAGGTTCAAATTTGTTCGTGGCCGGGGAGGGCGTGTCGTTCATCATGTCAGAACTGATTCTTATGTAATTGAGTCGGAGGTTGTAGGGAGGAGGGACGACAAGGAAAACTTGGTGAAATTGTTGACTGAGGTGCGTCCAACTCAGAATTTGATGGTCTTGCCGGTTGTCGGCATGGGTGGACTCGGCAAAACCACTCTTGCCCAGCTGGTCTACAATGATCCTAAAGTGAAAGAATGCTTCAATTTACAATTATGGATTTGTGTGTCCGAAGAGTTTAATATTGGCCGTCTTGTTAAATCAATCATTGAATTAGTTAACGGGGAATGCAATCTTCCTGTTGACAACATGGAGCTACTCCAGAGACGTGTACGAGAAATTTTAAATGGAAAGCAATATGTTCTGGTGCTAGATGATGTTTGGAATGACAATGTCAATGAGTGGGAGCGTTTGAGAGCACTATTAGATACTGGTAATTCTGGGAGTGTTGTTATAGTTACAACAAGGAACGACAGAGTGGCTCAAATAATGGGTACCATGGAGAGTTATAATTTGAGCTGCTTATGTGAGGAGGATTCGTGGAGCCTGTTTCAAAAAAGGGTATTTAGCAAGGGGGTAAAGGAATGTGAAGAGCTGGTTGAGATTGGCAAGAAGTTGGTTAAGAATTGTCGGGGACTACCTTTAGCCATTAAAACACTCGGTAGTTTCATGAGTTATAAGGATGAGGTTCGCCAGTGGTTAGCAATACTCGACCAAAGCATGATATGGGAAAATAAGCATGCTAATGTTAATGATGGTGTTATGTCCGTATTGAGACTAAGTTACGACCACTTGCCTTCATATATGAAACAATGTTTTGCATTTTGTGCGGTGTTTCCAAAGGATCATGTGATGGAAAAAGAGAAGCTGGTGCAGTATTGGATGGCCCATGGATTTATTCCATCTGACGGGCCGAGTGATCTTGAAATGAGGGGTAATGATATTTTCAACGAGTTAGCTTGGAGGTCCTTCTTCCAAGATGTCAAGCAAGTTCATGATAAAGGCAGAAGTATTGGATATTGGTCTCAGACCACGTGCAAAATGCACGATCTTATGCACGATCTTGCACAATCAGTAATGAGAGACGATTGTATTTCTTTGCTGGAACCATTACAAATTAATAATAATTTACCATGCAATATGCGACATATCACGCTCAGAAAATTTCCCCAGGATATTAATGATGTCATTCAATGCTATCCTGCTGCACGTACTATTATTCCAGAGAGTAAAGAACACATGTTATACACTGTACAGAAAATTGGATTTGTGAAATCTAACTTCTTACGAGTGTTTGACTTGTCACGATGTTATCCTGTTAAGGACACTATGATTACCCCTGGAAAGATGAAGCACCTGAGATATCTTCATCTTTCAAATCTGAAGGTGACAACAATACCAGAAGCAATTACCACACTTTATCTTTTGCAAACTCTTAGGCTCTCTGATTGTTATAATCTTTTACAACTACCTGAAGGAATGAGATATATGATGAGCCTTCGGCATCTCCACATTGAAGGATGTCGTAGATTGAAGTGCACACCACCAGGCCTCGGAGAACTAAAATATTTAAAAACACTAACACAATACGTAGTAGGCACTGGTGTTGGGAATAAAATTGGAGAGCTCCAGACCTTAAATCTAGGCGGCCAACTAGAGGTGTACAATCTAGGAGAAGTTGGGAGTGCTAGAGAAGCAAGAGAAGTAAATATGGAAGCTAAACAAAATTTGGATCATTTGGCATTATGTTGGGGCATGCCGAAAGACAATTATTCAGCGAGTGTAAGATCTAATGGTTCAGAGGCAGTGGTTGTTGATCTTGATGTGTTGGATGCTCTTAAACCTTGTAATAAGTTAAAGGTTTTGAAAATCGGAGAATACAGAGGTGACAAGTTTCCCGTCTGGATGAATGAGTATCAGATGCTGGAAAACCTAGTTGAGCTGTATATAATTGAATGTAGAATGTGCATCAATTTACCACCATTACATAGGCTACCTCTTCTCGAAATCTTGAAAATAAATTATATGGATAATGTGAGGCATCTTTGTTGTGGTGTATTGATGAATGTTGAAGGTGGTGAAGATGCACCCAAAACTTTTCCAGCATTAAAATCCTTAATTTTGGAGGACATGCCAAATTTGGATTGTTGGTGTGAAGGCGATGTTGGAGAAAAGACATTACTGATTTTTCCTGTGCTAAGTGAGCTGTCGATCATAGACTGTCCCAAACTGAATGCCATACCTGTCACACTTTCACTGGAAAACATGACAATTAGAGGAAACAAGACCTTATCAAGCCTTGCAACTGGAATAGCAAATGTTCGAAGCCTCACCCTTGAAAGCATAGGTGGAAGGGAAAATATTGTAGAAGAAACTCTCTCTTTAATCTTGGGAATCTCTATCCCTTAAACCTTGGGTGTCCCTCGAGGAGTTAACTATCAAAGGATTCGACCACATCATACCACCAAAAGATGAAAGAGAATGTGAGAAGCTGTGTGGTGAAGTTAATGCAACAGCTCTTCGAAAGCTACATATTACATCAAGCAACTTTTGGTTCTCAACTATTCCATCAAACTCACCCATGTGGTTGTGGAAGTGCTTCACATTTCTTGAATTTCTTGGTATCAAAGGCTGTGACGGTCTTACCTCTTGGCCAGAGGAAGAGCTCAGTAATTTAAACTGCTTACAAATTATGGAAGTTTCTTATTGCAAAAACTTTCTCCAATCAAGATCAAAGCCACCACCAAGATGTCATCTAGGCAATGCTACTACCCAAACTTGAAACTCTATTAATCTGTGATTGTCCAAATATGGTTGAAGTTCCCAAACTCCCAAGATCTCTTGAGCAATTGGAAATTGATGGGTCCACAAAGCTGGAAAGCTTACCGGAATGGTTAGGTAACTTGGTGGCTCTCAAAAGGTTGAAAATTAGAAATTGTGAAAGTTTGAATTCCTTTCCATCAAGTATTGGAGGCCTCACTGCCCTTCAAGTGCTCGAAATTGATAGGTGCAAAAAGCTGGAAAGCTTACCGGAACAGTTAGGTAGCTTGGTGGCTCTCCAAACGCTATTAATTTGGTCATGTGAAAGTTTGAACTCCCTTCCATCGAGCATTGGAGGCCTCACTGCTCTTGAAGAGCTCACCATTTCTGATTGCATGAACCTCGCATCTTTGCCAGAAGGGATGCAAGGGCTTGAAGCGCTCAAGACTCTTGCAATCTCCCAGTGCCCCAAAATAAGGATCCTGCCGGAAGGCCTATTACAGCGATTAAGGAGCCTTGATTATTTAGAGATCCGTGGGTGTCCCCTCTTGGAGAGGGATTTTCAAAAGCAAGGAAAGTATTGGCACCTAATCTCTGAAATCCCGGATGTGTACATTGGAGATCGGGATCGATCCAGCAAAAGAGGAGATCTAACTCAGTTCATTTCATCATGCAAAATCTCTTGTTTCTCAGCACAATCCTAAAGTATCATCATTTGCGAGGTACATTATCTCATTGCTACATTATTTCAAATTTTCTCATTGAATCATTTTTCTTATAGTAATACAGAGGAATCTTCTCACATAGGACATCTTAGTAACGGTCATTTTCAGTGTTGTATTTCATTAAAGCAAAAAAAAGTAATCTAACAAAAAATTAAAGCAAAAAATTCAAATTTTCAGTGTTGTATTTCATTATCTTGCTCTTCGTATTGTCTAAATAAAAAAAAAGAGGAAACCGGTCATTTTATGGTCGGTTTCTGGGGGAGAGGAAACCAGCAATTTTATGGCTGGTTTGGATATTTTTGGCAAAAGTTAGAAATCGTGGGTATAATAATTAATTTGTAATTAACTTTGGATATTAATAAAAATGTCGGCTTATTTTACCAATAATTAGCATTACCAATTTATCAATTTATTTAACAACTGTTCGTGTTTATGGGGGTGAATTGGTGCTCGTTAGCACCATCTTCTTCCTTATGATTTCGTCCGCTTCCTTTGTTAATTTGTTACAGGGTGCGAAAGTACGTTCTTTTTTTTTTATTTATCTCCTCTATTTTAGTATTTCTCGGGCATTTATCTTGTTGCATTTTTGTTTTTACTAGAGATTTATTAGGCATATGCACATGAGAGTATATGTAGATATGTCCCAGAGAAGCATAAAACGGGATGTATATATTTGTTGGATTTCTCTAAGAACTTTTTAGAGTCTGAAACTTATCAGTTGGTGTGTGGTTCTTTATTTGTAAGTCTAATTGTGATTTTTAAGTAACTAATTTCAAACTTTTGAATAAAACTAACAGAACGATTAGACTGAGAGTTATATTTTAGTACAAACACATTCCAAAATAATACTTAAAAGATGAGGGTTCAAATGCCTTTATTTTTTGTGCTTCCATCATGCCTCCATTTTTTATTTTCTAATAACAAATTTTTCAAACTTATATGTCAAAATAGAATAGTTAGATGTGATATTGTTTCTACATACACAACAAATTTATCATTTTTCGGTTTTGTTTTATATTAATCAATAAGTTGAAATATCAACGTTCATAATTTATCCATATCAATATATTTTTTCAAGCTTTTGATACCAATTAAAACAAAATCAAAATGTCGTAATCTTCTAAAAATTGAAAGTTTTTAACTTTTTAGTCCTTAATATGACTGGACTCGAAGTAGCTACAGCTGGGAATTAGTTGCTTCAGACTTATCAAAACTGGGAGAATTTGTAAATTTTCCAATTTGTCAATTAATGAAAAATATAAAAAATTTCCAATTTGTCAATTAATGAAAAATATAAACTTCAGCAGACCATTCACTGTTTTGATAAAAACATACAGTATTTATTGAGGCAATTCAAATTAATACAGAAAAGTTGCCATGTTTTGCTTAGGCAGAAGATCATATAGAAATGCAAATGAAATTGAAAAAATGCAGACTGGGTGCAAAAAACCGACATTTTTATTAATATCCAAAGTTTAATAGAAATTAATATTTATGCTCAGAATTTTAGGGTTTCGCCAAAAATGCCCAAACCGGCTATAAAATGGCTGGCTTACTCTTTTCTTTTTTTTTTTTTTTAAGAGACACTATGAAGAGCAAGATAATGAAATCTAACACTGAAAATTTAAATTTTTTTGTTTAAATTATTTGATAGATTACTTCTTTTCATATATAATTAGCATTTTTATACTAAAATACGCTAAATTACTTGAAATTATGTTGAATTACACTATATTAAGTTAAATTACACTAAATTACATTACATTACGCTAAAATACGGTAAATTACGCTAAATTACATATGAATAGGGACGATATCTTCACTGAAAAGGCGAAAAACGACGACGAAACTTCAAACGGTCATAAAACGGCGCTCGAGTGTCCAATTTCAGCAAATGACCACTTTTCGAAAAGTTTGCAAAAATACGCATGCGTCAGTGACCACTTTGTTATTTTTGAAATTCAGAATTGCCAAAAAACTAAGGGAAGAGCCTCAAAACTTGAGTTGAAGTTTCCGATTAAGATTTTCATTTCTATTATTCAATCCAAGTAGCTCAGTAAATTAGTTACATAATGAACTTGTAGAATACCAATTTTTACTATTTTCGGATTATTTTTACTATTTTTTATGATTCATGAAAGATGGCACAAAATCAGTCTACTTTGGCGTAATTTTGCGTAGTTTAGCGTAATTTACCGTAATTAGCGAAGTTATTGTAATTTAGCGTAATTTAACGTAATTTAGTGTAATTCAACATAATTTATTGTAATATAGTGTAATTCAATATAATTTCAAGTAATCTAGTGTATTTTAGTATAAATATGCTAATTATAAATCAAAAGAAGTAATCTAACAAATAATTTAAACAAAAATTTGAATTTTCAGTGTTAGATTTCATTATTTTGCTCTTCATAGTGTCTTATAAAAAAAAAAAGGAGTAAGCCGACCATTTTATGACCAGTTTGGACATTTTTGACGAAAGTTGAGAATTCTGGGCATAAATATTAATTTCTAATTAACTTTGGATATTAATAAAAATGTCCGTGCAAAAAAAGTTGAGGTGAAAAATTGAGGGAAATACATTAATTACCAAACATTCTTAGAGTAAACAGTATTGATACGTTCTGTCTCTGGGCAACAGGCCGTACAGTCTCGAGGCTGCTCGAGATGGAAAGATGGTTTTGTGTAAGGTGTTCGGACTCTTTCCTATAAACATCTTGTGTTGTACAAATTTTCAAACCCCTTCTTCGGCCCAGATTTGGGCCTTTTATAGATCGGCGTCGTACTGTCGTGTAGTGTCGGCCAGACGACCTGACAATCAACCTGACAGATCGTATGGAAACTGTCACACCCCAAACCAGGATTTCTGGATTAGGATATGATCAAATCCCCGCCTCGTGTCTAATCATCAATAAACACGCAAGGCTAAACAATATAATAATCAAACAACAGCGGAAGCAATATAATACAAACAAGCAATAGTCACAAATATCAAATAAACATACATATACACACATCCATACAATCCACCTCGGGATAAAATAAACATAACTAATCAAAAGGGATACATGATCTATTGAGTCCAATATATATAACAAAACATTGGACTCGCAAAATCCTAAACAAAAGCCCCTAATCTATATCAAGTGATGTGACCGTCGGGGACAGCACCTGACGCCTCCTGCTGCGGACCGTCAGACTCTATACCTGCCCACATCCATAAAAAGGAGGGGATGAGCGAATGATCGCCCAGTATGTGACCCAGTATTATCCCTTCGGGGATCCTCTTAAGTCAAAGCACATTTTAATTCGAAATCTACGTAAAGTCGGTAATTCACTTTTAATGCATATGCTACAGAAATTAAAACCTATCATAGTACTACAAAAGAAAAATATACATATAATAGATGACATGATGTGATTATCCTATTATGCCAAAATGCCAAAGTTTCCCAAAACAAAATATGAGGATCAATATTATACTCAACCGAAGTCCAGCACAACAGGTACTGTGTGTACAATTTGATATAGTAATAGTACGGATAATTTTGTCACCCCGTGCCGTGCCCAGTTCAATCAAATTGAATTTTGTATCTCAAAAGTGACATAACACAAGGACTGCGATCAGAGGGGCAAAGATACCCGATGCCTAATGACATCGAGCTTTGCCCCAATTACTTCAACCCGTAGGCTGGTGCACGCTAGCCGATGGTTATATCGAAATTCGTGTAACATCCAAGGACTGCGATCAGAGGAGCAAAGGTACCCGATGCCTAAGGACATCGAGCTTTGCCCCAATTACTTCAACCCGTAGGCTGGTGCACGCTAGCCGATGGTTACACTTAATTCCATGTGTTTTCCTTCTCTAAGACGATTCATCACCAAACATATAAAATAGGAGAAAACTACAAGCAAGACGTAAGAATAAGTCAATTCATCTCCTCATGAGCAGAGACGAAACTCCACCATCCGGCCAGATCAATGGGACATCATAACAATAAAAATAAAATCTGCCACCGCATCCTCGGCAGCCGTACTAGGCAAGTAGCTCCTAATGTAGGGGGGATAGCTCCCGAATCGTCTCCGGACTCGTGATCGGTCCGCACAAAATGTAAAATGATCGAAAATGATATACTCCCAAGCTCATGCATATAATAATAATAATCCTAGTAAGACCTCTAAGGGATCAAGTGATCCCTCAGCCCAATGACCCACGAACCGCCTCGCATCCCATACTACGAGAACGGAAAGCGATCATTCGGTCTTCTATCTCACGCTCACCAATGCACATGCTTAACTACAATAATATGTTGTCCTCTACGAGAAGAGGACAACTAATATCCTAATATATTATTAATTAAATTACACTACTCCTAAGAAAGCATTAAATTTTCAATTTAGAAGGGGTTGTGCAATTCCTAAATTACAGTTCAGAAAGGATTAAACATGCTCTAATGCAACTACAAAATTTAAGTGCGAATGTCAGGTCAAGTGGTCGACTGGTGAGAGTACGCCACGAAAGAAAAATACAGATATCCCACACCTGATAGCTGTAGGGGTAGAAGGAGATAGCACTATAGATCACCGTAATCTGCACAATCCTCGCCTGCTCCGGTGTAACCGTCAGCGGGATCAAACCACGGATCGAACTCGGTGTAGGTCGGATGACCTGTAATTTAGTCGTAACTTAATTAGAGTCTATACTAAGTATTCGTGACCCTTATTACCCCGTTTGCTTAATTTCACTAAGTGTTCGAATCTGCTCAACCGGTTTGATCGATTTTATTCGATTCCGATTGAGCGTAAATTTAGGTCAAGGTTGGTTTAATTTAATTTAATGTAATTTTAAATATTCATAACTTTTAACTTAAGGCTATTACATATTTTTACAATAAAAATCAGTAATGTATAACCTACGTAATTTAAATTGCTATTATAAATTTTCTATTTAATCACTTGTAAAATAACGTGATTTCCTAATTAATTAAGCTACAAGTAATTTTAGATCTTAAGTACGAAATTTGTAAGTGTTAATTATTTAGTTAGAATATTTCTAAAGTTTTACGACTTTACTCTAACAATTTGTACAAGTCAATAACTTATAAATATAAAATAATATGTGATTATCTACTTATTTAATTTAATCTAATATGTGCTTAACATTTAAAAATCCTAACTACTCAACTTTTAATTAATTAAAATCCTAATTAATCTACATGTGTTGAAATATTTTTATTTGGTGTGTTTCGGGATCATACAGGTGTCCATATAGGGTTGTATAGTATCTGTTCAAATTATGTTATGAACTCTCACTGAGGCATCAAGACCCGGACGGTATAATCATCTCCCGAATTAATTTAAGTTTACATAAGCATCCGGTTTTATTCGGTTACTTTATTAAAACCTAAATTTTAAAAGCCGTCCTTTTTAAATCCGTCTCTTTTAATCATTTAATCGGACCTCGCATATTTTGAGGATTTCCAAAGCCCAATTAAATAATTATATTCCAACAAGTCAAGCCACATCAAGGTCAAAGGCCCAAATCCACTTTTAATATACATATAGGCCGGCCCTTTATCTAATTAAATACCATTTTTCCATTTAAGTCCTCCCAATTTATTTATTCGTACAAGGCCCTATATTTTACAATTCAATCCAATAAATTTCCAATTTCTCAATAAGGTCCCTGTCAGTTCACAGATTCGGTACCAGTGGTATCACTGGGCTGGTACCAACTAGTACCAGCATATCATCACAAAAATCAATCACCAAGGCAGGTCAGAATAACAGAACCAAGACAGCCAATCACACAAAAATCGGAACAAGCACCCAGAGCACAAAACAAGGCACCCTTTTCCCCCACCCGAACAAACAAGTCAAGCACAACATAAAACAGAGCACAGGCAAAGGCACGAAGGCCGCAGGTCAAGGGGTAAGGCACAGAGGCCACAGATCAACAAAGGCTCACAGCCAGCAATAGCAAAACAAACCCGAAGGCCACAGGTCAAGCGAAATGGCACGAAGGCCACAGATCTAGGCATCAGCCGCAAGCCACAAGGCAAAAACCAAAATAATGAGTTTAGGGTTACCCGGGAAGAGCAGATCGCAAGAACCGAAAGCACCCAGCAAGCACCGAAGGCAACAGGATCACAACCGAGAAGCACCCAAAACCCTAGGGTTTGTAAATCACAAGCAACACAGCAACAGAAACGAGAGAGAGGGATATGGTTCTCGGCTTATGAGTGAAGGAAAAAGACAGAGTGTTATAGAGAGAATGAGAGAGCGGAGAGGAGAAAAGGGTGAGATTTTAACAGAGGCCGAGAGATAGAGGGAGTCGAGTCGCCAGCTAGAGGGCGCAGCCTCTGTCGCCAGTCAGAAGAGAAAAACAAAATGAGGCATGAGCTGTCTCGGAGAGAAGGAAGGATCCGAAGAAATGAAAAAATCAATTTTGTTTGAGGCTCCGCTTTGAGATTCGTGCAGGACAGTATTGAACGGTTCAGACTATTCTTCCATAAAACAAGAGTTCATCCATTAGTTATTAAATTTATAATGGTTATTAAAATATTTGTATTTCTTCCTTAAAATTTATATTTGTACAAATGAATTCTACAATTTATAAAATTCATTAATTTGTTAAATAATTAATTTAGCTAAGTTAATTTATTCATTTAAATTATTACCCTTTATTTTCCTTAATTTAGTCAATTAAAATTTTAATTGGTTGCTCATTTTAATTATCGACTAATTAACTACATTTGAATTTACGGGTTATAACATTCTCCCCCCCTAATAAAAAGTTCGTCCCGAACGATCGAAACTAGTCAGTCGATGCGAACAGCTCTGGATAGCGCTCTCGCATCCCGTCCTCGAGCTCCCATGTCGCCTCACGCGGGGTATGATGCTCACACTGTACTAGTACTCGACGAATAGTGCGTCGTCGCAACTCGATCTCCTGCACGTCTAAGATGCGAATCGGACGTGCCTCGTATGTCAAATCCGGCTCGACCTGTAGTGGCTCGTAATCCAGCACGTGTGCCTCACTCCGTACGTAGCGTCGAAGCTGAGATACGTGAAAGACATCGTGTACACCAGCGAGGGATGGAGGTAACGCAAGTCGGTATGCGGTGCGACCGACTCGCTCGAGAATCATAAACGGGCCGATGTATCTAGGTGCTAACTTGCCCTTGACTCCGAACCTCATGATCCCCTTATGGGGCGAAACTCGTAAAAGCGCGTGCTCGCCAACCTCCATGCTGAAATCTCGACGCTTTGGGTCCGCGTACTTCCGCTGGCGATCCTGTGCCGTCTTAAGCCGGTCTTGGATAATCCGCACCTTATCCGTGCACTCCTCGATCAGCTGGGGTACGGTAGGGCGGAACGAGCTGGTAGACCCCCAACATACGGGTGTACGGACTGGATGCCCGTATAACGCCTCGAATGGCGACATGCCGATACTCGTGTGGTAGCTACTGTTGTACGAGAACTCTGCCATGTGCAGATGATCCGTCCAGTCGCCCTGCATCGTGAGAGCGCACGATCGTAGCATATCCTCTAATGTCTGTATCGTACGCTCTGACTGACCGTCCGTCTGTGGGTGATGAGCGGTGCTGAATACTACCTCGGTCCCGAGAGCCTCGTGAAAACTCTCCCAAAAGCGCGAGGTGAAGCGGGGGTCACGATCAGATATGATCGTAGTCGGGACTCCATGAAACTTGTGCTGATGTCTCATATAGAGTAGGGTCATCTCCTCTCCCGTCAATCCGTATTGATAGGCGATGAAGTGCGCCACCTTGGTCAAAGTATCGACTATGACCCAGATCGTATCGTCTTTCGACCTAGTCCTAGGTAGTCCTGTCACGAAATCCATCGTGATGATATCGAACTTATGCTCCGACTTCTTGAGTGGCTGTATAAGCCCCGGTGGTCTCTGACGGTCGGCTTTCACCCTTTGGCAAGTCAGGCACTTGCCAACGAACTTCGCGATCTCTCGTCGCATGTTCTTCCACCAGTAGTAGTTCTTGAGGTCTTGGTACATCTTCGTCTCGCCAGGATGAATCGCGTAGACCGAGTCGTATGCCTCCCTAAGGATCCTGTCCTTTAGGGATGCCGTATCTGGTACGCATAGCCTGTCACCGAGTCTCAGGACACCATCGTCATCTACTCGAAACGGAGAATGTCGACCCGCGGCAATAGTGGCACGAGTCTTCTCAAGTAATTCGTCACTACTCTGCGCTAGTCGTATCTCGTCAATCAACGTCGGCTGTATCACCATGGAAGCTATCACCGTCTCACTGCTACCGCTAGTCTCGCCTATCAGCTCCTCCGATGGAGCAACCCACAAGTCAAGTCGTCTCATGTCCTCCAGTAGATGGTGCTGTCGCGTAATCATCGTAGCCAGGTTACCCTGACTCTTGCGACTCAAGGCGTCGGCCACCACGTTGGCCTTGCCCGGATGATACAATATCTCCAAGTCGTAGTCCTTCATCAGTTCGAGCCATCTTCGCTGCCTCAGGTTGAGCTCCTTCTGTGTGAAGACATACTTCAGGCTCTTGTGATCAGTGTAGATCTTGCACTTGTCTCCGTATAGGTAATGACGCCAGATCTTCAACGCGAAGACTACGGCCGCCAACTCCAAGTCGTGAGTAGGGTAGTTCCGCTCGTGCGTGCGGAGTTGCCTCGAAGCGTATGCGATGACATGTCCCTGCTGCATCAACACGCAACCTAACCCGTATCGGGAGGCGTCAGCATAAACGGCGTACTCCACACCGGAGATAGGCATCGCGAGAACCGGTGCGGAGACAAGGTGGCGCTTGAGCTCTTCGAAGCTACTTTCGCGCTCGGGAGTCCACTCGAACTTGACTCCTTTCTGCAGTAGCTGAGTCAACGGTAGGGATAGACGTGAGAATCCTGCTACAAACCGCCTGTAGTAGCCGGCCAATCCTAAGAAACTACGAATCTCAGTGACACTCTCAGGTCGCCTCCAGTCAGAAATGGCGGATATCTTCTGCGGGTCCACCGCTAACCCGTCTCTAGATATCACGTGTCCGAGGAACGCAACCTTCTCAATCCAGAAATCGCACTTCGAGAACTTGGCATACAGCCGATGCTCTCTAAGTCGCTCTAGTACCAGTCGCAAGTGTGTGGCGTGCTCTTCCCGACTCCGCGAGTAGATCAATATGTCGTCAATAAAGACTACAACGAATGAGTCCAGGAAATCCGTAAACACCGTGTTCATGAGACTCATGAAATACGCCGGTGCGTTCGTCAGTCCAAAGGACATGACGCGAAACTCGTAATGTCCGTATCGGGTCCGGAAAGCAGTCCTCGGAACGTCGCTCGCCCGAATCTTCATCTGGTGATATCCGGATCGCAGATCGATCTTCGAATACACCTCTGAACCCTGGAGCTGATCGAACAAGTCATCGATGCGTGGTAGCGGATAACGGTTCGGCACCGTGCACTTGTTCAACTCTCGGTAGTCGATGCATAGACGAAGGGATCCGTCCTTCTTCCTCACGAAGAGGACAGGGGCTCCCCAAGGAGACGTGCTCGGTCGTATGAAGCCCTTCTCGAGAAGGTCCTCGAGCTGCGTCTTGAGCTCTCTAAGCTCGGCAGGCGCCATGCGGTAAGGGGCTCGGGCGATGGGTGTCGTGCCCGGCTGAAGCTCTATGCAGAACTCAACCTCACGATCTGGAGGCATCCCAGGTAGCTCCTTCGGAAATACATCGGTAAACTCACTCACAATCGGTATGCTGCGTATGTCTACCTCTTCGCTCTCCATCAGGACGACAGCTGCAAGATACGCGCTACACCCCGCGGTGATGAGATGGGTCGCCCGTAGTGCCGATATGATAGGAAACCCGGTCCCAGGTTTCTTTCCCCTGAAGGTGAACGACACTTCATTCGGACGCCCGAATCGTACGGTATGTCTCTCGCAGTCGACGATGGCGTGGTGCGTGGTCAACCAGTCCAGACCTAGCAGCACGTCGAAATCTCGCATGTCCAGAACCGTAAGATCTACTGCTAGGTCCCTATCGGCGATTCGGACTTTTCGGTCCTTGCAAACCCTGTCTACCAGGGCTTGCCTCCCGAGAGGCGTCTGCACCTCCATGGCCCGAGTCCTAGCCTCGGTGGCCCACTCGTGGGTAGTCACGAAAGCTAAGGCTACGAAGGAATGACTCGCTCCCGTATCGATGAGTACGTAAGCTGGACACCCAGATATAAGTACAGTACCTGTGATGAGATCCACATCATCACGCGTCGGGGCACCGGTGGAAGGAGGTCCCGGTAGTGGCTCTCCCTCGGGGGTCTCGTCAGCGGGGATCTCCTCCCCAATGGTGGCGTGAATGCGCGCGGAGTCGCGACCAGTCTGACTACCACCTCCAGGTCCACGTCCTGACCCGGATCCAGATCTACCACCTCGCTGCATGTTGCTGCCGAAGCCGCTGCGGGGTGGCACCGGCCCACGTCCGCGGCCGAAGTCAGACTGTCCCCGACCTCCTGAGAAGGCTCGATCGGAGTACTGGCTACCGCCTATCCGCTGCGGACAGGCGTTCGCCCAATGATCAGTGGCCTGGCAGATGAAACAGGCACCGGAGCGAGGAATGGTCGGTCTCGGCTGACCGCGAAACTGCTGAGGCTGGGGCTGCCTCACGATAGGCTGGGAGAAGGTGTCTCTACCCCGACCCTGGGATGCGGTGATGTCGGTCCGGGGTCGGACACTCCTGTGCTGGAGTCTCTCCAGTAACTCCGCACTATCCATCAGGGTCTCAATGGATGTGCTAGGGTAAGAGGCCACGAGACAGGCTAATGAAGGCTGTAGTCCCTCGATGAAGCGGAGACGTCGGTCCTGTGGGTCCGCCACTAAGTCCGGGGCGTATCGCGATAGGCTGATGAAACTGGTACCGTACTGGCGTACGGTACGGCCACCCTGGGTAAGCGACTCGAACTGCTGTCTCAGGGCACGAAGCTGTGACCTACCCATAAAACGACGACGGAAGACATCAGTGAACCACTGCCACGGTATAGGAGGGTCGTCCCTATACTGGGGCTGCTGTGTAACCCACCAATAACGGGCATCCCCATCAAAAAGCGTCGCAGCCAACTCGGTATGGAACTCCACAGGAGACCGAGCGAGACGGAGTGTCTCCTCTACGGAGGTAAGCCACTCATCGGCGGCAGTATAAGTACCACGCCCGTCAAAGCGGGGCGTGTGGAGACGTGTAAACTCACGGTGAGCGGTGGTAAAGGGGTCGACTATAGCGCGACCCGCACCTGCTCCCTGACCCGTAATCTGGGCCAAACCATCAAAGAACTGTCGCATGAGCTGCGCCGCGTCCGGGGGTGGAGGTGGAGGTGGAGGCTGCCTACCCGCAGCACTAAGAGACGGACCTGCTCGAGACGAACCAGCTCTACTAGAACCCGCCCCTCCATGGGGTGGAGTCGCTGCGCCATAACCGCGTGCCACAGAAGGCTGAGAGTGTACAGACGGAGCACGGACCTCAATAGGTCGTGGGGATATACTACCAGCCGAGAGCCCGGAATGAGCCTCGGGTGGCTGAGATGCAGCCCTATGTCGTCTCGGACGGTGACGATCATCCATCGTGAAACTGCAAAAGAGATATGGATATACAATCAAGGACTGAAAATGAGTCGTACGATAAAGAGAAGAGATCGCTTGTCGATGTCTACGTGAAATACGGTTTAAGGTATTGAATCTAGTGCTTTGACTCATATGTATATTAATGTTTATTAATTTATGACTTTGCTTCCTATTTGTTTATTGAATGGTATTCGGTTTATCGTACGAAGGATTACGATAAACCTGTGCTCTGATACCACCCAAAGGATGTCACACCCCAAACCAGGATTTCTGGATTAGGATATGATCAAATCCCCGCCTCGTGTCTAATCATCAATAAACACGCAAGGCTAAATAATATAAAAATCAAACAACAGCGGAAGCAATATAATACAAACAAGCAATAGTCATAAATATCAAATAAACATACATATACACACATCCATACAATCCACCTCGGGATAAAATAAACATAATTAATCAAAAGGGATACATGATCTATTGAGTCCAATATATATAACAAAACATTGGACTCGCAAAATCCTAAACAAAAGCCCCTAATCTATATCAAGTGATGTGACCGTCGGGGACAGCTCCTGACGCCTCCTGCTGCGGACCGTCAGACTCTGTACCTGCCCACATCCATAAAAAGGAGGGGATGAGCGAATGATCGCCCAGTATGTGACCCAGTATTATCCCTTCAGGGATCCTCTTAAGTCAAAGCACATTTTAATTCGAAATCTACGTAAAGTCGGTAATTCACTTTTAATGCATATGCTACAGAAATTAAAACCTATCATAGTACTACAAAAGAAAAATATACATATAATAGATGACATGATGTGATTATCCTATTATGCCAAAATGCCAAAGTTTCCCAAAACAAAATATGAGGATCAATATTATACTCAACCGAAGTCCAGCACAACAGGTACTGTGTGTACAATTTGATATAGTAATAGTACGGATAATTTTGTCACCCCGTGCCGTGCCCAGTTCAATCAAATTGAATTTTGTATCTCAAAAGTGACATAACACAAGGACTGCGATCAGAGGGGCAAAGATACCCGATGCCTAATGACATCGAGCTTTGCCCCAATTACTTCAACCCGTAGGCTGGTGCACGCTAGCCGATGGTTATATCGAAATTCGTGTAACATCCAAGGACTGCGATCAGAGGAGCAAAGGTACCCGATGCCTAAGGACATCGAGCTTTGCCCCAATTACTTCAACCCGTAGGCTGGTGCACGCTAGCCGATGGTTACACTTAATTCCATGTGTTTTCCTTCTCTAAGACGATTCATCACCAAACATATAAAATAGGAGAAAACTACAAGCAAGACGTAAGAATAAGTCAATTCATCTCCTCATGAGCAGAGACGAAACTCCACCATCCGGCCAGATCAATGGGACATCATAACAATAAAAATAAAATCTGCCACCGCATCCTCGGCAGCCGTACTAGGCAAGTAGCTCCTAATGTAGGGGGGATAGCTCCCGAATCGTCTCCGGACTCGTGATCGGTCCGCACAAAATGTAAAATGATCGAAAATGATATACTCCCAAGCTCATGCATATAATAATAATAATCCTAGTAAGACCTCTAAGGGATCAAGTGATCCCTCAGCCCAATGACCCACGAACCGCCTCGCATCCCATACTACGAGAACGGAAAGCGATCATTCGGTCTTCTATCTCACGCTCACCAATGCACATGCTTAACTACAATAATATGTTGTCCTCTACGAGAAGAGGACAACTAATATCCTAATATATTATTAATTAAATTACACTACTCCTAAGAAAGCATTAAATTTTCAATTTAGAAGGGGTTGTGCAATTCCTAAATTACAGTTCAGAAAGGATTAAACATGCTCTAATGCAACTACAAAATTTAAGTGCGAATGTCAGGTCAAGTGGTCGACTGGTGAGAGTACGCCACGAAAGAAAAATACAGATATCCCACACCTGATAGCTGTAGGGGTAGAAGGAGATAGCACTATAGATCACCGTAATCTGCACAATCCTCGCCTGCTCCGGTGTAACCGTCAGCGGGATCAAACCACGGATCGAACTCGGTGTAGGTCGGATGACCTGTAATTTAGTCGTAACTTAATTAGAGTCTATACTAAGTATTCGTGACCCTTATTACCCCGTTTGCTTAATTTCACTAAGTGTTCGAATCTGCTCAACCGGTTTGATCGATTTTATTCGATTCCGATTGAGCGTAAATTTAGGTCAAGGTTGGTTTAATTTAATTTAATGTAATTTTAAATATTCATAACTTTTAACTTAAGGCTATTACATATTTTTACAATAAAAATCAGTAATGTATAACCTACGTAATTTAAATTGCTATTATAAATTTTCTATTTAATCACTTGTAAAATAACGTGATTTCCTAATTAATTAAGCTACAAGTAATTTTAGATCTTAAGTACGAAATTTGTAAGTGTTAATTATTTAGTTAGAATATTTCTGAAGTTTTACGACTTTACTCTAACAATTTGTACAAGTCAATAACTTATAAATATAAAATAATATGTGATTATCTACTTATTTAATTTAATCTAATATGTGCTTAACATTTAAAAATCCTAACTACTCAACTTTTAATTAATTAAAATCCTAATTAATCTACATGTGTTGAAATATTTTTATTTGGTGTGTTTCGGGATCATACAGGTGTCCATATAGGGTTGTATAGTATCTGTTCAAATTATGTTATGAACTCTCACTGAGGCATCAAGACCCGGACGGTATAATCATCTCCCGAATTAATTTAAGTTTACATAAGCATCCGGTTTTATTCGGTTACTTTATTAAAACCTAAATTTTAAAAGCCGTCCTTTTTAAATCCGTCTCTTTTAATCATTTAATCGGACCTCGCATATTTTGAGGATTTCCAAAGCCCAATTAAATAATTATATTCCAACAAGTCAAGCCACATCAAGGTCAAAGGCCCAAATCCACTTTTAATATACATATAGGCCGGCCCTTTATCTAATTAAATACCATTTTTCCATTTAAGTCCTCCCAATTTATTTATTCGTACAACGCCCTATATTTTACAATTCAATCCAATAAATTTCCAATTTCTCAATAAGGTCCCTGTCAGTTCACAGATTCGGTACCAGTGGTATCACTGGGCTGGTACCAACTAGTACCAGCATATCATCACAAAATCAATCACCAAGGCAGGTCAGAATAACATAACCAAGACAGCCAATCACACAAAAATCGGAACAAGCACCCAGAGCACAAAACAAGGCACCCTTTTCCCCCACCCGAACAAACAAGTCAAGCACAACATAAAACAGAGCACAGGCAAAGGCACGAAGGCCGCAGGTCAAGGGGTAAGGCACAGAGGCCACAGATCAACAAAGGCTCACAGCCAGCAATAGCAAAACAAACCCGAAGGCCACAGGTCAAGCGAAATGGCACGAAGGCCACAGATCTAGGCATCAGCCGCAAGCCACAAGGCAAAAACCAAAATAATGAGTTTAGGGTTACCCGGGAAGAGCAGATCGCAAGAACCGAAAGCACCCAGCAAGCACCGAAGGCAACAGGATCACAACCGAGAAGCACCCAAAACCCTAGGGTTTGTAAATCACAAGCAACACAGCAACAGAAACGAGAGAGAGGGATATGGTTCTCGGCTTATGAGTGAAGGAAAAAGAGAGAGTGTTATAGAGAGAATGAGAGAGCGGAGAGGAGAAAAGGGTGAGATTTTAACAGAGGCCGAGAGATAGAGGGAGTCGAGTCGCCAGCTAGAGGGCGCAGCCTCTGTCGCCAGTCAGAAGAGAAAAACAAAATGAGGCATGAGCTGTCTCGGAGAGAAGGAAGGATCCGAAGAAATGAAAAAAATCAATTTTGTTTGAGGCTCCGCTTTGAGATTCGTGCAGGACAGTATTGAACGGTTCAGACTATTCTTCCATAAAACAAGAGTTCATCCATTAGTTATTAAATTTATAATGGTTATTAAAATATTTGTATTTCTTCCTTAAAATTTATATTTGTACAAATGAATTCTACAATTTATAAAATTCATTAATTTGTTAAATAATTAATTTAGCTAAGTTAATTTATTCATTTAATTTATTACCCTTTATTTTCCTTAATTTAGTCAATTAAAATTTTAATTAGTTGCTCATTTTAATTATCGACTAATTAACTACATTTGAATTTACGGGTTATAACAGAAACGGTTGCGAGGATCAGGAGTGATCTCGAACTCGGGCTGGGCCTACTCGTGTCGAGTGCACTTACTGAGAGAGGCCTTGACGGGCTTCGTCTTTGGCCTCTCCGGCCCGTTTGTGAGGTCCGGTTGAAGGCTTTGTTCGGCATACCCAATGCTTGACCTAGGGGTTAGTTTCTTAAGACCTTTGGTACATGGCCCTATCAAGTATCATCATTGAAATCACTAAAGTTACTTTTTGGAGATTCATAAAGCAAGCGAGTAAAACCTTCCTTCAAACAGAGCATCCTTCTTCTGATGTACAAGTCATCTAGTAGTCGAAGTACCTTAAGGTGGGGCAGCTTATGTAGTTGGGGCAATGGATCTTCCTCCAATTTGGCACCAGAAAGTGTGAGCTTGATGAGATGAGGTGACAACATGATAAAAGTCAATGGCCGCTCCCTTAGGCCGCTGACTTATCAGGAAAAAGTATTGCATACGCTTGCAATTCGTGTAGGATGTGTAAATTCTATGCCACAAAAAAAAAAATATAATTTTTAGGATTTTGAATAATATAATTCTCTTAAATATAAAAATACCTGATGTGGAAGATGCAGCCATTTCGTAAACATAGCAAAATTATACTTAAACTAGATGTACAAACGGTTATTTGATGACACTAAGAATCTCAAAAATCCCAATCATTTATATACATTATCTAGGCCACTTTAATTTAGAATTTAATCTAACAGGCTGGACTGTTATATGGATATGTGTATTTCCTTACTTCTGACATGCAACAACTCCAGGTCCTTTAGACCTCCAAATAATTGCATGAAAGGCTCCTATTCAAAATCTTCGGATAGAGAAATTCGCAATTCGCAAAGATGGGGAAAACAAGGTAACTTTGTACTCCACTCTTTACCGGGCCGCACAGTTTGCAAATGATTGAGTGGCAACATGATGCTGGCATGCAGTTGAAAACATCCATGAGGTATAACAACCTTTTGAAGATTCTTTAAATGGGCAGGAAATGATAAGTCGATACGTTCATCGTACCTGGTATAACACCCCCCAAATACTGTAGAGTGGTTGAGCCCATCAACCATTTAAGGTCACCTATCAGTTTTTCCTCCAATTCGAGGATTAAAACTCTAAAGAACTTGAATTTTTACTGCAATTAATTTGGTACATCCACCCTGAAGGCCAATAAGGAATGAAGATTTGGACCAAGGTTTTCTGTTTGTTCTGTACCATAAAAATTTAAGCGCAACACAGCACTCCAAAGTGCTGCAAGCTGAACTGGTTCAAGTGTTTAGCATCACTCTTTGGACAAAATTCAATCATTTCTTGCCTGCCCTTTGTACCACCCTTTATGCTTCCAGCAATGCATCATGAACCTACCAAAGCGTAGTTATGAGATTGAATCTAGTTACAGAATTTAACAAACAGAGAAAGCTCTCTTGATTTTCTGATTATTAATCTTGGCCACCCTGCTTTCTTTTTTGTTTTTTTGTTTTTTACCGAATTTAAATTATTGCGAGTTTCTAAAAGGCACCTTGTCAATTTTGATCCATCATTATTATATTTTATTTTTTGAAAAGCCACTTATTGCTTGTTGGTTTTACAATTATTTTACTTAACATTTCACATATATATTAGATTTTTTTTTTTTTGAAGGTTAGTGGCTTTAAGTGCCAACTAACAATTTCATTGATAAAAAAAAACGAACTTACAACGAGTCAAATGACTCTAAACCTAAATCTACTATTTTATTCTCACAAAATCCTCTAAACTATTCTAAATAACTCGAATTTCACTTATATACACTCATAATTACCCTATTACCTTTCTCAATCGCTCTCTACGACCGGGTTCGATTTTTCGCCCGCCGCCGCGCTCCGACGACCGGATCTACTCACCCGCGCTCCTATCGAGATGGCGTAGAGACTCAACGCTCCGAACTCCGACGATACAGCGCTCTCGGCTCCGATCGGCTCCGGTTCCTCCCCTCTCTCTCATATATATTAGATTTTTAAAATTTATTCCTGAAAATAGATGAATTGGAATGAAAATCAAACAAGAGTGACCGCTAAAGAATCGCACGATTCAAAACGAAAAATGGGAGAAGCAAGTAGGAGCGCACGGCGGGAAGACGGGGGAGAGATCAGCGCAAGTGTTGCTTCGGTACATGTGGTCATTTCCGGCATATAAATATAATCGGCAAGCAGATGCCACCAGGTATCTTCTTAATTTTTGTTTCCCTTATATAAATATAATCGGCAAGCAGATACACAAAAATACTATAATTTAAGGCAAATCAAAACTGCTAGAAAGACTATCATAGTATTTTTGTGCAGATTCGATGAGCTAATTCGATGGGATGCTTTAATAAAAAAGTTGTGAGTTATTTTACTATGGGATGATGAAGTAAATATGAACACGTGATTTGTTGAAATATCTTGCCTTGAAAATGTTCTATATTAGTGGAATTTGTGGTACAAATCAAATGCAGCTGAGCTCAATTGATAAAATCCAAACAAAAATAACATAGTATGAAAACCTTTCGTTTCAGAGAAACAACAGGAGATGCGAGAGAGATCTATGATGGGGGCTCGTGCTGATGGTCTTAGCTCACACGAAGAGAGAGCTCAGATAGGTACAATTTTATTGAACCCATGAGAAGAGAGGAGAGGAAAAGAGAGAAGGTGAAATGAATGTTGGGGGATCTTAAAGGCCAAACACTTACGCCTTATCTAGAGATCAAACAATTACATCTCATCTAGGGGTCAAACACTTACACTCCGGAGAAGAAGAAACAATCCCCACCTTAAACCAAAGGACCGTCATATGCCAAAGATACCCTAAAACATAATCTTAAGTGCGGAATTATACCAAATTCCATGCCGTTTGGCATGGAATATCCAAAGTCTTGAGCAAGCCGTCTCCGTGAGCGCGAGACAAGTCTTTAATCGGCAAGAAGTCCTTCTCGCCTTTGTGGTTGGGTTGTGGATTAGATCTTCCAAAGCAACAAGATACGCCCTTGAGAAATCCTCTCTAATTTCCTTATGGATCTCTCCTCTCAATTCTTTAATGGAGGAAGAAAGGAGAAGGCACTCAAAATTCTATCCAAGAAAATAACCACTTTTCATAACCACTTTTTAGAATTATGAGTTGAGTTGGTTATCTTGTGCCTTGGGGACCAATCCCTATATATAGTAATATATATGATTATCTGTCAAATTGAAAAAGGTATTTTGTGCAACTGCATCAAAAACTGTGCTGTTGCATCAAAATCCGTACGGCCGCATTGATATCCGTGTGGCCCACACAAACCTCTTAAATGACAGTTTTTCTAAATTGCAAATTTCAGAATTAGTCCATCAATGATTTGGTATTTGCCTAAATTGTTCTAAACATTTATGGACCACATCCTATTAAATACATAGATTGTCTAATGTCTTAATTCCATATTATATCACTTTAATTGTGACAATCATATTGACAGTATACAATTCATAATTATATTACATATATGCTCAACGTTGGATATATGATCCCACAATGAAACGATCAAGGAAGGAAGATGAAGCCTTTCCAGTTTTAGCTCTTGTTCAATAAAAGGACACTCCATTTTAATAAAAGGTTATATTGGTCAATAAAATTCTTAAAATAATTAAATAAAATATAAAATAAAAAAAGGGATAAAAGAAAAGAAAGTTAAGTTTATATGGGGATATTGGCTATTATGATATATTCATGGGGAAATTGACTATTTTGAAAGTTTGAATGGGCACATAGGAAATTTTCCCAAAACTCAATTATTGGTAGCTTCCTTGGTCCCTCAGAGAAAGAGATTTCTCAACCGTAGAATAACAATTTGGCCATATAAAAATCAATTATTGGTAGCTTGATTGGTTGATCATTGACTCATGAGTGTGTCGCATGTGGTGTGGATGCGTCATACGAGAAATTAAAGGAAATGTAATCGAGGCTAGCTAGTAAGAGAGAGAATTAGTGGAAAATTTAGTGGGTTAGGTACGGCTATAGTGGGGTTAAGTGATCTGAATCCAATTCACTGCTTTTGATTTTGTATGGCAAATTCTCCCAAAGTGGCTGTCACACGGTATTTTTTTTTTTTTTTTTGATGGAACTGTCCCACGGTATTGATTTCATTGAACGGGTATGGTTTTCTGGGGTTTTCCAGCTTGTACAATGTGTGACTGTAGTCTGGTAATATTTTGAATATAAATTTATAAAAATTAACTTATCGTTCAAGAAAATATTTTTTATTTCCCATATTAAATTTGATTTAATTTTTCAGAAAAAAGTTCTACAATATTGATCTTGTTCTACATAACTTGTTGAATTTTTTTAGTAAAAATTATTATAACTAGAGTCATAAGTAAAAATTATTATAAACAGAATCATAACCTCTTGGATATATATTGACAATATCACGATATTCTCGACTTCGCAGCTTTTGCGAAGATTTAAAAAAAAAAGACAATATTACGATTTTCTTTTACAGAAAAATAACAACCATTAACAGTAAAAATTGAAAAATGTATCCTCAATTTGAGAAGAATTAAATAGCCAAAATGTGCGATTGACCCTAATTAAATTCAAATTGTGCAAATTATTAGACCCTAATTAAATTCTTAATATCACAATATTCTTTTACAAAAAAATAACAACCATTAACAGTAAAAAATAAAAAAATTATCCTCAATTGGAGAAGAATTAAATTGCCAATGTACGATTGGCCCTAATTAAATCTCAACCGTGGAAATTATCAGACCCTAATTAAATTGTCAAAATCTGCAACTAAATGTTTTTCATTGCATGTGTTGATCTTGTTCTAAACAAACTTAAAATGAAATATTTTTTCATAAATTATTACGTCATAAAAAAACATTATGTGATCGAGTATCTCATTTAGTTTCTCAATTTAAATCTCATTTAGTAAACTTGATGTTGCAACATGTGTCAACAGAAGTTCGCTACATGCAACATGTGTTAACAGATGTTACCAGTGATCTACATTCCTGCTGGACATATATATCACGTCGAGCAAAAGATGAAAAAGAATTTGCACTCCAATTGACGCAACGAACAAAAGATGAAAAAGTAAAAAAATAATCTCAAACTTTGCATCTCTCCACTCCATGTCCCTTTCATAAACCCAATTAATTCTCATCTTTCTCCTCGCGTAAACCATTCCACTCTGAGAGACAAAACAGTACCCTTGAAATCAACAATGGCAGACCTGTTGCTATCACCTCTGATCAAAATCGTGGTGCAGAAATCAGGAGACTTACTGGTGCAGAGGATCAGCGAGATGTGGGGCATTGATGACCAGCGCAAGAGGCTCGAAGACAAGCTGCTTGCAGTTCAGGACGTACTTACCGATGCTGAGGAGCAAGGGGATGCTAAACCATCGGTGAAATCCTGGCTGGCCAAGCTGAAATCAGCTGCCTATGAAGCTGATGACGTTCTTACCAGTTCTGTTATGAGGAGCTACGCCGGGATGCCGTGAGACGTGGCCACAAGGTCGGGAATGTAAGTGGCTTTTTCTCCCTTGAAAATCTAATTCTGTTTCGGTTCAAGATGAGTAGAAAGTTGAAGGAGGTTGTAGGGAGGATTGATGAGTTGGTCATTGAAATGGAAAGGTTCAAATTTGTTCAAGGTCGGCAAGGGCGTGCCGTTCCTCGTGTCATAACCCATTCTAATGTAATTGAGTCGGAGGTTGTAGGGCGGGGGGGCGACAAGGATAAATTAGTGAAATTGTTGACAGAGGTCCATCCAACTGAGAATCTGACGGTCCTGCCGGTAGTCGGCATGGGTGGACTCGGCAAAACCACTCTTGCCCAGCTGGTCTACAATGATCCTAAAGTGAAAGAATGTTTCAATTTACAATTATGGATTTGTGTGTCTGAAGAGTTTAATATTGGCCGTCTTGTTAAATCAATCATTGAATTAGTTAACGGGGAATGCAATCTTCCTATTGAGAACATGGAGCTACTCCAGAGGTGTTTACGAGAAATTTTAAGTGGAAAGCGATATGTTCTGGTGCTAGATGATGTTTGGAATGACAATGTCAATGAGTTGGAGCATTTGAGAGCTCTATTAGACAATGGTGATTCTGGGAGTGTTGTGATAATTACCACAAGGAACGACAGAGTGGCTCAAATAATGGGTACCATGGAGAGTTATAATTTGGAATGCTTAGGTGAGAAGGACTCATGGAGCCTATTTCAAAACAGAGCTTTTAGCAAGGGGGTAAAGGAGCACCCAGAGCTGGTTGAGATTGGCAGAAAGTTGGTTCCGAAATGTGGGGGACTACCGCTAGCCATTAAAGCACTCGGTAGCTTAATGAGTTATAATGATGAGGTACGCCAGTGGTTAGCAATACTCGAACGAAGCACGATATGGGAAAATAAGCATGCTAATGATAATGATGGTGTTTTGCCGGTATTGAGGCTAAGCTACGACCACTTGCCTTCATACATGAAACAATGTTTCGCTTTTTGTGCGGTGTTTCCAAAGGATCATGTGATGAAAAAAGAGAAGCTGGTGCAGTATTGGATGGCCCATGGATTTATTCCATCCGACTGTCCGGATGATCTGGAAATGAGGGGTAATTATATTTTCAAAGAGTTGGCTTGGAGGTCCTTCTTCCAAGATGTCAAGCAAGTTCATGATGAAGGCAGAAGTGAACATGGATATCGCTCTCAGACCACGTGCAAAATGCACGATCTTATGCACGATCTTGCACAATCAGTAATGAGAGACGATTGTATTTCTTTGCTGAAACCATTACAAATTAATAATAATTTACCATGCAATATGCGACATATCAAGCTCAGAGAATTTCCCAAGGATGTTAATGATGTCATTCAATGCTATCCTGCTGCACGTACTATTATTCCAGAGAGTAAAGAACACATGTTATACTCTGTACAGAAAATTGGATTTGTGAAATCTAACTTCTTACGAGTGTTTGACTTGTCACGATGTTATCCTGTTAAGGACACTATGATTACCCCTAGAAAGATGAAGCACCTGAGATATCTTCATCTTTTGCGACTGGAGGTGACTACAATACCAGATGCAATTACCACACTTTATCTTTTGCAAACTCTTAAGCTCTCTGATTGTTGGAGTCTTTCAAAACTACCGAAAGGAATGAGATATATGATGAGCCTTCAGCATCTCCACATTGAACATTGTCCTAAATTGAAGAGCACACCACCAGGCCTCGGAGAACTAAAATATTTACAAACACTAACATATTACATAGTAGGCACCAGTGTTGGAAATAGAATTGGAGAGCTAAAGACCTTAAATCTATGCGGCCAACTAGCGCTGTACAATCTAGGAGTAGTTGGGAATGCTAGAGAAGCAAGAGAAGTAAATATGGAATCTAAACAAAATTTGGATCATTTGGTGCTAAGTTGGGGAATGCCGAAAGACATGTTTTCAGTGAGTGTCAGATCTAATGGTTCAGAGGCAGTGGTTGTTGATCTTGATGTGTTGGATGCTCTTAAACCTTGTAACAAGTTAAAGGTTTTGAAAATCGGAGAATACAGAGGTGACAAGTTTCCCATCTGGATGAATGAGTATCAGATGCTGGAAAACCTAGTTGAGCTGTATATAATTGAATGTAGAATGTGCATCAATTTACCACCATTACATAGGCTACCTCTTCTCCAAATCTTGAAAATAAATTATATGGATAATGTGAGGCATCTTTGTTGTGGTGTATTGATGAATGTTGAAGGTGGTGACGATGCACCCAAAACTTTTCCAGCATTAAAATCCTTAATTTTGGAGGACATGCCAAATTTGGATTGTTGGTGTGAAGGCGATGTTGGAGAAAATACATTACTGATTTTTCCTGTGCTAAGTGAGCTGTGGATCAGCAACTGTCCCAAACTGAATGTCATACCTGTCACACTTTCACTGGAAAAAATAACAATTAGAGGAAACAAGACCCTATCAAGCCTTGCAACTGGAATAGCAAATGTCCGAAGCCTCACCCTTGGAAGCATAGGTAGAAGGGAAAATATTGTAGAAGAAACTCTCTCTTTTAAATCTTGGGAATCTCTCGAGGAGTTAACTATCGAAGGATTCGACCACGTCATACCACCAAAAGATGAAAGAGAATGTGAGAAGCTGAGTGTTGAAGTTAATGCAACAGCTCTTCGAAAGCTACATATTACATCAAGCAACTTTTGGTTCTCAACTATTCCATCAAACTCACCCATGTGGTTGTGGAAGTGCTTCACATTTCTTGAATTTCTTTATATCAAAGGCTGTGACGGTCTTACCTCTTGGCCAGAGGAAGAGCTCAGTAATTTAAACTGCTTACGAATTATGGAAGTTTCTTCTTGCAAAAACTTTCTCCAATCAAGATCAAACCCACCACCAAAGATGTCATCTAGGCAAATGCTACTACCCAAACTTGAAACTCTAGAAATCAGGGATTGTCCAAATATGGTTGAAGTTCCCAAACTCCCAAGATCTCTTGAGCAATTGGAAATTGATGGGTCCACAAAGCTGGAAAGCTTACCGGAATGGTTAGGTAACTTGGTGGCTCTCAAAATGTTGCATATTAAAAATTGTGAAAGTTTGAATTCCTTTCCATCAAGTATTGGAGGCCTCACTGCCCTTCGAGGGCTCCACATTGTTAGGTGCAAAAAGCTGGAAAGCTTACCGGAACAGTTAGGTAGCTTGGTGGCTCTCCAAACGCTATCAATTTGGTCATGTGAAAGTTTGAACTCCCTTCCATCGAGCATTGGAGGCCTCACTGCTCTTGAAAGTCTCAGCATTTATGATTGCATGAACCTCGCATCTTTGCCAGAAGGGATGCAATGGCTTGAAGCGCTCAAGACTCTTGAAATCATCCAGTGCCCCGAATTAAGGATCCTGCCGGAAGGCCTATTACATCGATTAAGGAGCCTTGATTCTTTATTTATCCATGAGTGTCCCCTCTTGCAGAGAGAATTCCGAAAGTATTGGCACCTAATCTCTGAAATCCCTTATGTGCACATTGGAGATCAGGATCGATCCAGCAAAAGAGGAGATCTAACTCAGTTCATTTCATCATGCAAAATCTCTTGTTTCTCAGCACAATCCTAAAGTATCATCATTTGCGAGGTACATTATCTCATTGTTACATTATTTCGAATTTTCTCATTGAATCATTTTTCTTATAGTAATACAGAGGAATCTTCTCACATAGGACATCTTAGTATCGGTGATGCAATCCTGTACCTGGTGGCTATATGCCAACAAGACACATAAGCGCACACACATATTTCTCATTGAATCATATTTCTGTATTAGATTGATTTTTCTACAATACTTATAACTGAGAGTAATTAATATCAGAAACATGTTTACAATGCATGGTTTACATCACAATAACAAAGTAATCTTGTCTTTTGTTCGTTGAGGTATTTTGTCATACATTTTTTGGCTATCCACCGGTACAAAGAATGTAGCCATCATAGATGTTGAAAACGAAACGAGGATCAAATTAAACCCGACTGATTGAAAATACACATATTCGGAGTCATAGCATATATTGCATCACGGTTCTTTTGTGCAGTATATATAATTCAAGCAATTGCATTAATTAATGTGATTTTTCCAGCTGTGGAGTGAGGTCAAATTCATCATTGAAGAAGCTTGCTGGAAAACTATGTTTAGTGAAAGAAGATGTACTATGTGGTGTATGTGGAGCTATGCGCCTGGTGCTCTCCTGGAAATCTATCTTTATATTTTATATTTTTTGTATTTTTTTTTTTAAACTTAAGTGATCTCTTTGGAGGTACAGCCTTGTGTGCAACAACTCAAGTAGTTCATTATGCAAATAATAATAAGATAATGTTTTAAAAAAAAAATAGATCAATCAATAGATCTCTAAGAAAAGGATTTGAGACAAATTCAGACAGCAGTCTGTTTCGTTGTGAGGAGAGAAATGTAAAAGGATTTTCATAGGAGAAAGCAAACCGCATAGGGTTTTTTTTTTAATCTTTTTTTTAAGGTTCAGTGAGCCTTGCTCACGAACATATATATTGATAAAAAGGTTCTGCAAATAGAATATGTTACAGGCGTTGTTTACACGCATCCACCAGCTAGTTTGTTTGTAATTTTTTTAAGTTTTTATTTTCTTTTCCTTTTTTCATTTATCTACGGTGCACTTTTTACCGACATTTTTATTAATATCCAAAGTTTAATACAAATTATTAATTATACCCAGAATCGGACCTATTATCGAAAAATACCCAAGCCGGCTAGAAAATGGCCGGCTTAGGTCCCTCCCTAAGCCGGCCATTTTCTGGCCGGCTTGGTACCTTTTTTTTTTTTTTTTTTTTTTTTTTTTTAAGAGAGAGAGACACTATGAAGATCAAAATATTGAAATCTAATTCTGAAAATTTGAAATTTTTGTTTAAATTATTTGTTATATTACTTCTTTTGATGTATAATTAGCATATTTATACTAAAATACGATAGATTAATTGAAATTATGTTGAATAACACATATAACAGGGAGATCGCAAATGTATATAAGAAGAAAAAACAAACCAACAGTAAAAGGCCTAAACAAAGATCAATCTGGGCCGTACATACAGATCACAAATTTGGCTAATCTGGGCCGTCGGATAAAAGGATTCATATGCAATTGACTTCTCGAAAATAATTTTCGCCGGGCTCGACAGAGCGGTGCTTCGTAACCTTAGACACCGCTCGCAGGGGGCTGCCGCCCCCCTGCCACCCCCCGCATAATTCTAGAATCAGGCCCACATACATAACAAATCTCCCACTTGGAAGCTCATAAAAGATGCTTTGGTAGTAGCACATGGGCAGAGAGATGGCAATCTCTACAAGGTTTCTAATGAAAACTCCATAAACGTGGCCTCCTCCAAAGTCAGTGCAGAGGTATGGCATCAATGTCTCGGGCATATGAGTGAAGAGGAATGAAGGTAATGGTGTCAAAAGAGAAGTTAGACGGATTGTCGCATGTAGATTTGTCTCTTTGTGAAGGCTGTGTGTTTGGAAAACAGAAGGTTGTTAGCTTCTCTAGAAGTGGCAGAACTCCTAAAGCTCGAAAGCTAGAGCTGGTACACACGGATGTCTGGGGACCTTCGCAAGTATCTTCTCTTAATGGTTCTCAGTATTATGTTACTTTCATTGATGATTCAACTAGAAAGCTCTGGATTTACTTTATGAAAAACAAATCTGACGTGTTTGAAATTTTCAAAAAGTGAAAATGTCTAGTTGAGAATGAGACAGGTCTGAAGCTGAAATGCTTAAGATCTGATAATGGAGGTGAGTACTGCAGTAAGGAGTTTGATGAGCATTGTGCCGTGAATGGCATCAGAAGAGAGAAAACAGTACCAAGGACACCACAGCAGAATGGCGTAGCTGAGCGCATGAACAGAACCATCACAGAACATGCCAGAAGCATGTTGCTGAATGCTGGTTTACCTAAGCATCTCTGGGCCGAAGCTGTGAACACTGCAGCATATCTGATCAACAGAGGACCATCTACTGCGATTGATTGCAAATTGCCTGAGGAGGTTTGGACAGGAAAGGAGGTAAAACTTTCACACTTACGAATTTTCGGTTGTATTTCTTATGTCCATGTCAGTGCTGAAAATAGATCAAAGTTAGATGCAAAATCCAAAATCTGCACTCTGGTAGGATATGGAGGTGATAGTTTTGGTTATAGACTATGGGATCATGAGAGTAAAAAGGTCATAAGGAGTAAAGATGTCATATTTAATGAGGATGTTTTGTATAAGGATAAGATCAAAGAGAAGAAGGAACCAGAAAAATCAAAATATTTTGAGCTTGATGATATTCCTTCACATGATCTTGGTCAGCGTGTTGTAGAACAGGTTGATGAACAAATTGACGAACAGGATGATGAACATGTTGATGAACATGAAGTTCAGGAGGAGCTGGTGACACCACCCATCTAGGGGCAGCATTCATATTTTCTTTTCCTTTTTTCATTTATCTACTGTGCACTTTTTATATCAATATATGATGACCCTGTCAATAGAATATGAAGGCTAGCCTTCATATTTCTCTTTCAAAAAATAAGTTCAATTGTATCACTATTTCACTAAGTCAATTGTTTCAATTAATATCAATTGTTATGGTTGATTAAAGCTTTTTTTTATGAGGTTTCGTTCGCACTTTCTATACTCTTGGCCGCATTCTCTCTTATCTACTTGTATTTTTCCCGTACAAGAAAAAAATATTGTGAAGAGAGTTCTTAATCTGTTTCGACCGACATTTTTATTAATATCCAACATTCAATAGAAATTAATAAATATACCCAGGTCAGTTGGGATTCGATAAAAATATTCCTACCGACCATTTTATGGTCAGTTTTGAATTTTTTTGCCTTCCAGCTTTTTTTTTTTAATAGACACTATGAAGAGCAAGATGCTGAAATCTAACACTAAAAATTTGAATTTTTTGTTTAAATTTTTTGTTAGATTATTTCTTCTGATGTATAATTAGCATATTTATACTAAAATACGCTATATTACTTAAAATTATGTTAAATTACGATTAATTACACTAAATTACATTAAATTATGCTAAATTATGTTAAATTACACTAAATTACGGTGCATCATTGATGTTTTTACAATGAAACATCGATATTTTATTAGCCTTAGCATTGACAATTAAGTAGGGTAGTGCTAAAAAAATATCGGTGCGTCACTAATGTTTTGTAATGAAACATCGATATTTTTTTATTAGCCTTAGAATTGGCAATTAAGCAGGGTAGTGCTAAAAAATATCGGTGCGTCGCTGATATTTTTGTAATGAAACATCGATGCACTTCTGCCGTCGTTAAGCCGTGCATAAAGCATCGGTGCGTCATCAGTATTTTTGCACGAAAGCATCGTTTTTTTTTAACTTTAAACGGCCATAACTTTGGCTAGGAAACTCAGATTTGCGCGTACGACCCCAATTCGGAAAGCTTGGGACGAGACGGGGGCAATGGCGCCCTCGGGGTCATCCCTAAGGAGCCGACGGAATCAGAATTGCAAAAAAATGTCGTTTAGTGCCTCAAAAATTGAGTTAAAAGTTTTTTATCATCAGTAGACACACAACGACCCGTATGCGGCTAGTGACAGTGTCATATGCGGCTGATGATTATGAAGGATAGAAAACCTGAATCACATTAAAATAACTGGATCAACCTGAACTAGTGAAATTGTTAAAACTTAGTACCTAAAAAAAACATAGTTTAGTGTTCGCATGCGGCTAGTGAATTTAATTACTTGAAATTATGTTAGCGGAATTTTGCGTATTTCAGTATAATTAGCGAAATTAGTGTAATTTAGCGTAATTTAACATAATTTCAAGTAATTTAGCATATTTTAGTATAAATATGTTAATTATATATATCAAAAGAAGTAATCTAACAAATATTTAAACAAAAAATTCGATTTTTTAGTATTAGATTTCAGCATCTTGCTTTTCATAGTGTCTCTAAAAAAAAAAATAAGGGTACCGGCTATTAAATTGTCAGTAGGAATATTTTTATCAAAACAAAGAGGACATGGGTATATTTATCAGTGTTCTAAATAGCGGCGCTATAGCGTTTTTGGATCCTAAACGCTAAGCTATGGCATCAAAATGCGCTAATTGAGCTACGGCCGCTATAGCGGTAATAGCGGTCCGCTATAGCGCATAGCGTGTAGCGCAAATAGCGTGCGCTATGCATAATGGGCTTTTTTAGACAATTTATATGGGCTTTAAATAAAGACCCAAAAAAGTTAAATAAAACCCAAACCGAAATCAATGATGTCTAGGTTATTTTGAAATTTGAATAGAAAAAAAAAATAGATTATGTCATGAATCATGATGCTTAAGATATTTTGAATAGAAAAAGATCAATAGTTTATAATATTACTATGGATATTTTGAACCGCAATTTGGACTTTGTACTGGTTCAATATGAATATTATAATTTCTTAATTAATTTGATGTTATTTATTATTCTATGAGACTTTAGATAATGTTGATATTTAGTACAAATATATAATATAATTTTTGTAAAAAAAAACGCTATGTAGCAGAGCTTCCGCTATAGCTACGCTATTCGCTATAGCTTTTTTTGTAGCTTCCCCGCTATGACGCCTATAAACGCTATTTAAAACATGATATTTATTAATTTCTATTTAACTTTGGATATTAATAAAATGTCGGCTGTTTGAACACCTAACTTTAATATATAATAAATCGGACGAGTTAAATTAAATTAGTTATATATTTGACAATTCAATAGTTAGATTTTTTTTCAGCCAAGACGAGATGAGATATTTCCTCGAAATGAGAAATTTGAAAATAATTAAGTGAATTATTATAACATATTCTAACGCATTGTACCTGAAAGTAATCTTCAAATATTAGAAATGCGGTTGCTCTGTTTCTTAGGAAGAAAAAGAAAATGAAAAATGAAAGAAAGGAAAGAAAATGAGGAGGATGTTAAATTTCTTATCCCAAATTAGCATGGAATAAATCTGGATTACATTTACACCCTTAGATTTTTAGATGCTTTTTGAAATTGCTTTGGAGGAATAATTTTTTTTTTTTATTTTGAAGAACTAAAAGTACTCAGAAAATCATATAGGGAAAAATATATTGCTCAAATCATAATAACTTCATTTTGAGTTGCAGGTAACTATTGTTCCTGTTCCAGACCAAATGTTATTACATATAATACTAGCGCTAATAAGAACCACAAGAAAAAACAACAACTTGTGTGTACTGATCATTTTCGTATTTTTTTTTCTTTTTGCATTCGACTGCTTTTTAAATGAACATTTGTTACCATGAATGCGCCAACAAAAGGCCGTACCAATTTTGCCCAGCACGCCAAAGGATGAAAGCATTCGATTATTTTTCTTTTTCTTTTTAGCGTTAGAAAGGCGATGATTTTGAAAGGAGTCCGGCTAGTATGACATCGGTGTCATATGACACCAACTACAAAATTGATTGGATAGACTTCAAACGACTAATCCAAACCGTTCAAACCGATTTACTTTATTAGTGATGCGTTTACATGCAAAAAATTTATATTTTTTAGTTATTTTAGTATCAAATCAAGCGGTAAAAAATATTGAGAAATGAATGCATTAAAATTAACTTAAAAACTCACACATTTGACCGCTTGACTTGATACTAAATAAATTCGAAAAATTATAAATTTTGCATGTAAACGCACAACTATTGAAATAGATCGGTTTGAACGGTTTGGATTCACTGTTTGAAGTCAATTCGATAGGTTTTGGAGTTAGTGTTATATAGACTGAAATAACACTGATGTCATACTAGCCTACTCTTTTGAAAGTGATTGCTCGTCATATCTGGTACAAGTACAATAAATGTTGAAATTTTGAAGGGGACGCTCTATTTGCCGACATTTTTATTAATATCCAAAGTTAATTACAAATTAATAAATATACCCACGTTAGCTGGGTATTTTTAAAAATGTCCAAACCGGTAATTTAATGGCCGGTCCTCTTTTTTTCTCAACAGGCCATTAAATGGCCGGTTGAGAATTTTTGAAAAATGGCGATTGAGAATTTTTTTTTCTTCAAATATTTGTTAGATTACTTCTTTTGATATACTAAAATAAGCTAAATTACTTGAAATTATGTTAAATTATGCTAAAAAGGCAAATTACGATAAATTAAGTTAATTTAACTTAAAATTACGCTAAATTACGCTAATTATGCTTATTATACTGAAATACGCTAAATTACGCTAAATTACGCTAAATTTGGCCGATTTTGTTCCTTTTTCATAAATCATAAAAAATAGTAAAAATTGGTATTCTAGAAGTTCATTATATAACCAATTTACTGAGCTACTTAGATCGAATAATAGAAATGAAAATTTTAATCGGAAACTTTAACTCAAGTTTTGAGGCTCTTCCCTTTGTTTTTTGGCAATTCTGAATTTTGAAAAACGACATAGCTGTCACTGATGCATGCATTTTTTTCGCAAGTTTTCTGAAAAGTGATCATTTGCTGAAATCGAAAACTCGAGGGCCGTTTTATGGCCGTTTGAAGTTTCGTCGTCGTTTTTCGCCTTCTCAGTGAAGATATCGTCTCTCTTAGCGTAATTTAACGTAATTTAACCTAATTTCAAGTAATTTATCGTATTATAATATAATTATGCTAATTATACATCAAAAGAAGTAATCTACCAAATATTTCAAAAAAAAAAAATTCCCTTTTTATTCTCAACCGGCTATTTAATGGCCGGTTTGGAGAGGATACTTGTCCGGCGGGTCCGGGGAGTGGAGTAAGAGAGATGAGAAAGAGAGACAGAGAGCAAGATTCGTTTTACAATTAGTGGAACCAGACCATTCTTTTTAACTTGGCACGAATCTTAAAGTCCAATAATACTGCCTCTTGTGCAAGTCTGAATTCCAAACCGGCTGAGATTTAAACCTGAAACCGTAAAGTGAGGCAAATTGTCTACGATATCTGGAAGGATACGGATCTGAATTGGAGAGAATAACCGAAAATAGTTAGGTGGCTTAACTTGATCTAACATTTACTAAAAAAATAAAAAATATTTTTTCTCTTTATGCCTCACGCAGTCTTTATATTTATCTAAAAAATGTTTATATCTTTTGCTCAGCAATTTTCTTCTTATGCAAATTGGTTGTTTGCTGCTTTGCAAATAGTTTTTTTTAAGATAAATTGAGACTAAGCTTTTCAATTTTAAACTGAGACTGAGATTGGTTCGATCTGATTCAAATTCTTCCTTTCATTTCTTAAGAATTTGATTATCTATATATTAGTGGAAATTTTGTCTGATCCACAAATAATATATTTTAAATCAATATTGATCATAAAATTCTAGTGTAAACATCCTTAAGATAAGAAGGTAAACATATAGGATCGTTTTGAGGCGACCCGATGCAACAGGAGCCTAAGAATGAGTAGCAAGAGAATTTTATTTTGAGATAGTCATGTTCATTTTGAAAATGAATTATTTTTTTTTTGGGGGAGGGGGCATGAGAGAACCTGAGAAATAATACGAATACGGAATACGGATTAGTTTCGAAGCTCAATAAACAGGGTAGATATCTGGTTATATCCGGATCCGAAAACAACTTAATGAGCGCCTATCTTCTCTTTCTTCTAACTGTCTGTGCTATTAATAAAGGAAGCCACTCAGCCCTTATATAGTATCCACTGTTTACTATTACATCTGTTGTGGGACTAACCCATTCGCACATCCGGACAACAGAATTTTTCTTTTTCTTTTTATTTCATCCCGTGTAGGGTGCAGCGGTGCAGAGCATGAATGGCGCCATGATTAATGAGTTTTTTTTTTATTAATTACGTCTTTGTCACGTCTATTGACGCATATGCCAAGTGTTCAACTTTTATTCGACGCAAGTTTTTTGGATGGAATTTCTTTCTTAATTAACTGAGTGATTGATTGAAACTTTGAATCAGCATTCTGTATAGGCATTATTCATTTATTTTTCTATTTAAATTTATTAATTAATATTTATATCTTAATGTTTTTATGATTCAATTATATATCCGACAATATTCGTTTCGTATCCGTATTCGTGGATTATCCACTTCGTATCCGTATACGTTTAAGGCGGATTTGGTTTTTAAATTTTGACATCCATTTACTATCCGTATCCGTATTTGTATCCGATCATTGAAAGATGGATACGAATTTAGTATTAGCATTATCCGCTCCGAATTTGCTCATTTTTAACCTCTAGAGAACCGTCCACAAAAATTAATTTAGTTTATTGTAAACCTATTTAATAATAAATTGAAGCAAAATTTAGTGCTTAATTAGAATTCAAATCAGTAAAAACTTTTATATATAAATAAAATATAATCCACAATTTCAAAAAGGCTAATTTTGAATAATAATAAAAATAGGACTTAGTACATTTAAAATTGATGTAAATAAAAAATTTAAAACTAATGCTAAAAATACATAAAATTAATTAAAACATAATTGAATTAGCAGTGCGTAGCACGATAATTATGAAAATTTCCGACAAATTAATCTGGACACATCAGGAAAAAAATCAATTATATAGACATATAGTATATTTTTTTTAGATTAAAACATTAGCAAAATTATTAGATTAAAACAAGTCATTAAGTGGTATATTAAAAATTTATATGAAACTAAAATCGATACGTCATAAATTATTCTAAACAATTTAAACTGTTGTACGAAATATCAAGAATTGATAGTATAGTTTTTTTTGACACTGATCTATTTCTCTTTCATCTTTTGAAATATCAAAATGAATCAAAGTGTCAATATACATCCATCGCAACACAGGCACAGCACAATAGCAGAGCGAATACCTGCCATACTCTTTAGCCCCAGCTAACCTAACAGTACTTGAGCCATACCTCATACTCCTGCAAGAATTGATATGGTAATTTTTTTTCTGACACTGAATCTCTCCTCCTTTTCTCTACCTTACTCTGCCGCTCTATAAAAAGCAACAGAAGAGCCCAGGTTGGAGCAAATTGCCCTTTGCAAATCATGCTTTTCAAACCTCATCTGCCTTCTCAATTTCAATGTATTTCCGAATTCCGATGGGATAGGAGAGGGCAGAGGAG